>VWZY01003928.1:26880-38119 GCA_013399075.1 Chloroceryle aenea | reverse complement strand
GGCTGAAAAGCTGCCTAGAAGAAAAGGACCTGGGGGTGCTGGCTCACAGCCACCTGAACATGAGCCAGCAGTGTGCGCAGGTGGCCAAGGCAGCCAACAGCATCCTGGCCTTTATTAGAAATAGTCTGGCCAGCAGGACTAGGGAAGTGATTGTGTCTCCATACTCAGCACTTGCGAGGCCACACCTCAAATACTGGGTTTAGTTTTGGGCCCCTCACTACAAGAAGGACATTGAGGTGCTAAAGCATGTCCAAAGAAGGGCAATGAAGCTGGTCAAGGCTCTAGAGAACAAGTTTTAGGAGCAGCAGCTGAGGGAACTTGGCTTGTTCAGTCTGGAGAAAAGGAGGCTGAGGAGAGACCATCTTGCTTTGTACAACTACCTGATAGGAGACTGGAGCAAGGTGGGGGTCAGCCTCTTCTCCTAAGTAGCAAGTGATAGGACAAGAGGAAACAGCCTCAAGTTGCACCAGGGGAGGTTTAGAGTGCACGTTATGAAAAATTTCTTCACAGTAACAGTTGTGAGGCATCAGAACAGCTGTCTGGGGTAGTAGTGTAGTCACCATCCCTGGATGTATATGAAAGATGTAGGTGTGGTGCTTAAGGACATCATCTTAAAGGTCTCTTCCAGCCAAAATCTTTCTATGATTCTATGACATGGAATTCAGATTACTTTTTCATAGAGTCTGCACTGAAGCTAATATGACATCTGCTTGCCAGCTCACCAAACTCGGCAAGTTGTTTGTTGTGTTCCTTATTATTAGCATTACATTTCATTGCCAAAAAAAAATGTCTTGGAGAATTCTCTGCATATATGCTACTCCATGTCACTGTTGAAGTTGTTGAATTACAACTGTTTAAATCACTCAACCCTGGTAATTGACCCCATCCTTAGTAGTTATGATTGAACTCTTTTGTTTGCCTAAACCTTTCATCAGCTTTCAGTCCACAGAAGTCCACATCTACTCTATCCCCATAGAAAATTACCTGTTGTAATAACCACCGGTGTTGAATTGTGTCAGATCTTTTGAAAATCAAAAATATTAAGCAGGTGACTGTGAAGGCCTTTCCTTTCACAGAAGCCGTGTTGACTTCATCCCAAGAGATGTTTGTTTACCGATGTGATTAAGTGTCTTACTCTGTAAGATATAGTCTACTATCTAATTAGAAATGGAGTCATTTATTGGTCTGCAGTTCCCCAGATTTCTTTTAGAGCCCTTTTGTTGGTGGAAGTTTCATTGGCAGTCTGGCACAGTGGCTGTTTCTATACATTTGTGAGACAAATTGGCCAACGGTTCTGCAATTTCACATTTGAGTTCCTTCAAAATCTTGGTTGAATGCCAACCTGCCCTGGTGACTTACTGATATCTAATTTGTCTATTTGGTTTAATTGAGTTTGAGTCCTTGTTCCAATAGCCGAAGAAAATGGGAACAGAGGCTCGAAATAACTTGCCTTTGTCCCAGCCACTTGGCCAAAGCACTAATGACATGTTAAAATGGAAATCTGTGGAAAGAAAATAGGTCTACTCATTCTATCTGGTTATCCACAAGTAATCTGTATTGTGCTAAAGCCATTGGATAGAGCAGTGATAGTAATCATTAAGGCAGCAGTGAGGCACCTTTTGATTTGCCTATCTGCCACAGCAATGCCAACCTACTTATAAGCTTATAAAAATGAGCTAAATTAAGAATGATCAGGGAACCCCATTCACATTATTGAGGCATCATACAGTAAGTGCAAGAGACAGGTGGCATAAGTGCTAAACCAAGGATGGAGAGTATGTGCTGCAGGGAATCAATCTACTGCATTAATGGCTAATGGCACACTCAGTGTTTATCCATTATTTATCACATAAATGAGTATGTACTGTCTAGACTGCAGAGGTGCTTTCAGAACAGAGTGACACTGATTACTGAAAATTAAAAAATGAAAGCTGATCTTAATAAATGAATTGAAAATTAGCAAATGGTAACAAACTCCACATGTTAGATCTGCTCAACCTAATAACCCTGGGTTTGGTTTTATGAAAATTATTTGATCCATCACTGTAATTTTAGAGTTTAGAGAATAATGCAAAACCTGGAAAAAAAGAGAGAGGACTTAGGACTCAATCAGTTCCTGCCACTACTACATACTCTCATTTGTATGCACACTTTCATTCTGAGCTGCTTTTTGTTTTGCTTTAATATTCTGTTCATTTATTTCTTTTCCCCTTCAATTTACTGGCACATTAGTGACAACTAAGAATATCTGCTCATACTGAGACAAGAATGATGTTACTCAAAATATATCATGTTCCAGTTGTGGCATGGAAACTACACACTATGCATTGTTTTTAACGTTTTAATGATGCCAGAACACTGGCCTTGAATAAGTTACATGATCTGAGGCTGGATCGTGTATCGTTACCAGTGGAAGCTGTATTGTTATATTCAGAAGAGGAAGGGTCATATCTTCACCCGAGACCCTCGGAAGGTGTTAAAACTGGATACAAAGATAGGTGGTTATTTGAATCAGGACACTGTTTATAGACTAATTCTAATAAAAGGAGTACAGGGTTATTTAGGCATGCTAATTTATTCATGAAGGATAGAAAAACTATATTAAGTAAGTGAAAAAGATGTAGCACATAAGTGTTCCCAGTATATTAAAAATCTTAAAAAGATGACTTCTACAATAAAATGATACAGTTCATAGTGACTTAGGTAACCATTTAAAATTTATACTAATGCTGAATATTAGTAGTTTGCATTCACCTGCATTACACCCTGTCCTCATCACACAACTGTAATTCCCAAGAGACACATCACTACATTGCAGTTAATAAGGTTTTAACTACACGTGTAGGCCCTGAAAGAAACTTCTGGGCTTCTTCTGTCTGCATCCAACATATCTGTTCAGTTCTAAGATAAACATCGAGCTGTTGTCCCAAAATGAATCCCTTCCCAGGATAATAGACACACTTGGGTATGTTTTCAGTGACAAGGTGAAAAATATTAAATTTCCTCAGCTTCTTCAGCCTTTAATGGTGACAATAATGTTAGTTAGATAGTTGGACTTGATGATCTTGTAGGTCTTTTCCAACATTAATGATTCTATGATTTCATCAGAAATGTCTGATATTTTAAAAATTCCTCTCTCCATTCATGGCTGGAAGCACTTGTGGTATCTTTTACTATGATAAGAAGGATATCTCTTGCATTAGGATGCCAACAACAACCAACCAACCAACCAACCAACCAAATCCAAAAGAAAATTAAAAAACAAAGAAACAAAACAAAACAAACAAAAAAACCAAACCAAAACCTAAAAAAAACCCTCTCAAACCTTGGACTGTTTAGGTTCAGAAAACATAGAGAGGATAGTTTTGTGATTAATCTAAACCAGCCAAAATTAAATGGAGCTCTCCAAGGATTTAAATTTGGTTCTGAATCCCAGTGTGCCATCTGGGCTGCTCATAAAGGACAAATGTGCTAGGTCACTGGCTGCATAAATACATGCATTGAAGATGCTTGCAAATAGTTGCAATTTTTTGCAAAATGTTCGTGAACAGGCTTTCCCCCACCCCCATTCACATGAATATTTTGGCAGAAAATTGAAGCAATGTACATTTTCAATCATCCCTCACAATTGCCAATTACTAGAGTAACTAGTCAGATTTACCAGCTAATATACTCCAGAAAGGCACCAAAAGGCTTTCAAAGGTATCCTAATTATCATATTTACAGTCTTCAAGATTACTTGCAGCAAAGACATCCTAATTTAGCCTCTTCTGGTTTATTTGATTGCACTTTATTAGCTAGTAATCATAGTGCTAAGCCTTGTAATAATGCTGCTTCGCATCTGCTTAAACTGCTGTCTCTTCCTGATGCATCTGTGAAGTCTATACAATTGTATTCCTTCTACAGCAGAAAACAATGGCAAAGTCCATTCAGTTACTGCATCTGAGATACAGGGGCAGGAGCGGTGGCAGCCAAACTTTTCCCAAGGGTATTAAATACTAGTTTTACTTTGCAAACACCCATTATTGGAGTGTGGTTATGTCTATTGTGCAACGGTGCTGCCATCCAGGAAAGCAGGGGTTAGGGGTATTTCATCCACTTGGAGTAGAAATTCCCATAATGTGTCTGTCTCGATATACTTTGATTTTTATTTTTGTCCCATCAAGTGGGTAGTGCTAATCATAATACAGAAAAAAAGGTAGTTGTAAGAAAGTCCAAAGTGACTTCAATGTGTTCACTTATACACCTGTGTGTTTGTGGTGATTTCTTTCTGAAGGTTGGTCTAGACGTCCTGCTTCTCCCCTACTTTTCTCTTGTAAAGCATATTATCATTCTATCTTCTGCAATTAATCTCCTGTGAGCATCAGACTATAAAAATATACAAGGCTGAACAAACAGGGGAGAAAGCTATTCATGGTTGCTTCCCTAAACCCAGTTTGCAATTCAGTTTTTTATCACATCAACACGTGTGTTTGTTTCCCTTTTCACTTACACTTTCAGGGGTTTATTGTGCACTTTTTTTCCCAAACTGATTCAGAAAGGGGGTTTTAGTTATGGAAATAAAGTCACATGGCAGATTAATGTGAGGAAATCGTAGAAATAGTTTTCTGTCTACTATATCCACTACTACTATAGTGGCTTTGTGTGTCTAAGAACAAGATCTGAAAGGAGACTGGAAGAGTGTAGATGAGTGAAGAAGGGATTTAATCCATCAGCATAGCCATGAACTGAAATAAAAAGGAAGAAGGCAGGGGAAAAAAAGAATACTCCAGAGACACAAAGAAACCTTGCCTGAAGATTTCTCTTTCATGTTCTACTTTTCCAGAATGTAAATCAGCTGTGGTCAAACTTTTTTGGTATGTGGAGGAACAATCAAAAAGAATCAAACACAAACATCAGTATCCAGGCAGGAAACCCATCCTATGGATCTGTCTGTAGTGCAATATCATCACAGTATGGTAGAGACCCCCCTGCCATTGTCAGCTCAGAGAAATGTGAGCCCCCAGCTGCAGATTTTATCAGAAGGAAAGATAGTGAAATAGACACAGTTTCTACAAGTTATGCAAAAGACATTTTGAGGATAAGCACCAGAATAAAAAATTAGCTAGAACAACAGCTTCCAGCTGGTGACAGAGAGAGCCTGGTTCCTGCTGCATTGTCTGGCAGATAGTAAAAAGCCAGAAGTGTGGAGTTCTGCTGAGAGTCACTGCTACCAAGAGGGGAGGAGTTGGCCATGATAAGCATCTCCTGCAGCGGGGTGAGCAGATGACAACAGGCACCTCCAGGTTTGCTTGGCAGCCCAGACACAATAGAAGCTTCTACAAAGTCCTCAAAGCCAAACTAGATTCAAAAAATCTGGCTATGCCACATCTTTGCAGTGGGTATTTGGTCACTATTATCCTTGCTGGCCAGTGTTGTCTCTGCCTCAGAATGAAATGCACTCTGGATTCTGATTTTTAGGCTATTAGATGACTATTACTGCTCTCCCCTCAGTTAAATCTTCCTGCAGATGAACCAGAAAATGATTCATCCATTCACAATAGAAAATACTTCACATTTACTCTATTTTCCAGTGATGCTCATTAGAGCTAATTGTCACAGAAAATAATCTTTTGTTTCCTTCAGGAAATACTGTATTTTTTAATATTTCAGGTTTCCTCAGAAGTCCAGTATGTAACTGGATGAAGTATAATTACATATGTATAATTTTAAAGTAAATGAAAAAGTATTTCTTCCTGAGAAGAACTTTCAGCCAGGATACAAGACAGAAGATTTACTAGTCCAACTTTATGGAGAGGATTTGGGGTAGAGATAGGTTGCAGATAGGTAATTCTACAGCTTCTGATTGCTGATTTAGGGGTGGAGATTTGTTCCAATTAAATTCATAAAACACACATATCAAGTCTCCAGCACAACAATTCTGTGAGTCTTCTGTGCAAACAGTGCTACAGGAGTGGTGTGGGGCACCTGCATCATTCCTATCCCTTTTTTCTCATCCCACCTCTAAGCCCTTTGCCCAGGTGTTCAGAGAAGGCAGCACGCTGATGTGCTCAGGGGATTTAAGACACCAGACAGCTGATTTTAACAAGACAATCCAGAGCTGAGGCAGACTTAGTGAGTTATGTATTAGTCACATATGTACCTCCATCTACACCACAGCAACTCAGAATTGCCGAGGTTGGAAAGAACCTCCTGAGATCATCCAGTTAAATCCCCCTGCTCAAGCAGGGTCAGCTGCAGCAGGTTTCCCAGGTCCATGGGTAGACAGGTTTTGAATATGGCTACAGGTGTACAGTCCACAGACACTCTGGGCAAACTGTTTCCATATTCAACCAGGCTGAGGGTAAACAGTGTTTTCTTGCGTTCAGATGGAATCTCATGTGTTTCAAAGGTACCTAGCAGTTGGTAACAACTGCTGTGACAGGACTGTCTGCTGTCTAAGAGTAAGACTCAGTACACGGTTACACACAGGGTTACATTTTCTAGCTTTATAGTCATTGTGGAAATTTTGTTTGTCTTCTTTTGCACATTTTTAATGAACAAGAAGCTGACTCATACTTCCCCGTGGCAAGCAGTTCTGCATTTTTACTGTTCACTGATATTCCTAAACAATACCACATGTCCAGCCTCTTCAAGTATAGGTAGATGTAGCGTAAGGGGTAAGCTCTTAAAACAGGACAGCAGGTAATTTGTAACGGTGCACTGGATGTACCTAAACCATTTCTCAAAGGCTACATCCCTCTGTGAGATAGCACACTGCAGCAGAAGAATGTTTGCTCCTGTTTACAGGGGGGGCATATCATCTGTGAGCAGCTAGAACACTTCTGGTCAGTATTGCTCTTCTAACTTAACAGGCAAGATGATCACACCAAGTTTTATCTACTCATTTCTCCTTTACAGCAAGAAAGTTCATGGTCTTTCAGGATAAAGCAAAGCTCAACTTGCAGAGAGGAAGAATGAATTTCCAGGTGCCCCAAACTTTGTTCCACTTATCTCCTGGTCTTCTCTGCTCCAGCTCAATTTCCAATTGTTAAACATATATAGATATGTATAGTGTAGAAAACTCAGTACAAACATGCCAAATTAGTAACTCCACTGTAATTCTTAAACCTGAACTTGAAACCATATTGGCAATAATCAGTCAACATACAAACAAGTATCTCCAGAAGTCTTATCAAACACATTGCTCTTATACCTGGTATAAGATTTTTTCATTTTTATTAACTTTTTTTCTCAGTCTTTCAAGTTTTATGCTTTATATCTATATTGTCTATATTATAAAAGCTTACCTTGACTTTATTAGTAGTTCTAACAATGGTTCCAATTAGACCAGATAACTGTCTTTACCAAAGATTTTGAGTTAATTCCTCCTCTGATATGTGGGGCCATTTACCACCCAAGTGAAAGTTCATCTAACTGAACATATTAAATATATACCTAACAAGTGAGAACTTTTCTAAAAACTATTCTATTAGGCACAGGCAAGATTTTTTCCAGTAATTTCCTGCTGATTTTTTACTTGCCATGTTTCAATAATTTCACTTCTGTTCATTGCAAGAAAGTTTAATTTGTGCATGTCTGGTTATGTGGGAGTCATACTCCCACATATCCAAGTACACTTACCTTGGCACAGTTCACACACCCTGCCTCAGATATTAGAAATTGTAGGATCAGGTGCATCACCATGAACATATGGTGATGAGGCAGCATTATCAACTTCCTATGAGTTCAAGCATACTTTATTATGCTTATTATTATTGCTTTGGGGGCAAGTGCTTTTGGCATAATTCCTCGTAAACAACTCGAGTGCATTTAAAGCAATGCTTAAGAAAAGACACCTCAGAGGTCTTAAAACATCTCTCAAAGATTGACACATTCACCAATAGTCACAGTCTCTTTGATATTCACCAAATCAGTGCTGATCAGAAATTCAAACACTATTCCTTTAAAAAAGAAAGGGAAAAAAACAAAGCACAGCAAAACCTCTTAAGTATTCTCATCTCCTAGCCTGCACAGAAAAGATTAAAACTTGGACTCCAAGATGTTAAGCTTTATTCAGCCAAAGTGACAAGTAGCAAAACCATCATGCTACAATTGGATGGGAAACCCACTTTTTTAGTTCTTCTTTCTACTCGGTACTCTGACAGATTTCTAGGCATCTTACTTCCCTTTCCCTCACCTTGGTAGACAGCATTTATTAATGTACCCTCCCAGACATAGCAGTGATTTGGACTTTCTCTCCTTTCTAAAGCTGTTTCTCACCGTTACTGGATGCCAAGTACGGCCCATGACAAACTCGCACTTTCACATAAACTTACAGTATGTGACTTATGAAATCTCAGTTGAGGCCTTTCACAATTTACATACAAACAAATATTTAAACACTGCGATCTGAAAAATGACAGGCTAGCACTGAATATGGTATTTTACATGTTTATAGTCTACCTTACTAAAATTTATGCATTTAATCAAAAACATGAAATGTAAACATTTTACAAAGTACCAAAAAGTTGCATTAATTTAGCAATATAAAGGACAAGTTAGGAAGCTCCTCATCTTTACTTTGCTGAAAAAATAATAAGACCAAATCTGAAGGAAAATAAAATCCACTGTAAACCCATTTCAACCACAGTCACAAAAAACTTTGCTGCGAGTCTCTCAACAGACAGGGTGTATAAAGTCCACAGTAGCATATAAAGGCTAATAGCAATCTACAATCTAATTAGCCCTTATTATAATACTGTCCAGATATTCAACAGATACTTCTTTAGAAAGGACACAGGCACAAAGAACTCACTCATAGAGGAGTTACATTTCCATTCAAAGGTCTAGAAATGTGTAATAAAGAGTAGTCTTTCACCAGGAAGAAGCTGGGCTGAGCCTGGCACATTAGTTAGCCAGCCCTGAGATTTCTTGACTGAAAGAAAAAAGTGGAGAACAAGAGTGTTTATATGTTCTGCTTCATTTGGACTTTCACCTTGGCTTACAAGGCTGAGTGAAAGTTTTTCTTTGTATGAGGTTAAGATTTTCTGTGAGCTTCGCTAAGATTTCTATGGAAGAGTGGAAAGTAGAACTGAAGAGTGTTCAAATGGGGATCCAAAGAGCCTGGGCAGTTTTTCACATTTTTAAAAGTTCTGAGGATGCTTTAACCCTGGATGATGTCTATATACATGTGACTGAATAGCAAGAGAGGCTATTAGTGATACAGAGGTGACCCAAGGAGTGAGTTCCCATACAGCACAGGAGGAGGTGCAGTTAGAAAAGCAGGGAGAAGAATAAAGCTTAGACAGCCCTGAGCACTTCCTGTCAGAGCCTGATCACAAGACACAAGTGTGTGCATGGGTACGTATCAAGTCATGCGGTAGAGCTCCACACAGAGTATCTTGCCTTTGAGAGCCTGCAAAGCACTAAGGGTACCTCTACTGTAGCACTAAAATTCAGATGAAGAGTGTATTTTAGACATAAATCTCCAGATCTTCTGAACTGATCCTGTGCTCTGGTTTATAACCCCAAGCAGTTTCAGAAAGCAGGCTGGACTCTTTCTGAATAAAACCAAAACAGAACATATACTCCAGGAGTTCACTTCATGCACTCCAGTCACTGATGGTCTCAGTCCACAGGTCCAGAGAAGAGCTATTCAGAAGTGAAACCTCCTCCAATACATACAGTACAGACACCAGGTCCTGGGCAGCAGCTGCACTGCTTTACAGATCCACCTGTCCTGGGTCACACCGCTGATGTTATCAGTCTGGTTTCCCGTTGTATTGCAGGCCATTATATTTCAGTCAGAAACCTCTGACACTGAACTTTGAGGCTTCAATGAGACCAAATCCTTTTAACCTGTAAGACTAAATTACATGCCACAAACAGAAGCGTCTGATTGCCCAGTGGGCTTGCTGGGGCTGTGAAGTGATAGGCAAAATAACCTAAAAGATCCTGTGGGAAGTTCATGCTCCATGTTTCCAGAGGATTCTTTGTCCATGCCTGACATGCAATTCCTCTGCATAAACAGAGATCTTAAACTGTGGTAATTCCATCTAGGATAGCTGCTAGCATGTGTTCTCCTAAAAGCCCTTCATTTTTGCAGAACTTGAGCACAGTAGATACCAGATGAAGAGGCTTTGACTGTGTAATGGAATAAAAGCAGGGAACACACTGCACAGTCATTGATTCTTTTTGCCTTCCAGTTGCTTAACTATGATGAAGCACCTTATTGTTCAAATATTTATTTCAGAAGACAGATGTATGGAAATGGTGTTTATTGAAGTGGTTTGTCTATTCAAACCCAGACATCACTGCTTCTGTGGGTTTTTTTCCCCTTAAAAAAGCTTTTCCAGATGGTGAAGAAATTTAATATTTACCCTGCAATCAAGGACTTTAAGAACCTTTCCTTTTCAGCGTGCAGAAATCCAAACATAAAACCCCATCGGTTGCTCCTAGTGTAAAGGATTGCTTTGATGATCAAACAACCTGCTGACAGAAATGACCATTCTTTATAATGCTGGTACACTCAATGTTTTAATCCAAGGCCCACGTTACAGTGGTTGTAGATATTGCAAGTGCACTTCTAGCAACTGTTTGTCCGTATGATAAACAGAAACACTGAGGACTTGACTGTGTCTCAGAAACAAGTGAAAAGACAAATCATAGAATCATAGAATCATAGAATGCTTTGGGTTGGAAGGGATCTTCAAAGGTCATCTAGTCCAACTCCACTGTAGTGGACTGGGACATCTTTTAACTAGAACAGGTTGCTCGGAGCCCTGTCCAACCTGGACTTGTATGTTTCCAGGGATGGGGCATCTACCAACTCTCTGGGCAACCTGTGCCAGTGTTTGTCCACCTTCATTGTAAAAAAAAAATAATTATCACTTCTATCTAGTCTAAATCTACCCTCACCTTTCTTGAAATGCTGCAGTAGTGTCCCTGGAGCCTTTTCTTCTGGCTGAACAACTCCAACTCTCTCAGACATTCTTCATGGGAGAGGTGTTCCAGACCCCTGATCACTTTTGTGGCTTTCCAACAGGTACATGTCTTTCTTCTGCTGGACACACTTCTCCGGGTGGGGTCTCTCCAGAGTGGAGCGGAGAGGCAGAACCGCCTCTCTTAACCTGCTGTCCACGTTTCTTTTGATGCAGCCAAAAATACGTTGGGGCCTTCTGGGCTGCAAGTACATTCCGGCTCACGTTGAGCTTTTCATCCACCAGTACCCCCAGGTCCTTCTCTGCGTGGCTGCTCT
>VWZY01003928.1:0-26152 GCA_013399075.1 Chloroceryle aenea | reverse complement strand
TTGACCTTAAAGCGGGGACGGCGACATGTTGTGACTCCAGGGCCGGTCGTGAGAGGAGCCAGCCGGACAGCCCGGCACCGGAGCTGGGTGGTTTGAACGGAGAAAGGCACGGAAAAAGCCGAGCGGCTGCTGCGTGTAAGCGGCCGTGGGGAAGGTGCGCCTGACGCCCCGTCGCCGCAGTGCTCATGCTGTGTTTCGCCTTTTTTAATGGCTGACAGTAAACACCAGAACCTGCTGGTCCCAGCATTTGGCTCCCGTGTGCTGTCAAAATAGAAAACATGTCTTGCTGCCCGTGGCCCATCCGAGGAATCCATCCCCAAAACGTGCAAGTGTGCGAGTGACACAAAAAACGCTGGGCAACACAACTTGCTGGTCCAGTTAGTTTTGGTTACAAATCCATAAACGAGCCTACAAAACAAAAAGGTGTTTTATTTCACTTTTCTCCAGGAGAGTGCAGTTGTAGAATAGCCACAAGCATTCTGGCTTGCTGGTGAACAGGGTGGTGGCCAGGTGCTATTTCTGTCCTGAGCTTCCCAGCCTTGCAGCCAGCACAGCAGTGCTCCCCTAGGGCAGGAGGGAGGAGAGGGGGCGGGAGGAAGTGAGAAGATGGGAGGAGAAACTTGTTTCCTGGTTCAGAAATAGAATAGCCAACTTGCACCTAATACCTAGGTCAAAATAGTTTTTTTTTTCTTTGTTCAGTGTAAAAAAAGAAATTTTGAAATTCCTAATGATTTACAGGAAAGTAAAATGCAACAGGAAAGTAAAATGCAAGTATTTCAGTGCTTCCCAGTGATAAAACCTCTCTATGAACCTCATTGATGATTCACAAGTATTGCTACTATTGCCTACACACTTAAAATCCATTCAGTAGATTGAGTGTGTGAGGTTGGAGACCAACCTCAAAAGCTTGACCTGGCAGGTCAAGGATGCAAATTTCTGTATCAGGATTAAGCTGAGGTTTACTGAAGACCGTATTTTATTTGGAGAGTAGAAGCACCTACCATAGTTTGCATTTAGCTGGAATAATTTTTGTGTCAGGTGCCAGAAATCCGTAGGATCTGTGAGGATCCACAGCCATAGCTAGTGCGCTTACCATGATTATAAAAGGGCATCTTAAAGTCTGATGTTCTTCTGGAAGGCAAACTAATTTATATTTTTTTATTTTGGGCTGCTGAACAGTACTGTCAGTAATATTAATTGATAGTGTCAGGTCACAGTAAGTGAGGGGGAGCTGTTGACTTTAGTGGCAGTTGAATTGGAAGAGAACCAACTAAAGCTAAAAGTCAATGATCTTCTCTTTGAGTCTCCTTCACCTTTTTATCTGTTCTCCAAGCCCTGACAGTTGCTTGAGGATTAAGTGAACTAAGGTTGTCATACACTGAAAATAACATTTGACAGTACATGATATCAATTATTTCCCAAAAATTACAGCCTTCTGTCCGTGGCAAGTTCATGTGGGCTTTCCCATCAAAGCATGCTATAGTTCAGACTACTCCTGCCATGGCCCAAAAGGTCAATGTAAATATTTAGTGCTTTGTAAAATGTCTAGAACAGTTACCAACTGAAGCTAGTCATTTCTGTCCTTTCCCAGTACTTGTCATGTGTTTCTTATAGTTAAGTGGGGTAGCTGAGAAAAGGTTAGCAACTCACTACAGTTTCAATCATTGCAAATAACGCACAATTCAATGACTAGAATGGCTTTCTTCTCAGTGACTAGCCAGGGCATCGACCTCTCTACTTGTTGACAATATTTACTCGTGTCCAAATGGCCCTGGTAGCATTTTATCTAAGAAAATCTATCTTTCTTTCTCCTGGAACAATTGGGATACTTGAAGAAATAAAAATTTAGAATCCCGATGAGGATTCTGGAGGTGTGACTAATGAATTTAGGAACATTTCCATTCTACTGAAGGTTGCCTTAAGTCTTGAAAAAGCTCTTCGATAAGTCTCCTCAACCATGTGCAGTGTTCCTGTGTCAGTCACATTCAAAGGCTGTCTAGACAAAATATCATCAATGCCAGAGTCTTGGCAGACGTGTGTACTTGCTACAGATTGTACCTCCACAAGCAGAGATTTCATCTTTGACATCACAGAAGCAAGTGGAAGTTCTTTCTGTTTCAAAAAACTGTTACCAGATTTTTATTAAGAAGTGACTTTATGACTTGAATCTGAAAAAGAATTGAATTGAATCTGGAAAAAAAAATCTATTTTTTTCATCTGCCCATTTATAAAGAGACATTCCTTTCCAGTCTCAACATCAATAAATGTCACAGAGATTTAGGTAGCTGTCTTTGCAGAGGTGCTGTGTGAAATGATTTACAGCTATCTTCAGATAATATAATTTTGAAACAAATTGATAAAAACTAGTGGCTTGGACTCTAAAATGCAAGACACTGTAGAGTATTCTAAATATATGTGTTTATCTGAATAGTAAACATGCAGCCCTCACACTGTTACAGAAGTTGAGCATTATGAGGAAGATGTTTAATACAAGGCTAAAGACCACAGCATCTCTGTCCATCCATAATATTTTGGATGTTCATACCTAAATAAGATTTTCTTGGATGCCAATATTCCTGCTTAATCTCTCCTTTCCTTGAATTAAGAAAGAAAACAAGCGCATCTGATGACTTCTTTTAACTGCTGTCATTCTGATGACAGACACATATTTTTCCAGTTGCAAATGTGGTAGCAACATTCCCCAAAACACTCATGTCAATGGTATATTTTTCTGGCCTATGAAGCAGTGTACTGGGAGTATGTTTTGCCCTGTTCCTACTAACAATCACTCCTCCACTTCAGAATTCCTTCCTGGTACGTAGAGGTGGTAGATACTCATTCCTCTTCTTCAAAAGATGGTAAAGATTTCTGCCTAATTATTACCTGTGGATTCCAGAACACTTCAGAGAAGAAAGCGGTATCCCTTTTGTCATTATAGAGTGGGAAGTTGAGGTATGAAGAAGTAAAGAGTTGCTGTCAAGATCAGGCAGTGGGAAATTATTGAACTGAACATTCCGGCTAGTTCTAAATTAAAACATCTTATTTTCATTTGGCCTCACAACATAAACCAAGCCCCAAACTTTGTTCCTGAGAAAATGGCAAAGAACTGGATTCAGACAGGGTATTTCCAAGAGATGGGTATTGCTGTCTGTGTTAGACTTCACCATCTTGTGCTTTTGTAGTGGGCTGCTGCAGGACTATGCTGTCCCAAATCACAGCCCTTTGAGGCTCATTGTTGACCCTCGTAGTGGGAAGAATGAAAATAAGGACAATACAAAATGGTTCTTTGCAACAAGATTGTCAGGTATGTACATCTCTGTGAAATTTTCCCTACTTCTACCACTCTTTGTTAGTTCTATAAGTACTTGAAATAGCTAAGCTAAATAGAATAGTACTAGAATTAAAGATAACTGGGTCATCCTGTGTAGTCTGCAGTCACACACTTGCCTTTATCAATGTGCATTTGTTGAGGAATCCACTGCATCAAAGTTTTTAAAGTGTCAGGGTCCTCGCTGTTGCAAGGGTTGAGTTTTGTTCTTCAGTCTTACAGCTATTGAGAGAGAAGGCCAAATTAAATAGAATCTGCATTCTGTAATAACGTGGATCCTGTGGGTGCCTGCCCAAAGAAAGGAATTTCTACTTTTTCTGTTTGTGTGTGTGTGACAATTAGCAGAAAGTAGCTTAAAGTAAGTATGTATCTCCTTAATAAGCAGTATGCTGGTCTAATAGCTTCTAGTTTTCATCGTGCGGTTTTTTGAAAACCTTATTCCTCAAAGAAGCTAGAGTAACCCAAGGTACTATTGCACATACATATGCAAGCATTAACAAATACTGTTTGGGTTTCATTTTTAAACATAAGGTCTCCATGACAGGCTGAACAAGGTAGTTACCGAGACAAAATGCTAGATTTTTGGGACCAGTGTCAGTGTTACTTTCTATGATTATGATTACAAGTTTTTGGTGTGGGCATTCATACGACTTCGTTCAGGGCAGGCAAAGTTAGAGAGGAATTGATTTTGCTCATACGTAAATCTTCCTGGCCTTACACATTTATTACTCTCTTGAAAGAAATAGCAGGATGTCTGTATTTGAACTTTTATACCTTGTCTGGTAGATTCAGTTCTGCAACAACCAGGTATAAGTGCTGCTCCCAGCACATGTTTTGCTAGTACACGTTGTATTTGTTTTGCAGAAAATGAATGTAGATTTAGTTTGATTCTATTTTAAATGTCATCAGAACTTACTTCGTTTCTCATCTTTAGAAAATTTCAGAAGGGTGTGTTGACAATAGGACTAGAAGCTAGAGTTGGTAGATCTGTCATTTAATTACTTAGTGTATTTAATTAGTTATTAAATTACACAAGATACAGTTAATACACAACAAAAATAGATAGAACAATGGAATATAACTATGACTGTTTTACAGGATTTCCTTTAGTAAAATGAATTTGACCTTCTGCTTCCCTCTTTCATCATCTGTAAAGTTACCCTGATGCTCAAGTGTTTTATGGCTTTTGGGTGAAAAGATTACAGAAGTGTAAAATACTATGTATTGTTCCCAGAGGTAATTCATCACCATGCCTAAATATCTCAGTGTTCTTACTGTAACAGTGAATGCAGTCAGTGGGGTGTTTATCAGTTTACAGAGAAAGAAAGGGAATGCTTTTTTGATGAATAACAAGGTGAGGTTTCTTAATGGTGCTTAATGTGTTTGAGAGAAAAGGCAACAGTATACGAAAGAGACCCTTTTAATAAGTGTGTGTTTTAGAGCTTCCTTTTTCCCTCACAGGCTGTAAACATGTCAGAGAAACAGTTATGTATAGTGCTGTCAATGCAGTAATAAAAATGTAATATCACCAATTCTTATTCATAGACCCATATTTTCCATTTGTCTTTGGTAGCGCTATTACAGAGTGAGTGGAATTTGAGCACTACCTTGAAGAGTTCCATTTTCACATTGCAATATGATGTCTTCATTATACAATTGGATTTAAATATGTTGAGCATTAATTTGGGAATTCTTAGGAAAGTTATGGCTCTCCTGAAATATTTGTGTTGGCAGTAGGGTTGGCAGGGGAAAGGAGGGGAGTGGAAGAGAGGACAAATTGAGACCACTTACTATGATGATAGAATTAACTAATATCAATAATATTATTTTATAACTTGGAGAATGTGGTAGGTAATAGTGCTGTGTTTTAAACCAGTGCAAAGTCTGTAGGGTCGAAGTTGGTTTAGTAGTCTTTCTGTTCCCCTTTGAAAAAAAAAAAAAAGCAAAAAAGCTATTTATGTTGTATTACAGTTCATTGTTTTCTTTACAGTGTTACTGTGGTGGTAAGGAGAACTCGGATAATCTTACATGCATCCACATGGCAGAATTGCCAAATATTTAAAATAACTATTCTAAACAAGGATAACATATCTAGTATTATATATTAGGTTTTTATGCTAAAGTCAGTTGGGGCTCTTAATCAATGTATTTTTTGCCTTATGTTATCTTAATGAGGCCATATAACCTTATACAAGAAATAAATTCTGAGATCAGCATTCTTAAGTTGTAGTAAAGATCTATATAACCCATCAAAGAATATTCTTAACTAATGTAGAAAATGGCAAATGGAGTGTTTAAAATCAATAATATTTTAAATAAAAATCAAATTCCGCTTGAAAACCTCTGCAGCTGAGGATGTACAAAGGCTTGTAGGGTAGAAGCCCATGTGGGTAGCTAACTTGTTTTGTCCTTAGGCTGGGGAAAAAAAAAATCTTTATTTTAAGTTAGTTTAAGCAAAACAACTGAAGAGTCTCTATCTATACCTCTAGAAATGATTTCAGTTTTGCTGTGTTAGGAACTGATTGGCTCATCTTTGGTTTGGGGCAGCGCTGTGTATATTTGCGTGGTTTTTTAAACCTTGTCTTTTGTGTACCTGAGGGTAAATTCAATTTTTTTTTCCTCTTTTTGTATATATTTTATCAGGTGTCTTGAAGCTTTCTGGTGCTGGCAGCACATAAGTAACAAATTGTTATTTATTATTATTGCTAGTATTCTTAGAATTCGGTAGGAGTGGGAGTTCCACATGCAGAGCATAGGTGGCATATGTTCCTAAATGTGTTTGATCAGATGCAAAAGGAAGAAAAAGAAACTGCTGCCTTTAAGTGCTGCTATATGAATTGATAAAATGCATGAATGCAAAAGGGATATTTTCTCTTTGAGATACTTAACAAGCCTGTGACTGAAGTAGTGGAAGCATTTCATACAGCTGATGTTCAGGCTGGTATCTCTCTGAGGCAGTGCAATAGGACCCTTGACCTTAGGGAAGGTGCAAGTTGTTTATGGCCAGTGCTTGCACAGGTTCAGCTCTTCAAAGGATTCAAGTAGAGAAGGTGGGAGAGAAAAGGGAGATCCAGTGTATGACAGCACTGAGTACCTGGGGTGTGAACGTGAGAGAGTGCACCATGCTGATCAGCCTTGTGATGTGACAGACCTGTATTTAGGTAGTTTACTGCTGTGTATGAGGGTGAAGCGAGGGAAAACAAGGGGTGAAGGTACAAAGTGGCTGGTGTTTCTCAGCTAAACCAGCATGTGTTCGCTCCCTCAGATTTCCTTCCCTTCCTTGTCCTCTTCCACATTTCTTCCTCCCACACACCCACACAGCCTCCCCACACACAACCTGCACACACTGGTGGCATGTCACCACTTCCCTGTGCATAACTTTTCTGGCTTAGCACACTTCTCAGTGGAGGGTGCTTGCAAAACTTTATCCTTAGAAGCCATATGCACTGACAGATGCAGAGGTCCCCATTTGCTGTTCACTTATTCTTACAAACAAATTGAAACTCCATGCTGTGAAAACTGGCTTGACCTAAGATTACTTGCTCTAGTGGTGTTCAGGAATTGCCTATTTGTGTGTGCATTAAGTGTAATTATCTGCATTCCTGTAGATCCTGGGAAGTGAGTCCTAAGAAGGAGTGAGTCACAAAGGAAACCTCTACTGTGTGGACCTGCTGCACAGCACTGTGCTTTTAAAATGGGCATTCAGGAGGCTGAAAGGGACTTGGGGTCTTTGGTGGTGGATATGCATCTTTGTATGCATGTTTTACTTAATAGTTACTTATGCTGGCATAATTTGAAGATGAACTCTTCATAGAAGCTAGTCTGTCTGGTCTATAGTCTCTCCATCCACTGTGCACACCTAAGAGTAAATTAGCCTGCTACTACTGAAATTGGTTTAGGTGACCAATTAATGAACCATGGATAGAAGATTACAGTGGTTTGAGGTACCAGATGCTAGGTTTTTGCGTGTCAAAGAACTTTAGCTAACAAGAGAGAGCAGACAGCTTTTAGGTCAGCTGTCTCCTGACCTACCATGGCTAGAAAGAGACGTTCCTATACTTATTAAGAAGCTAATGATGTTTCTAACATATGATTATAGAAGATTAGTGTTCACATCTCCTTGACTAAATGCCAATATAATTTCATAAGTGAGACACCTATGAATTTCCAGACATTATAATCTATGCTATAAAGTCATATGACATTTCAGGCTAAGTTTAATCTTCTTTTTCTATGGTTTGGGCAGAAGCTGCTGGAATCATATTGCTGAATTAGTTCAAAGCTGGTTTGTTCCTCATTGCTTATAAGACTTGAGTTAAAATGTTGAGATGTATTTTATGAAGATGTATTTTAGAAAAGGGTGGAGGGACCTCTTGGTACTTTGGGGATTTGTGCCAGTGGGATCTGAACTTAAATTTTAAAATTCAGCCTACAACATCTAAGCAAAACATGAATGTCTTTAAGGGTGTGCAAGGGATGATTCTGTTCATCCACTGCTGGCTTTGTGAATCAAAGTCCTCTCACTTTGCCCTGATCCATTTGCGCCACTTATCATCCATTCAGACTCCTCAAGTAACAGCCTGCTGTTAGGTATCACTCTGTTTTCTGCTCTTTTTTCCTTGCAGGAATCCACCCGTATAACACCTCCTTCTAATCTGTTCTTACCCAGCATAGTATCCTTGATCTTTCAGCTCTGTATCCTAGTTCCAGTTGCACACCAAGTCATAGAATCATAGACTCATGGAATAGTTTCATCTGGAAGAGACCTTCAAGATCATCAAGTCCAACCTTATTCCTAGTCCTATCAAAACCACTAAACGATGTCCCTAAGCACAACATCTACCTGGGTTTTAAACACCTCCACAGATGGTGACTGCACCACCTCCCTGGGCAGGCTGTTCCAATGCCTGACAACCTTTTCAGTAAAGAAATTCTTCCTCATATTCATCCTGAACCCCCCCTGGTTCAACTACAGGCCATTTCCTCTTGTTCACTCTTGCAGCAGCCTGTATTTTTGCATCTAGTTCTGCTTTTCTTATCCCCACAGTACTCTTTATGTTCTTCTCACTGTTGACACACATGCTGTCTTTTCTGCCTGTGCATCCACTGCCTTAAGTTGTCTTCTGTGCTCCTCACCCTGTCCTTCCCAAATACCAGACCTACGCAGTGTCATTCTCTCATCTTTTTAAAACACCCTGTGTAGACCTAAAAGAATGAAGATTTAGTCACTTTCCATCCGAAAAGCTTGATTTTGGTGTGTTGATAGCCCTAAAGAAACCAGGTTTGCAATTGTGTTGTTACATAAGACTCTTTGCTTTCTGTTTTTTGAACAAATTTTTAACCATCCTAGTTACAGGAAAAATCTCCCATAAGCGTTAAGGATAATGCATCATGATCCTAACGTTTATTATGGTGTTAAAATCTTGTTACTTTTTTGGTAGTCTGCCACTCAGTTTTTTTTATGATAAATTTTGCAATTCAGAATCAGGTCCTTGATAAAAATTGATGTTTAAGTTGAGAATCAAAATAGTGTATGGAAACAGCAATTAGTATTTATTAATTTTCCATCTTGTAGTTTTTTGTCATTTATATATTTTGAGATGTTGAAATTATTTTAATTATGTTTTATATTTCCTAATAAGGAAACTTCTCTCATAATAATCATTGTGAGCTTTGAAGTCTAGTGCATGAGGTGAACGAAAATATTTTTAAACATTGCTTAACTTGTTGGCTATTATGTGATTAATAGAAAAAGCTTGCTGTCTTTTTCTTCATGAGAACATAAGTACTCATTCCCTGTTTCTGTGGGTGGGTTGGAAGTGCCTGCAGACACACCTTGTTGCAATTTAAAAGTAGGGGAAGAGAGAAATTTTCATTTCACAGGAATCACATTAATTCTTGTTAGGGATTGCTTGATAAGATACAAGCCTGCCATGGCTCCATGCCCCCACGTCCAACAAGTAGCAGGGCTGAACACTTGCCTAGTACATAGATACAAAACAGAAGTGTAAGTCTGGTTGCTAAAATATAAGTCATTGCAACTAAATTTCTGACTAGATTAGGTGGTTTAGATTCAAGAATGTGTTTTAAGATAGATCAGCCAAATAGTGAAGTGATTTCTGGAACAAAGACTACTCAACATAGGACCCATCTGGGGACTGTAGCCTGCCTGGTTAGCCTGCCTGCGCCCAGCACAGGCATGGGCTGCGGGCTGCATGCAGTGCTCTGGAGGGATCACTTTGGTCTCAGTGCCATGTTTTGCAGAGAGTCCAGCCCTACCATGGGGTTCGATCTGTGTGGCTGCTTGTTGGACCCAGAGCGCACAACTGCCTCGTGATAAAATGTCACATAAGGTCTGTGGATCTTGCAAAGGTCTTGGTATACAGAGGCGTTTTGGCATTACTTCTGGCAGCTAACGGGAAGGTATTCCCTCTGTATTATCCACATTTGTTCTGCTTAGTTTGCACAGTAGTTGAGGTCAGACTTACAGTTCTGGGGGATACCCAGCATCTGCACCATACTACGGGCGAGTTAGAAGAGTTTTCAGCACCTTGCAAATGAAGACCCTGAATTATTGAATGGGTTTGTGGGTTTTTTTGGTTTTGGTTTTGTGGTGGTTGTATTTTGTTTTGGCTTTGTTGTTGTTGGTTGGTTGGTTTGTTTGTATGTGTTTTCATTTGGGTTTTTTGTTGTTGGGTTTCTTTTGTGTGTTGGGGTTTTTTGTGTGTTTTTTGTTTGGTTGGTTTTTGTTTTGTGTTTTTATGTGGGGTTGATTTTTTGTTTGTTTTGTTTTGGGTTTTTTTGTTTAATGTCTCTTCTGGTGCAATTATAAATTTAGAAATTATTAGTATGTTCCAGATGGGAAGAAAAAGTCAATCTCACAATTTCTTGTTGGGGAAAAAAAACGGATTTAGAAAAAGTAATTCAAATTCAGGTTTTCAGCACAGTTGGACTGACCAAGTGAAAATAAAACATTGATTGTCTTCTTTAAGATATTTGGACAAAATTACATGACAAAGGAATCAGCCATTGCAGTGAGAAACTGTTATTTAGAAATATTTTGCCAGCTATATTAATTGAAAACTTGTTTTATTTTCCTTTAGCAAGGGCAAGACCAATATCCCAAGAGCAGCATAAGACAGAAAGTTGAAATTCATTCATAATATTGCTCTTATTTCACAGGAGATGTACCTGTGCTATGTGAGGTAGTGAAACCAAACTTGAAGTGAGAGTCAGAAGAGGATGTGACAGCAAGTTAAATCCAGAAACAGCTGTTTAATTATTTTTTTTTTAAGGTACTTCCTGATTGCAGGGATTAATAAGTATTTTGAAGAAGTAACCGAGTTAATACTAATATGGTACAAGCAAAGTCCACTTTTGGCCAGACTGTCCCTCTTAGACCTGATATTTTGCCCGTTTTGGGTCCTGTGCTCAATGAGTGTTACTGAACAGTGTTTACCAAACAAGCGCAGTGAGGGAGGTAAACTATGAGATGCTTGTTTGCATGGTGTGCCTGTCTCTCAGTGTTGTATTTTCAGACAAGATCTCTTTGGCTAGGCTGTGGTGCAAACAGCCGTGAGCCCTCAGTCTGAATCACTCCAGTGTGTTCTGGACCTTTCAGGGCGCTAGCCTTGAGTGTATATATCTTGTGTGAGAGAAGACATATCCTTGATATTCAGAATTCCATAGAGTAAACTGACCTTTTTAAAGGACTCTTTTAAAGCCAGATAGATGGGGTTTCAGCATTATGGATCAGACCTGGAACAGCCCCATCTTTTATTAATATAATGTCTCCTGATTTACTGCAGGAAGACAATGAAATGATTAAGTGTACCAGCAGTCTGCATAAAATGCCTGGGTGACCTCCAAAGCACTATGACAAATATCAAAGAAAAATTTAAAACCCTGTATGATCAGCTTAAGGAAAATTAAGGCCATATCTCAGTTTGCTGGAAGTGCTGTTAAAGTAGGAAGACAGGTAGTGGCTGCAGAGTGGCAGAAGATCTAAGCCACGTAACTTTCTTAAAGTGAATGAGTACTCTGGGCAGAAATATCTTTTCATTGGAGTTTGCTTTGCAGTTTTCCTCCATAGTGGTCTTCCCAAAAGAAAGAGTAGGTAAATAGTATAAACAGCTGGAGTGCCTATTCCAAACAGCCAATCTTGTTTATTCTCTTTCTGGATACCTGTTTGTATGCAAGGTGCTGCAGCTGGCTTGGGACAATCCCAAACACAAATACAGGCGGGGCAGATATGGATTGAGACCAGTCCTGGGCAGAAAGACTTGGGCGTGCTGGTTGATGAAAAGCTCAATATGAGTCAACAATGTGTGAGTGCAGCCAATCATAATCCTGGGCTGCATCAAAAGAAGTGTGTCCAGCAGGTCCGGGGAGGTGATTCTGCTCTTCTACTCCACTCTCATGAGAACCTACCAAGAATACTGTATTGAGCTCTGGGGCCCCAAACACAAGAAGGAGATGGGCCTGTTGGAGTGGGTCCGGAGGAGGACCACGAAGATGATCACAGGGCTGGAACACCTCAGCTATNCAGCTATAAGGACAGTCTGAAAGAGCTGGAGTTGTTCAGCCTGGAGAAGAGGTTTCAGGGAGACCTTATTATGGCCTTCCAGCATCTGAAGGAGGGCTACAAGAAAGCTGGAGAGGGACTTTGTACAAGGGTTTGTAGTGATAGGACAAGGAGTAATGGCTTCAAATTGGAAGAGGGTAAATCTGGACTAGAAATTATGGAGTTCTTCTCTGTAAGGATGGTGAGACACTGGTGTAGGTTGCCCAGAGAACTCGTGGATGCTCCATCACTTCATGTGTTCAAGACCAGGTTGGATGGGGCTTCGACCAACCTGATCTAGTGGGAGCTGCATCTGCCCATGGCAGGGGGGTTGGAACTAGGTGATCTTTTAAGGTCTCTTTCAACCCAAACCATTCTATGTCATTTTCGTACCATTTTCTTCATTCTCCATCTTCCAAGAAAGAAGCAGTGCACACACAGATGGACATCTTTTGATTTCTCTTTAGGACAAAAGTAATAAAACCTGGTAGCAAGGACCTTGCTTAGAGTAAAATTGCTTTGTACTGTCATGGCACCTTTTGTTGCAAAATCTCAAAGCAGCATTAGCTAACTAAACCTCACAACATCTCTCTGAAGAGATGCGTGGTTGAAACCAAATGCAAGCTCAGTATGCAAGACACTGAAATTGGCTAAACACATGGTCATTAAAATCCTTGAGGAATTATTTTAGTTGTGCAATCTGTATGTTAAAACATTGTTAATCTCAGGTGGTCCAGGAGGTTATTTGTGAGACAGAGGCAGCCCATAGGTTACTCCTTTTCAGCCTTTATTTTTTTTGCAGGGTGGGGTGGGGCTGGATTTAAGACTGACTGTTCAAGCAGCACTGTCCAGATAATCAAACATTACCTCCTGTCTTCCCCATCTCACCTGGTGACTCGCTGCTGCCACTGCTGCTGCTGTCAAAGAGATGGGAAGTATGTGGACATAGCTGTCCAGTGTGAATGAAGGCACATGCTACCCCTCGATGGAGCAGGGGCAAACTGACTCCATGCTGGCTCCTGTTTTTGATGCCCCACTGTCTTCTGTTTTGACCTCGCCTTCTTCTGCACTCCAAGATAAGAGCCATATGCTATCCTGGGGTCAGCCCTTCCCATGTTGTAGCAGATGCTGTCCTCAACCCATGCCTACTGAGCTGCTGCAGATCAGGAGATGGGGGGAGGCTGAGTGCTCATTTGCATGGTGGATGTAGAAAGGTTCATTTAATGATAAAGGAAGGGTGATTTGAGTCCAGCCTGCTGATGGAGAAAGGAAGAGACACAGCTATTTAAATGGTAGAATGTAGGCTGATGACATGCGTACAGAGTGGGTGGTTGCTGCAGTGGAGCACTGAGAGGGGTAGCTGCAGCAGGGAGAATTGACCTTCAGAAAAAAAAAGAGGAGACCCCAGACCAGAGATCTGACCACTGTGCTGTACGGTGAGTTCAGAGCATGCTCTGTCTGAAACAGCCGTGGGGATTATTGCCATATTTCTGGACAGAAGGAGGTGTACCTGCACTGTGTAGCACATGTGGCATAAAGGAAGAATCTCTAGGGAATGTTGAACCTGCTGGGTGTATACTGTGAAGTTAATCCTGTGTGAGCAGTAGGTGTTTATCCAGCAGAACCAGGCATTCAGCAGCTTGGACAAGTACTGCGAATCCTCACATGCTGGAGCCTGGAGACAGTTTCTATCAAGAAAGAGGGAAAATTGAACATAGGGTAGCTCTGACCTAAATGGTGAACATGTAGGTTAGCATAGGGGCTTCCATCCACATGACCTATTTGTGAAACAACTTCTTTTCTGAAATAAACAGCGCAATATCGTCTATGCCTGTTTGAGTAGGCCGTGTATTTCTGTTGGCTGGAAGAAAGGAAGCTACAGTTGTCAAGCCCAGATGGAGGCTTTGAAATATGCATGATAGTGGCAGCTGTGTGTGGGAAGAATGACTTGAAGTGTGTTGAGGAGGAGGAGGCTTGTTTACCATGCTACTGTCTTCATGTAGCTGCAGAGCTGAATGAAGAGAAATGAGGAATGCATTTTGTGTCCATGGATTATCGCTTCACTGTGTTGGACATTTTTTTCTCCAAGATCCATTATTTATTTGAAAATTCATAAAGGATGAGTGAGCTGCAGTGGAGGAAATTGCAAAGAAATATCGACAGTACTTTGCCAGTCCCAGCTCTTTGTGGATCAAGGCCCTATTTTCCTGAGCTGGGCCCTTCTCTCTGAAGGGTCATTCTTGAAAGCTGGGCTGAGGTGGCTGTGTGCACATTTTGGAGACTAACAAGTTGTTCTGGCAGCCTTCCCAATCCTGAATTTTGTGGGTGCCCTTATTTATCAGTGTATTTTGTAGTCTGCGGTTATGTAAACACTTGCCATTGGCTTTCATGTGTTGGTCCCCATTTCACTGCCACAGTTGCCACTGGTTGGTGGCGGTGCTCAAGGGGTAGCCCACAGGCACGACTTGATCCACAGGGCAGTCCTCTGCAGTTCACCATGTAGTCATGGGCAGATGATCAACGAAGCCCCACAGCCAAGCCCTGCCTGCAGGCAGCCAGCCTGCTGCTTGGCTCCCGGGTGCCTGCCTTTGCACAGGAGAGTGAGGTCAGGCTGCATGCCTTCCTCCACCTGCTCATAAACACAGCCCGTGGTCACCAAGCCACACCAGCCCATGAGGATGTCGAGTGCATAACCTTCTTTCAGGAAAAGAGGCAATGCTCAAAGGTTTTGAGATACATAAAAGAGAGTATGTATATATATACTTATGATCATATATATAAAATAAAGGAGGACATGGGATATGCAACAAAAACTTTTTTCTGTGAAGTGTAAGTAATTTGTGTGGTGAAGTTGAACATGTCTCAAGTTAATTCACAAACTTTTGAGTTTGTTTTTTTTTTTTAGATTTATGTTTACAGCTTTCAGTCATTTATTAACACTTTTCTGTGGGGAGAATATGGTTTTATGGCTTACACTTCTTCTCACAAGAATGTTTTTCAAGCATGTTTTATTATAAATATATTTTTCACATTGCCTTCCCAGAGCATGAAATTAATCTTTTCTGAAAATTTCCTAGTATCTCTTTTAGCTATGTGGCCTGAAAAGGTCTTTGACTTAAAGAAAACTTATCTAAAAAAAAAATATGAAGATGAGAAGTTATCTATTAGAAGAATATCGAAAAAGCATGAGTGAACCCTAGTAACAAACTTCCGGAGTCAGAGAGTCAGTTTGGATGTCAGATGTTAGACTTACTGCACTACTGCTTGGTTTGTCCAGAACTGGAAGACTGACTTCCCTTTGCACTTTACACTCAGATAAGGTTGTGTCTCTGCTTCCGCAGAACACCCATTAAATGTACTAGATAGCTTCCAGATACACCTAATGTTGAGAGTAGCAACCATTTTAATCTGTAATCATATGACAATGACTTCCAAGTTTTTATCATCTGAAAATCTACATCCTAAGTGATTTATCTGATTTGAACTTTAAGCTTACATCAATCAGACCTAATTCCAGCATAAACATCCTTCCTTCCCTTTTAAGTTTCTGGCACATCTGTGCTTCAGACCATTTCCATTCACCAAGAACGTCTTAAGTATTTTGTCAAGAACCACAGCAACTAAAGGAAGCAATATCATAACTTGTCCTTAATCAGATTTTTTCCACAGCTTTATTTTTATCTTGCCTCAACTGTGACACAGGGCAAAAATGTAAAGAGATGAAGTTAGTGGTCATCAAATGTTTCACATGTCCAGATTTCAGGAAATTGAATATATCTCTAAAACCCATTTTTTCCTAAAGTCATAAAAGGAACTGCATTGATCAAAGTGTAGAACCATCAAAAAGGGAAATTTACAAGTGTTTGTTTCTGTGTTGGACAAACACAACATCTTCACAACACTTCAAACAGAAGATGTTGCTGCAAATGGAGTGTGAAAAAATTATCTGCTTAATTAGTAGTAAACAATCATGGCAGCAAAAGAATTCTAGATGTTCTTCATTAATCATAGACCAAATTTGCTTCTGACAGTTTTACTTGGATAATTATTCTAGTTTTATTGCTGTTCTACTCTCTTCCAAATGGGGATTGGGTTTCATTAGTGCTTGAACTTCTGTACATTCTTCATCCAGTTTTAAGGTCTCTAGCTTGCCCACCACGTTGCTGTTTACATCTTAGTAACATGAATGCATATCATTACATTTTGGTATTGCTAGCATCTTATCTTCACTTTGATTTTAGATACAGATTCAAAGTTAAAGGCATAAAAAATTAGAATCCTAGAATGGTTTGGGTTGGAAGGTACCATTAAAGGTCAGACAGTCCAACCTCCCCTGCAGTGAGCAGGGACATCTTTCACTAGATCAGCACATCCTTAACTAGACCAAGGCTGGATGAAGGGTTTCTTCTATGAAGCAAACTCCAAATAGAACTACATTTTTAATTTGGTAAATAGACAAACTGCTGGACTCTTAAATTTATAGTGCAACTTTTCCACTCAATCCCAGGGTCTGTAACTAAAAATTACTTTTTTTCCATTGTAGCCTTATCATATGGGCATAGCTTTATCAGCAAGAAGATTTAAGCAGTGTTTATTTAGAAGTGTGTATGTCTATATTTAAGTATGACCCTTGAAAGATGCCAATAAGGGAGAGATGTATTCAAATCTCGAAGAATTTTTGTTAACTCTTCTGTCAAGGGCAAAAGGATTATTTAGTAAGTCTCATACAGTCAAGAGTTTTGGCTGTCTTCGTATTCCAGAATGTCTTAAACTTTAATGTGTCACCCCAGGAGAGTTAGTAAAAACTCTGTGGGCTTCAGTTTATCTATAAAATGTGACAATAAAATTAGCTATTGTTGCTTCACTGGATGATGTCATGAGGTATAATAAAATACGATTTTCCAGTGCTTTGTACCTTGTGCTGTGAATTTTAGTAGGTTTCCTTTTCAGTTTCTTTTGAAGTCCTAGCAGTAAATATTAATAGGTTGTATAGACTTTGCTGTAATATTAGCTGTATTTTTTCTTGACAGCTTCTTCAAATAAACCAATATATACAGTATACAACATTGTTTAACTGCACTAGAGAATATTTCTCCTTTTAATATGTAGGCTATGAAGCTGGCATCCACATATTTTATCAAATACTCTCACCATCAAGAGAAAAAAAAAAACAAACAACAAACCAAACCAGCAACCTAATTTCACCTGACAGCATGTATAAGACTCAGTTATGGACCTTCAGTGTGACATCTCAAAGTCCTTCATATAGGCTTTGCATATTCATTTCATGCCAAATAAAAAGTGATATTATTTTAGAAAGCTTTGTCACAGTTACAGTTATGCAGCTGCCAGCATCAGTGGAGTAGAAAGCTCAAAGAACGTTGCGTACTTACTTGTGAGATCCTGCCCAGAAAGTACTACAGGGCCAAATAAAGGAAGAAAAATAATAGGACATATAATGAGAATGGCTGAATCTTGCTTGTGAAGTGGCATATGTGTAGGATATGAAAGGCAGGATTTATTTTAAGGGGAGAGGTAGCAACAGCTTGTACTGCCACTGTCCTTGTCCTTGCTCTCTCTTCTAGCTGAATATACCTCTGCAGACCACAATAGATTATTGTACCATAAACAGTCATTAAGATTCAGTTTTCTTTCTCTAGTTTTAAGGAGCAATAGTGAGGTAGGATATAATCCTTTTGAGATAGCCAGTTTTTGAAGTGTACATATCTG
The DNA here is from genome assembly GCA_013399075.1 of Chloroceryle aenea. Classification (NCBI taxonomy): domain Eukaryota; kingdom Metazoa; phylum Chordata; class Aves; order Coraciiformes; family Cerylidae; genus Chloroceryle; species Chloroceryle aenea. The sequence continues at coordinate 8,531 of VWZY01003928.1, read as the reverse complement.
AGGTGTTAAACTGGAGGACTCGCAATATCACAAGACACTGAAGCTTTGATTTCAGCCTTTACCAGAAAATAACTGTGTGATTATGTCTGTATCTTACCTCTTACTTTTTAATTGACAGAAGACTGCACAAAGTGAAAATAAAACATCATCATCCTAGTTTGTTAGTGCCTCGTCTACCTTGCTCACAGCTGCCAACAACCACCTATGGAAATACAAGTCCTTAAAACACTCTCCTGGTTGATAAGCCCTTTAATAATATACCACTTGCCATTTGAAAGACTACCTGCAAAACTTTAATAAGCCTTTTCAAGAAAATATATTACTGCTTCATTTCACATGCAGCTTGCCTTACAGATATCTATCTAAGTGACCATTTTTTATCAACATTGTGCATCTTGGTTAAAAGCTGAATTGGTGCTAGTTTGCTGACACCAAGAATTGGAAAAATCCAGGAAAAAAATAACACGATGAGAACAGTGGACTGTAAAATTACACGTAGAAGACAAAACTATTGGTTTCAATGTCTTTTGGTTTCACGGAGATAGAAACATATTCTGAAGTCACCACGAAGGTGAGAGATCAATTTGTGATGACATGAAAAAATAAACAGCAGCTTTGGAAGGCAGTATTGCTATGTAAGTGTGTATGTGAGAACTCCCTCACCTGTTTAGACAGTAAATCACAATAAAATCCCGCTACTTGTCTTCTCTCTTTCTGCATATCAGTAGCAGATACATGCTAAATGTGCACAAATAGTCTGTCTTTATTCTAAGGGGTGACTTGAACCTGGCTTGTCTTTGCCAATGTTGCAGTCACAGAATGATCTCCAGGTTTAGCTTGATGACACAATTTGGATAGGGTATTTTTGTTGTTGTTTCGATATGAACTTATAAACCAGCAGTCAGATGCTAGTGAGTACACAGTAGTTAGTGATAGTCTATTATACAAACTTAAGCTCAAATCTTCAGCTGATCTGTGTCCTCTGACTCCCTGTTTTTCTCATCAAATTAATATGTTTGAAGTCTTGCTAGCAGGGAGACAGTTGTACAAGACCAAGTACTATTGCTGCAGTGTCTGTACACCAGTATCCTCATGCGAAGCTTAAACTTAAAATGACAATAGAAAATGTTCTCCAGTAAACTATGAAAACACTTCATCAGTGTGTAGGATTTTGTGATCATGTAGAGTCATTCTAGAGGTGTATGTTCTGCAAGCAAGGAAGAGATTTCACAGTCCTTGAAAAGACTGAACACTCACTTATATGAAGCCTCAGACTTGATGTAATCATAGGATTACTCCAATTGGAGGGTCAGCCACTAGATGAATGACAGATTGCTATTAACCCCTCTCTCTTCCCAAAGGGGAAGAGAAAGGGAAAAAGGGAGAGAGACCTATGGATTGGAAAACTGAAGCAGCTTTAATGAAAATAGTAATAAAATGGTTAATAATAAAAACAAACACACACATACAAAACCCTAACCCCCCTTATGGGAATTACATCACCATTACCACTGATGCTATGGAGCAGGTACTGGTGAAGTCCCAGACTGGACTTACAGCAGCAGATGGGAACTGGATTCAGGATCTGGATTCTGGAACTGCATCCAGGCACACATGGATTGGAATCAAAAGCAGAATGGATGGAGTCCTCCTTGGATACAGACCATAGAAAAAAAGAGCTTGACCCTCTTGATCCCTCAGCTTTATTCCGTATATGATGTATATGGGATGGAATACCTTACTAGTCGGTTTAGGGTCACCTGTCCTGACTGCTCCACTCCTCATTACTAGTCGGTTCTTTCTGCACCCCCCAGCGTGGCACACAAGATTTAGCAGTGACCTTGGTTTGCACACCCATCCTTGGTAGTTACTCTAAGCATGGAGCATTATCACTGCTAGAAGCAGACACTGTCTGCAAAAATCTGCTGTTAACTTCAGACAGTGCAGTTAGTTAGAAGAGACTGAGTTGAGAAGTAAAATCACTGAACAGAATTAGTCTGAACAGAATTAGTTCTGTTCTCACTCAGACCTGGACAGGGAGTAAGATGAGAGGTAATATAGTCAAACCCCTTGCTCAGATCATGTTCAGCACTGACCTAGGTTTCCTAGGACTTTGTCTACCTTAGTCGTGGCTAATAGTTTGAAAACCTCTGCTCTTGGCCTGTTAATACTCTTCTACAGTTGCGCATTCATGTCTTGTGTTGTAGAACTACTCAATCATATTGTCTACTCAGGATCTCACTGCTGATAATCTTGTTTGCTGGATGTGTGGTAATGTGACACACTCATAATCCATCACATATCCCAATACAGGAAATTTTTGGATTCTTTTATCAGGATGGACTACACATCCAGGTTTTTCAGTAGTTCTGCTTACAGCATCCAGCTGGAGCATGTGCTACTGAAGTTTTTAAGAGGAGTTACATCACAGAACTACTGAAGTTAATGGTTAAGCACCAGAGTTAGACTTTGCTTCAGTATTAATTGTTTTATTGATAACACTTGTCTTCTCTGAAGATGCAGAGAAAATATTTCTTCCTGTTATTCATTAGTTTAGTTCAATAACTATTTCATTCACACATAATGAAGAGAGATCAATTCACTGAGGAACCAACTGGGAGTTAAAAAGTAGGAAAGCTGGTTTTCTTCCTCTTCACCTGCGAATAACAATGAAGTGTGGGAGGATAATATCTGCTACCTCTGAAGTCTTTTAGAACATAGTGAAAAGAAACACTAAATCTCTTTTTATGTACTACATAAAACATTTCATTTATTCAGTATGTCAGATTTAAATAAATATTATGTTGGTTTAAGCTTTTCTTTACATGTGCAACACATTTAAAGTGAGTTCATTTATTTAGTTAAAACATTTTAAAATTCAGCTGGGAGAAATTTTAGCATATTCCAGCCTGTCACCAGTCATGATAATTGTCTATCACAAATAAAAAAAAAATACGCCATTTTATTCACCATTTCTTATCTAATAAAAAATAAGGACTACAGAAAAAAAAAAGATGCTTTTATTTCTTTAGGGAAGTGTTTGGCATTCTGCTACTTGGTTTTGGCAATTACAAGTCTGGTTACATTCCAGACTACTACAGAGTCCTTTACTCTGCCTGTGGTCGACTAGGCAGTTGCATTCAGCGTGACGTTTTTGTGATGCTCACGTGGCAGCAATGCCTTAGGCCTTATTTTGCTGCATTTTTCTTCATCAGGAGCTTCATCCAAAAATGGGAAGTCATGCAGAATGTAGCAGTCTGCTTACTAAGTATATCTTGCCACAAAGAAATTACTTTTGTTTGTGTTTTGTCCAGCTACAGGAGCATTTTCCTTATTTTTTTTGCAGCTGAATTGAAAGTGCTGGTTTGAGTTACAAAGAAGTAAATTGCTCTGGATTTGCCTGCTTTGCTTTTTGTTCCTCCTCCTGTGCTATTATGCAACAGCGAAGTTAACAGATGTACTTACTTTTCTTTCTTACAAAATGTCCTGTGTTGACCTATAAGAAAAATCCCATTTATTATCACTTTTAAAAAGACTGCAGTTAAGAAGAATAAAGGAATTAAAAACAAGGAAGCACAACATACTGGTTTTGAGGCCTGAGACAGATTTTATTAAATACAACCAGCAACTAGTTGGTCTCTGCTTTACATTTTTCTGTTGGTTTTAAAAACAATTATAGCTTGGTAGAAATCTTCCAGTATACAGTACATTTATACTGCCAAGCTATGTACAGTGATACCATTAAATAGGCTGGTTTATGATAGTTCCATGTAAAACTCCCTTTCTGTATGACATTTAGAATCAGATAGCTGAGATGGATAAGAAGCAAGTATATCATCCCTCTTATCCCTGATCAGTTTCAGGGTTCTCTAAAACATGGTAAAGGCCCGATAATGACGAGAAGGTCCCCATCTGAAGTTGGCTGCCCTTGCATCTAGTGGCAAAAGAGATGCAAATTGTCTGAGTGATGTAAAGTGAAGGCAGATCTAGAATGAAGTATGTGAGACCCTCAGATTCCTTCTCTTATTTCTTGAGTAGTCAGAGATGTGAGAGTCCCTTAATTCTCTCTGCATCTTCAGTCTGAAAAACTGAGAAGTAGGAATGGCAAAAAAAACAAAATAAGGGTGGGAAAATGTCTGTAGAGAAAGAATTATAATGCTATGGTAATATTGTGATACACAGATTGATTAATTTTCTAGGCTAAAGTCACAATATGGAAGTCATGACATGATTGTTTGCCTTTTAGTGTACAAGGCTGATAAATGCTTGGCTAAAATATGACCATTTATGCTGTAGAGGTTTTGTGCTTGCTTTTCAAAATGGCTCTGTACTGATGTGCTGACCTTATCTTGGCATTGGTACAAATATTGTAACTACAGACATTATATAAAACTATGTATGAAGTTATAGTTCTATATTAATGATAATACTACTGTGCTGTGAGAACTGTCTTGCTTTTAAATAAAATGCATGTTTTGACTACACCCATGGCTGGATAGACCTCACCTCCTTAAAAGAAATCCTTTCCTAAGGAAACAGAATGTGCTTTTACTTTATTTAGTGAATAGTGTGCAGGTTAATTATTGGATGTCAAACATTCTACAAATCAAAACAGTATTTAATTGGTATTTTCCTCCAATAGATTAGCTAATACAATTTCATACTAAGACAAGTTGCGGTATTTTAGCTTGATGTCAACGTGCACTTTCTGGGTTATTGTTTTGTTTCAACGTTCTCTCAAAAGAGGATGTTTTCCTACCCGTATTAGATTTGACATACTTGCTGTAGGTTTTATTGCAGTTTTTTAATGGGTTCATTAACCAGTATTAGCCCGCTTAAATGCTGTTCGTTTTCTAACTCGGATATTTTGGAAGCATATACAAGCAATGACTTCACTGACTCATGGTCCGCATAAAACCAGTCATTGTGTTGTAACTTCTACTACATTAAGTACTTCATTCTTTGAAATGTAGTACTAATTTTGATCGCACCATGGACGTGTGTGTACTTGCTATATACAAAAGGAAAATGATTTATCGAAGAACTAGTTCCAGTAGAGTAAGTTAACACCCTTACTTGGCTGAGCACACATCTGTGTGGCTACTGTGAGATTGTGTGGCTATGCAGAGTGGTATCTTGTTAGAATGAAGGTCACCAGCTACATTTTCCAGTAAAGCATTACTCTTCCTAAATTGACATCAGATCTAGTAACTAAGTGCAGTTAACCAATAGAAGGATTAACAAATGTAATTTGTATGATCCATATGTCATTTCACAGTTGTCTGTTTTTCACAATTTTTTGGAAGTAGATAGAAGGCATTTCTGGAGCTATGATGGAGTAGACCTTTGCAGTCAAAAGGCTAGGCACTCAGCCAGTTTGTAATTCAGTGAGACACAATACATTATCTATTTTGACAGTCTTCATGGCTAAATAGTCTGGCTCTTGTAATACCTAACTGTGTTTATAAATAGAAATGAAAAAGTCAAATGGTCCAGTCTTGACAGCAGAGTAATACAGAGCTTTGGATGTGCCCAGAGCTCACACGTGCCTCTTCCCTTCAGTGGGGTGGTAAGAACAAGGTAAACTGATCTGAGTGAAGTGGAACTTGAAAATATCTCTGGCATGTGTTTTCCTTGAGCTTTCAGTAATATGTAAATATATCTGCTCTACAGTTAGGCTTGTAGTGGTAGACTGACCATCCACAAAGAGCTGCACTTAAAGAGTGGCTGTTCAGTTTCCATGTTGTGTGGAGAAGGAGGATGGGACAGAAGGAACTAGTCCTGTTTTCTGTTTCCTATTTCTTGCTCCAGATAAAGTATTTTAGCAAACAGTTTTCCCTGTGAAATTTAGGCAAAGGGTTGTAAGCTCAGTATAAGCCTCCAAAGACATCTGTGGGCTCTCTCCTACAACATACCAGGAAGGGTAGACATCCTACCCTTTGGCATTGTCAGTAATATATGTCTTCTTGAAGACAGGAATTATTCTTTAACCTCATTTTGGGTTGAAGTGGGTGCAGAAGGTGCATCCTGCAGTAAGTAATATACTTACTGTTACGTCGCTTAAAAGTTGACATCAAGAATTTGTCTTTTCCTTCCACCATATGTTGCAGTAAGCAGTCCCCACAGGTAAGGGCTGACTCCTTAAACACCTAGCCCTTTGGGTTTCAAGCAGTGAGTACCGGTCTCACACAAGGAACTGACTGCAGTGACTCTAGTGCTGCATGTATGTGTCTTACAGGAGAGGAGTGAGATTCCAGGCATACTCATTTCCTTACTATGCTCAGTTATTTTTTTTTCTGAAATATCACTCTGCTTTATAGTCTGCTCCTTAGAAATTGAATGTTGTGTGAGAGCTGGGATTTCCACTTTGGGACCCAGGTGTCTGAAATCCCTGTGCAGTGTCACACCTGGACCTCCTGGTGGATACAGGGCTCATTCAAACCAAGCTCTCCTGAATTTACATGGAACAGCCCTGTGTGGTGGTCCTCAGGCAGCATCCAGGTTGGACTCGTCTCAGCTCTACATCACATACTTGACTTTGCCCTTGTGACAGTGGGTGGAAGGGTCCAGATCACTGCTCGGGCTGTGTCTTGTTAAATTTGCAACATGTCAGGGAGCTCATAAAAAGCCTGGAGAGGGCCTGTTTCCAAAGGCCTGGAGTGAAAGGACGAGGGGTAATTTTTTTAAATTAGAAAGGAGTGGATTTAGATTAGAAAGAAGGAGGAAGTTCTTTACCACGACAGTGGTGGAGCACTGGAACAGGTTGCCCAGGGAGGTGGTTGAGGCCCCATCCCTGGAGAAATTCAAGGTGGGGCTTGACAGAGCTCTGAGCAACCTGCTCTAGTTGAGCTGACCTGCTGTCAGCAGGGGGGTTGTACTAGATGACCTCTGGAGGTCCCTTCCAACCCAGACATTTCTGTGTTTCTGTGTCTCTGAGACAGGATTCCTGGCTGATCCCAAGCTAGAGGTTGAATGTGACCTCACCTTGCTGTTTAGGACAGGCATGCTGAGAGAGCTGATCAGCAGCCCTGCTCTGGGACTCTGGTGTGAGGTTTCATGTTGCATGGTTACAGATGGCCTGGACAGGAGAGGTCCTTGTTCCGTGGTGGTGGTGTTTTGTTCCTAGTGCTTGGACAAATTATAAATAAGTGGGCATGGCTTAGAAACCACCAACACTTATGAACATTATCTGTGTAACCAGCACTTTTGTGCCGTGAAGAACTGGGCAGAATACTGGAATGTACTTTTATAGGAAGTATTTTAGGAAAAGAGGATGTACTCTGCAAGTCAGAATTAGAGGTACCTTATATAAAATCTGATAGTGGTATCAGATACATTTACTTGGACCAGTGCCCTTCAGCTCTGGGGTAATGTTTTAAAAGTGTGTGTAATTTCATTCTGGCCAGCTTTCATGGTGGCAGGCTCTCATTTTCTTAAGAAACTGGTCTGGTCCATGTTACATACACACACTGGTTCAAGTGTTAGCTAAAGAAACATTTATTTGGATGTTCTGCATGAGGTAACACTTGTGTTTCTGTTGTCACTGTTGTGACAGTACAGCCAGTTTCTGCCCTGGAGTTGATAGGAGTCTCCTTTGCAAGTGTTCTTGTAACAGCATTTTTGGCTGGTTTGGATCAGATACCTTGAACTGTGGTTTGGTGAATTCTCATCATCTAGCTGGCCTGCAGTATCACATCAACACTGCAGTGCATGTGTGGTAAGTTTCTAATTAAAATTTTCTCAACAATGAGAAAAAAAATGGTCCTCTCCGGTGATAAACGTATCTAAATAGAAAAAAAGTGCCTATCAGTCCAGGATTTGGGTGCCGAGACCCCTGATCTGGAAGACAAGGATGGGGAGCATTATAAAGCCCCCATAATCCAAGGGGAAATGGTCAGTTACCTGCTGCACCACATAGACACACACAGGCCAGATGGGATCCACCCAAGGGTACAGATGGAGCTGGCAGAAGTGCTCAGCAAATCAGTTTCAGTCATTTACCAACAGTCCTGTGTAGCCATGGAGGTCCTGGTTCACTAGAAGTTAGAAAATCTGATACTTATCCACCAGAGCCAAGAGGAGGATCCAGGGAGCTGCAGACCTATCAGCCTGACCTTGATGTTGGGAAATGTTATGGAACAGACCATCTGGAGTGCCATCACGTGGCACATACAGGTCAACCAGCTGATCAGGTCCAGTCAGCCTGGGTTTATGAAAACAGGTCCTGCTTGACTAACCTGATCTCCTTCCATGATAAAGATGACCACTTAGTGGATGAGGAAAGGCTGTGGATGTTGTGTGCCTGGACTTCAGTAAAGCCTTTGACACTGTTGCCCACAGCATTCTCATGGAGAAGCTGTCTGCTCATGGCTTGATGGGTATATTCTTTGCTGGGTAAAAGCCCGGCAGTATGGCTAAGCCCAAAGACTGGTGGTGAATGGAGCTAAATCCAGTCGGCAGGCAGTCACAACTGGTGTTCTCCAGGGCTCGGTATTGGGGCCATTTCTCTGTAATATCTTTACAATGATCTG
>VWZY01003913.1:0-10730 GCA_013399075.1 Chloroceryle aenea | reverse complement strand
TTGTTCCTTCTGTACATGTCAGCCGCCATCGTGTACGTCAACGATACCAACCGAGGCGGGCTCTGCTATTACCCTTTGTTCAAGACGCCGATAAACGCATCGTTTTGCCGAGTGGAGGGAGGTCAGACAGCAGCCATCGTATTCTTGTTTGTCACAGTGATCGTCTATCTAATCAGTGCGGTGGTTTCTTTAAAGTTATGGAGGCATGAAGAAGCCAGGAAGCACAGGGAATTGATGGAACAGGAGGTAAGCCAGTAGTTTTGGCTTTGTAACTACCAGGAACAGTGTGGCGGGAAGCAGTTCCAAGAGTTTTCTGTGCAGTAGGTGGAGTCATATCAGGTGTCTTCTCGAAGCAGGTCTATAGCCCTTGAGGGACAGACTTAACAATATCTGAGATCACCAAATGAAATGAGTTTTTAAGATACCTAATTCAAATACTTGCAGAGGTTGTGGTGGTGGTGGTTTTCTTTTTTCGTTTATGTTGGTTAGAAGCTGGCTCTGTTCTCCTTGTAAGGCTCAGGTCTCTTCCTGCCTCAGCTGATGAAGTGCTTCCTGGTGTTCCTTCTCCAGACAAAGGAAGAAATAAACAATATGCTTGCCCAGTTGTTCAACAGGGTTAGGCTTAAAGCCACCCAGCACTTGTTTGGAGACAACACTTGCAGATCATCAAGTGCTAATGTGAATGACCATTACACAAAATACTGATTTTTACTTGGCAAGCAAACCTTTAAGCTACTCCTTTATGACTTTTCAGCTTTCCTTACAATAGTTACCAGAAATCAATAGTAATAACAGAGTTAGATAGATTTTGGTATCCTGCATTTCAATCAACATTATCTTTTTCCCGTCAGCTATTCTGCATTGTTGCTGCTCTGACCCTTACTAGAATTGTGAATACTTACCAGGTTAATGATAAACTGTAATTGCACTCTCAACTAGAGAATTCAAAGTCATTTGTCTTAAACCTCCTTCATGAGAAAACAGCACAATTAAAAACTTTAATAAATAATTAAACTGAATATAGCATAAAAATTAACGTATTTGAAGGCTACACATGTGCTGAATGAACCCTCTTTAAGTTAGGTTTAAGTGACTTTACTAGAGAGCTGGAAATATACAGAAGGGTGTTCCATCACTCTTTTGTGCTGCTATCCATGTTCTTTTTATTCCAGTTAACCTTTCCAACCTAAATGATGCTATGATTCTGGTATTTCTAGAGAGAATACTTTTATAATGTAGGTGAGGCTTTGGAGGGTGCTGTGGAAAAACAGCTGCTGGGTGAGATGCTGGTTAGTGCACTGCTGTGTTTTCTAAGCAATGAATTGGGCTGCAGAGTGTCACTGAGTTAATACGGGCTGGAATGTGAACTAATAAAGGAGGCTGGAAAGCGGATGGAATATTTCCTGCCAGCTGTTCCTTACAGCCATGCTCTGGGATTTGTGTGGTTGTTTTCATTCCACCATTCTTAAACAGTCTGTATCATTTGAACTGAAAATACTCTTTATGGTAAATTTCTCCGCACCTATATATAAATACTATTTTTGCTGAAAAGAAAACGTAAAAGTTCTTTCAATTTTTTAACAGATGAAAACGCAGTCCTCTTTTCCAGAAAAGAAGGTAGGAAATTTGAATTTATTTTTCTGTTTACTATTATTTCCAAATGGTCAGTAGTTGGTTTGTTTCTTGTGACTATTTTGATTAATCTATCTACTTATTTACTTATTTGGCTTGGAAGAGATCAGGTTTACTTTGCTAACGTAGTCCAGACAACATTCTCTTACCCAGAAGATTCAGAAGTAGTTTGTAAAGAAGTTACTACCAGTAACTAGCCTAGAAGTTATGTTAGTTTATAACATTTACTGTCTAGCAAATCTGATGACAGTGTTGGTATGTGCTCTTCCCCTCTTTTATGAAGTGACAGGTTTCATAGTATTTACCAGAGAGTGCAGCAGATGTGGCTGGAACAGCAGGTCATCCAATATGCTGCAAGTTTCAGAGGCGCTCTTTCCTCCTGCCTGTCTGCTCCATTTGTAGGAGAGCTGGTGGAAGCACAGTGCTGTGGATGCTCTGTGAGTTGAGCTTGTTCCTCTGTCTCCCAAGACTGCTCCAAAGACCTCCTAACCCATTTTTAAGTATCGGAAGTTTTAGCACTTCTGCCACAGAAAGTTGAAGTTGCATACACCATAGAGAGTGTAAAAGGTTTTAACAGCAGATGGTGATGATTCCCATAGAATTTGTGCTGTATTTTTTTCAGTCTTAAATGTCTCCTGTTAGACACTGAGTTTCCTACCACTGTTTTCTTTGTTGCTTCAGTACTGGATCAGGATCCTTTTTCATGTCTTATAGCAAAACTCCATGTGCTTTTGTTTCTGGATCAAGGGATAAAGTGTGTGATAGGAAAAAAGGGGAAAAAAATCCAGAGTGATTCCTGTTCATTTACAAACTAGACAGATATCCAAGGAAAATTCCTTAAAATAATTTAAGACCTACAAGACAAGTCTTTCCAAATGCCAAGAAGTATTTACCTGTCAGTGGTACTGCTGTTAGGATAAACTGAACATGGACACTTTGTGACAGATGTGAATGTAACTCTTTACTAATTTTCTAATTACAGTAAGGCTTTTAAGAAATGTCTATGATTTGCTTCTACTCCTTCTTGATACTTATATTTCTGTCCTCAAATGAGTTGGGTATTTTGTGGGTTTTTTGTATGGTTCATTTGAAGTAAAACTGATTTCATTATGAACTTATTTTGACTTTTTTTTCTCTCTTAAAACAGTATGAAATTGATGACAAACCAAGAGAAGAGGCCACTTACAGGCAGCTTAAATCAGTGGAAAGAAAACCGGAACTACTTAATGGTCATATCCCTGCAGGCCACATTCCTAAACCAATCGTGATGCCAGATTACTTGGCGTAAGTGATTTGGCTTTGGTGAACAAACTTGAGAATACCTGAATGATGTTTTTTACCCAGGACTTCTCATGTATAAACTCATGGTTTCTCTGCCATGCATGTGCTAAAGGAACTCGTAATTTTTTACCAAGTTATTGTTAAAAAAAGAGAATGGGGGCTGATACTAATGGCATAGAACCAGTAGTATAAATATTTTTACATTCTAAAAAAGCCCACCCAAACCTCAAGCATTAAAGCAGACTGTTATAATCTAGGAAGTACAGCAACTGCCAAGGGAATAGAAAACAACTTCACAAACAATTTAGAAAAAAAAACAATACATGGGGAAAATATGTGTTGTTTTAGTTCCTGAAATTTCACAACTCTAATACTTAGAAAAGTGCTAAATCTGTAATGTACTCCCTTTTAAAAGGTAGGCCTTTCCATGGTGAAGTGTGAGATTATAAATGAATTTTTATACTATTTGCCACAGACTAGGGCACAAACTGAAACACAGGAGGTTCACCTGAATACTCAGAAAATGTTTTTTACTGTGAGGGTGACAGGGCACTGGCACAGGTTGCCCAGAGAGGTAGTAGAGTTTCCGTCCTTGGAGAAACTCAGAAGGCATTTGGACAGAGTCCTGGGCCACCAGTTCTAAAGCATAGGGGTTGGACCAAGATGACCTCTGGCGGTCCCTTCCAACCTCAACCATTCTGTAATTCTGTGATTTCAGTGCTTAACATACAAGCAAATTACAGAAGTACACTATCAGGGTGAAAGGTCTGTGTGTTTATTGAAGTCCCATCTCTAAAACTAGTCCTTAGAATATTTATTTATTTACGCCCTTAGGAAATACCCAGCAATTCAAACAAATGAAATGCGAGACCGGTACAAAGCAGTATTCAACGATCAGTTTGCAGAATATAAAGAACTGTCTGTGGAAGTTCATGCTGTATTGAAAAAATTTGACGAGCTGGATGCATTACTGAGACAGCTGCCTCATCATCCTGAAAGCCTTTATGTAAGTAACTGTGAAGTAGGCTCATGAAAATAACGTGTGGTGTCGGGCAGTTTGTGACTACCTTTAACTGGGGCACAGTGTCTTTTAATGCTGATGGTGAAGTACTGGGAGAGAGTTTCCCCAAATACGTTATTTCTTTTTCAGTCATCAGTCAAGGATATCAAGTTGCAGTTAAGTTGTGTACATGTTTTCAGGGGTTTTGTTTCTTGGTTTTTTTTTTCATGCTAGTAGCTGTTGAGTTCTCTCACTCTTCTCATGTGCAAGATTTACAACTGAAATGTTACAACTGGAATGGATTGATCAAATGAGAATTTCACTTCTGATGAGGATTTTTTGTAATTTACATGAGGATATGGTGCACACTGAATGTGTTTAAAAAATGTGTGGTCTCTTTCATTACTAGGAACAGGAAAGGATATCAAAAGTTCTGCAGGAATACAAGAAGAAGAAAAATGTGAGTTTTTCCAGCTTCACAGTGCTAGTGAATCTGATGAATAGCAAGGAGAGTTTAAATAGCCAATGTGTCTGACACCAGGTACAACTTGCTAGCTCAGGGTGTCTAGCTACTACAGGGCTTTACATATTTTGTCTTTATAACCTTCAGCAACATTAGGACACAACCTACTGTACTCAAGCCAACATTTGAGAATAATGATTTCATTAGTCAGATGTAGGGAATAAACAAACAACAGTTAAATTTGTTTTCATCTTACGAAAGTCTTTTTCATCTCTTTGCATTCTGCATTCAGAGGGTTCATTATTTTAGGGGAGCTAGTTCATTTATATTCGCTGACTTAGACAGTAGATAAATTACCACTGGGAAATATAAGTCTTGCCCTTGAAAAGAAGTTTTATATTGACTTTGTGGCATGGAACTTAGACTCTCAAAAAGTAACTTTTAGTGTAGTTCAACAGTTTCCACTGTCTCATTTTTAAATGCAGACAGCAAATGTGTACCTGTGTCACATTAGAAACACTGTACATTATAAATACCTTCTTTTTGTCTTGGACTTAAGACTTTTGTGTTAAACTTCATTGCTGCAGGAAGGGGATACAATTATTAGACTTAATACAACATACATATAAAAACTGAATTACATAGTAGGATGTCATTTATGTTTGCAGATTTCTCTTTAAAAACTGCTCTATTTACAAAGAAATACAGCATATAAAAGCAGAACCTATCTTTCCAGACTTTTCTCAAGGAAGAGGAAGCAGCAAATAAGTAATTGTGGCCATGGAAAGAGTGTGATTTTTAAATAATAATTTTATGCCGTCCTTAATCAAGAACATAACTGATAACAGGCTATTCTTGAAAAGGTCTGAAAATGTAATATACTAATATAAAGTTTTTATATTTTTGTCAGGATCCTGCATTTCTGGAGAAAAAGGAACGTTGTGAATACCTAAAGAATAAGCTTTCTCACATAAAACAGCGAATTCAGGACTATGATAAAGTTATGAATTGGAATGTAGAAACTTAGCTATGCCTTCATGTTGTGGATGTTATTCTAGGGTTTTTTCTGTTTTTTTAATGAATGCACATATTTTAAACTATTTATTTACTCTCAGATGGGGATTGCTTAATCACTTTGTCAGTCATTTAGATGTTGTACTTGTCGGCTTTTCTATGCAGACCCAGTTTTAAATCAGTGTGAAGTTAACAGATAAATTTAGAAAACCTGTGCTAACATTCTGCTTTTGTTAGACACTACACAGCCTGGCCTCTTAAATAAGAATACTTTACTTGAAAATACTGTATTTGCCATGTTTCAAAGCCCGCTAGAGAGAGCAGTTCCAAATACCATATCAAAAGTCTGCACAGACATGCTGTTGAAAACTCCAGGTTTTATTTATAGGTGACATCTTAATGATATCAGAAAGAGTTGAGCTGTTATTTCTGGCTAGGGGTTGGTGGAGTGCTTAATAATACTTACTGAATACTTTTGCCAAGTCAAAAATTAGTTTAGTAGGACATTTTGTACTGTATTCTCAAATGCTCTGCTGTATGTCAGAAACTATGTGGAATCTTACCCAGCAGGAGATACAAAACATCTTCCTATTTAAGCAACTACAGGGGAAGGTTGGCAGCTGGGGGAGAGTGTTGGGGTTTTGTTGTTTGGATTGTTTTTTTTTTAATTCACCTCTGTAGAGGTGATGTAACAGATTTATATGTGGCCTTAAAGAAATAGAGGTTTGGGATGAGACTTGTCAGTGTTCCATTAGTGTTGCTACAGGCCAGTGTGCTCTGCATAGCTTTTCTGGTTCTTACTAGTAGGAACCCAGCAGTATAAAGGCAAAACACTTCATCATCATGAACAAGTAACAGGACTTCGTGTGTAGGCAGCAGCTGTTTGCGAACCTGGCATTCAGAGCATTAAGTACTGCAAAATTAATTCTTTTTCAAAGTATAAATTATTAGTATCCTTTATAAGGCCAGGTAAAATGTTTTAATAGATGTTTTCCATAGTGTATCTGCATATATTCAGTGTATATATTTTATCTTGGGGATAGCTTTGTATATGCAAATGTTTTCATAAGCCAGTAAATTTTCTCTTTGTATTCTTTTCACATCTTTGTTTACTTTTTTTTACTTACTAAAATTGTTAGAAGCATTGATGGTTTCTTTGTACAGTTTTCTACAACTGCAATTTTTCTGTTTTGACTATGTTTTAATTGGGAGGGGGGGACAAAACTAACAAAACGAACTACCGGTATAGCCATGTTACTCTATTGTTTAAAAAGCATTTTATTAGAAAAAGGTGCTGTGATGAAGGTTATTACAAATCTTTCTTGACAAACATTTTTTTCTTTAAAAGAAAGTTCTCAACATTTGCCTTGGTTTAAAGGCAAGACATCAGGAAGGCTGTTCCCTGTTCTGTACTAACAGGGATGGTAGCACCAGCGCTGTTCCTTAGCACTGGCAGTGCATTAGCATACCTCACTCTGGCAGTTATGTCCCTTCTGGTGTTTGAGTCTTTATCTTTCACACCACACTGATGGCTACAGACCCACTTTCATGTTTATACAGTTGACATTCCAATTTTATCAACGACTTCATTCCAAGAGTTTTGGTGAATGAAGTAAATAACACAAGACACCATGGAAACAACGAGAGAGTTTGAAAACTCGGCACCTCTTAATTTGAAAGCCTTCAGTCTCATCTACCTGGAAGATGTCTCAGTATTTTCATCTGTCTGGACTGAGGCAACAGACAGTGTTGCCTCTTCTGCTCTCTTGTTCCAGATGCCTCTCTGTCTTGTTCAGGTTTCTACCCTTGTCAAAGAAGAGCAAACCTCTCTACCTGATAAAGGAACTGGGCCAAGTGGGGGTTTTTTTATACTTCTTGTTCTGTATACTTGTTAAACTTCTATTTGTAAAAGTGTTCCTTATCCAGATCCCTGCAATTTAAGTGACCTCTCAACACCTAGGTTTCTCATTTTGTTCTCAGTGGGAGTTCTGGGCATTGCATCAGTGTCAGGAGAAGAAGATTAATCCAAGTTTAAGGATTGACTAATATTTATAAAGTGATACAAAGAAGCTGACTATTTTATTCTTTGGACTATTGACAGTCTGCATCCTTAGCAGGTCCTCAGACACTGAGTGTATATAACAAGAACTTTCATCCTTTAGCCTTCCTCTTAGAAAATGCTCCTCTGGCTTCACAGATCTACAATGACAAATGTCCAAGAGACTGACAGTTTCCAGGCATATAGTATTTTTTCAAACTGGAATTGAATAAATCAATGAAAGGGCTTGCTTGCTTTGTTTGTTTGCCTTGAACAGATGGATATCTAATATTCATGATCAAGATAACTGTGGCAACATCTGGATGCTCTTTACTAATCTGTATGTTTTTGCCAGGCAGATAAAGCAGCACCTAACAGAAGTGACCAAATGTTGGAATTGCATAGGAGGTGGAGTAGCTTTCATGACAGCATATCAACTGAAAATACTCATGGCAATGAAAGAACTAAGTGATTTGAAATCACAGAAGCAGATATACAGTATTTAGTTTATTAACCTCAAAATTGTGGTGTGACCTGAAACATTTGGACAACTGTTATCTAGCAAATCACTATAGCCTGCATTCCTGTCTGGCATTGAAATTCTTGGCCTTCACAATAAAAAAAATATACCTGTTTTGAAAGAAATCTCATTTCTCTCTTCCTCTATTGTCAGCTTTTGGCAGCTTTTCCATTTTGACACTTTGAGTTGGACTTGTCCTTTTTTAAGAAAGGGGAGGGCATGTACTAATGCTAGTAGATCAAGCTACCAACTTTATTTCAGTTACCTCAATAAAATCTTGATTTTATTTTATTTTTTTTAATTGAAGAATTCCCCTTTTCCCATGTTTAGTAGTGTTCACTGCTTTCCTTCAAAATATCTTGGATTTTTCTTAGTTGTGGTTTAACTGAAATTTATTTCTCTGTTTCCCTTAAATTTATGAATTGCTGCTGATAAATGCAAGAGGCTCGAGGACACAGAACCAGTAAGTCTTTTCATACTCCCATTTAAGGAAATGTTACTACTGTTTAAATGTTTTCTTCCTCATTTATTGTCTCACTTGGATGCAGAGTGGCACCCCTTAGAAACGGATGCTCGGCAACTTTCCTGTAATTCAAAAGGCCAAACCCTGCCTGGGCGCACTTCCACTGTACTCAGTATAGGTGTGATTGCACAGTAGTGAAACTGGCTAAAACTACCTCAGCCTTTATTGAGCTGATCCTCCCTGTCACGCTTACAAAATGGAAACTCGAGATCTAGACACAAGGTGATCAGCTCTGTTTGGAATTATTTTAGGTAGAAGCAAAACATAATCACAGAAAGTCAAAATGCCTGAAATGAGTTAACCACTTTTCCATTTTGATGTCAATTTGAATAGCTCTCAGATTATTTCTGCACATGAGCCTACACTTTGGAGTAACTGCATTTTCTTCTTGCTTGTGTTGTGGCAAAGCAAACATCTGCAAGCTTTTAAAGCGGCATGTAATTTTTACTCTTAAAAAATAGAGACATTTGTACATTTCTAGACCCAGCACTGCAATACTTCAGATAAAGACTATATGGAATTAAGAGGACATGGAAAATGTCTATGATTTATTCTTTACTCCTGAAACATCACTTATTCCCTACTATGTCTGAAATGCATGCATTTGTAGGTGTCATTGGGTTTCATCCTCTCTACCACTAATTGAGTAGTTACAGTAATTTTCCTTCTCTGATACGGTGTGTGACATTCTGTCCTGGAGATACATAAGAGTTACATATAGGCATGTGTAAATTAAATCTAAATGCTACTGTGAATGTTGCGTACTTCTGATCCCCATCTCCTGTTAACAAGTTCATTCTGCTGCCATACCTGTCCCTCTGTTCCCCTCACACGCCTGTAGTCGTGTTTTTTTTCTCTGCTGCCCCATGGCCAGCAAGGCCAGCCCATCCCAGAGCTGCATATTCACAAAATCACAGAATGTTCAGGGTTGAAGGGACCTGAAAAGATTACCACCACCCCCCCTCCCAGAGCAGGATCACCTAGATTAGGTCACACAGGAACTTGTCCAGGTTGATTTTGAATGTATCCAGAGAAGGAGACTCCACAACCTCCTTAAGCAGCCTGTTCCAGTGTTCTGTCACCCTCACCATGAAAAAGTTTCTCCTTCTGTTTACGTGGAACCTCCTGTATTGCAGCTTGCACCCGTTGCCTCTTATCCTACCATAAAAGCACAGAATCATCCAGGCTGGAAAAGACCCATGGGATCATAGTGTCCAACCTTTCACCCTACTCTACAAGTTCATCCCTAGACCNCCTGGCACCTGACCTGGTTGAAACTCAACCCATTAACACTGGCCCAGTGATCCAGTCTATCTAAGTCTCTCTGGGGAGACTCCCTATCCTCATGCAGATCAACACACCCACCTAACTTGGTGTCATCTGCGAATATACTGATGATAGACTCTAAACCCTCATCAAGATCATCAATAAAGATGTTAAAGAGAAACAGTCCCAACACTGAGCCCTGAGGAACACCACCTGCAACCTGCCACTAACTGGATTTAATACCATTGGCCACTACTCTCTGGAACCATCCAACCAGCCAGTGCTTGATCCAGCTGATCGTGTTCTCATCCAGGCCATGCACAGCCAGTTTTTCCATTAGAAATCTATGGGGAACAGTGTCAAATGCTTGCTGGAAGTCCAGGTAGACCACATCCACAGCCTTTCCTTCATCCAATAGTTGGGTCATCTGGGTGTTAGAGGCACTCTCACTGTACAACAGAATCAGGCAATACCAAAGGATTTCACTACCCTTCCCCATATTAAAGAAAAATAATGACTGTGAGATGGAAGAAGTGAAAGTCAGAGCAGTGTCCTATTAGCTGAGGTAACAGGCTAAGGGAATATTTGACGAGCTTGGTAACAGATTATTTAGCAAGTGCTTGAAACCGGTGACAAACTGAAAGCGGGTGACCATAATGACAGAAGCACAGATAAACAAACATCATGTTACAAGCTAGCCTCAAAGGCAGCAATGGCACAGATAGAGGCCTTAAATACACTGCAGAGTCTGGACTGCCACAGGGTGCTCTACCTGCAGAGCTCCTACAAAGCAAGGGTTATCTGTTTTTCAGGGAAGGTGGATTTCTCTGTTTGTTTGTTTGTTTGTCTGCTTGTTTCTAAGTGTTACCGGCAGCTGTGCTATACTCAAGGGTAGGATATAATATGTTACTGCTACACTTTAAGATTTCCAAAGGCTGGATTATTTGGGAAATTCATCAAAACACCTTTCGCTAGAATCTGTCAAGAAAAAAA
>VWZY01003907.1:28462-90233 GCA_013399075.1 Chloroceryle aenea | reverse complement strand
GATTCTATGATTCTATCTCTGCATAGCCTTTGTTGAATGTTTAACACAGAAATTATGTTCATTTGATTCAATACAGGACTCGCAACTTTTGTTTCAGAACTCCAAGTGACTAGGGGACAGGAGAAGACCTATTTCAAAAGGTGTTGATAATGTGAATACTTGTTCAACCCCAAGAAATTTCATTTTTTGTTTCCTGGTTACTACTTTGAGTTCAGACAGCCAGATGCACTCTGGCATCAAAATGCTTCATAGAATTCTTCTCTGTCTGAAGAGAAATACTTTCAAAGAGTAATTTAGGTTGGAAAAGACCTTTAAGACCATAGAGTCCAACTGTTAATCTGACCAGAATGTTGATCAAATGTAAATGCAATTTAAGCATAGTCATCTATGTAGTTGTTTAGTAATACTCTCTCAAAGTACTTTTCTACTTGAAATTCTTTCAAGATCAAGATATTACTGAAAGAAGATATTTAATGAAAGAGAGTCATTCATCAGAGAGTGCAAGCAAAATGGAAATCTTTATAGTCCTGAAGAGAGTCAAAATATTTATATTGCCACTTGTAAGAATGTCTGCCTACTAAACAGTGCATATTTGTTTACTAATTAGAACTTCAGTACAGGTTTACTTATTTTCCTTGCACAGCAGACGGAACAGGATGATCACATCATTTCTGTCCCTTAGATAAGCTGGTTTCATTGAAAAATGTTAGGTACATTTTAATTGCCATACAAAATAGCTGCTTAGTTTCAGGTTTTGTATTACCATTAATATTCCTGGTGTTGATATCTTATCCTTTGTTTTCTTTTGTAATCCATTGCATTACCAAGATTACATTTTTTTTTTTAAACCCCCACCTCTCCCTGCACAGCTGAAAAGAAAGGGGGGGGATTGAAGCGGGGAGATTAAATTCTGCTGTAGAAATTCTTTTTCTCAGCAAACAAGTTAATATGTAATACCAATTAAATGTACAGATTTGGCTTTAGATAATATCTTAGAATTAGCATACAAAATCTCACAGAAAAACTTCTTAAAGAATTGATTTAATATTCTATTTCAATAGCAAAGTTTATTTTCAGAGCAGCTTTTCTGATGTTCTTATTTTTAAGAGGAGCATAGATGTAGACTGCTTTTGGGTTTTGGCAACAATGCATTCATTACACAATTGACAAATATTTTTATCTAAAACCCAAGTGCTATCTTTTAAAAAAAATAAAGTGCACAAGTTTTTAAATTACTGTGGTTGTTCACTGCTGCAACCTCAAAAAAGGGGTTTATTTTTCTTTCCTTATTATCACAGTTTATCTTTTGATCAAGACACTTATGTTGATCGATTGGAAAAAAAAATTTCCAATAAATGAGATGATCTTTAATTCTAAATAATCTATCAGAAATTCTGTAACACTAAGGAGTGGGTTATCATGATGCCAAATGCTTATTTAACAATAGATTATTAATTCTTTTTTTTCTTTTTTTATTTTTTTCCCCTCTTAATTACTGAATTACTCCCTGGCAAAACAGGTTATGATGGGGGTTACAATGTAGTAGCATTCTGTTAAATCATAATTTTTGCTTGTGAAGGGTTGTATTTGTGGAGTTCTCATGACAGAAAGAGGCATTAGCACGCTTCCTAAATCTATGACTCAGTATTCAAGATCCATTTTTTTCACAGCATGAAACAGTGCAAGTTATTAGAACCTGCCATGTGCATAAAAAAAAAAAAAAAAATCCAGATAAGAAAGACAAAAATGTTCAGACTGTTAGGACAGATAATTTATAAATTATCTTTACAAGTCTAAATCTCAGCAAAGTGTGCCATGAAAGCTCATCTCTCCACTGCTTTTTTTCTAGTGATGTGTATTTCTATCCAAAGTAATTATTATTTTTAATGCAGGGTACAAGGAAGTTGTATAAATCTAAGCACATATGCTGTGATAAAATTGCTTAGATTTAGACATCTATATTTCAACTCCTCTTATCAGCAAAGAAGGGAAATACTTTGAGAAACTTGTTTTATTTTCCTAGAACATATGCCTTTCCTAGAATGGAAGGGATTTGTACTGATGAATTTAGTCATTATAAGAAAATGTAGTATATTCTCACTGTTAGTGACAAATCAAGTTTCTCTTTTTGTTATATTTAGAAACCACAGGTAATCTACATTATGTGCCTTGAATTTTGTACCAGTAACTCATACTATCCACCTCTTCTCTAGCTATACTAAGAAGTTTCAGTCTGAGATCCTGGGCAGCTGGGTTTCTGCAGCCGCTATCTGTATATGTTGATGTTTCAGCAGTGCAATATAAAATGCCTTTTCCCAGGCATCTGTTTTGAAGTTAGTTCTTCTAGTTGTTTCTTAGAGTATCACAATTTAAGTATGTCTTTTGCTAGTTCCACTAGTTCTAAAACAATTTGATTTTAGTGCATTGATGTCCTCCCTCTTTCCAAAAAGATGTAAAATGATGGGTTATGTTTGAATCTAAAATGGCCATCTGTACTTAGTGTGACATTTCTAACAACCCTTCTGTGGAGTGAAGAATTTTAGTATTGGGAGACAGTACCTGTTAACAAAGTCATTCCCCTTTCCACAATAATAATGTATGTCATAGCCCACAGCCATTTGCTTTCAATTGTGGTGAGCATATAATGAAGGCAGTCTTGCTAAGATTTACCAAATGTGTATTTTAATCAAGTTATTGATTCCTTACACATAAGGAATCAATTGCCCATTGTAAGTGTCTGTATGCCTGTCATTCTAGTATGTACACATTAGAGATATTTGAAAGATGCAGTAGACAGAAAATGAGGTAACTTCTGCCATTTTTTAATATAATCTCTGCATGATGAATTAGTCTAAAATTTGGTGTGATTTATGTTTGCTTAGATTTCATGAACTTAGTTTTAAGTATTTGACTGGAAATGTTGACTTTCCAATTAAATATAAAGTGTTCATCTGTTCTGCTCACTAGGACTCTGAATAACCTAGCAAAATGTTAGCTGCTTAACAATTATTCAGTTTTGCTTTCAGAACAGAGTAATAAATTTGTCTCAAAGTGTGTTTCGGTGTTTTTTATTATTAAAAAAAAAACACAAGTGTTCAGTTTACGTAATTGTATACTTTTAGTTCTTGAAAGCACCATGATGTTTTCAGCAATACAAAAGAAAATTACATGTTTCACACTTTAGGCCTGGAAGCCATAGGGGCAGTGAGATGGCAGGTTTGCAAAACACAAATTTATGTGTACACACAAAACTAAACCAGGCTATTAGAGCCTGTTCTGGAACATCTGTTGCTAAGATGTAATATTCTCATTAGCCACCCAGTGTTTATGTCATACATAGTATAATGTAACTGTAACAGAAATGCCTGAGGTTTTCAGCTTTCAGAAATTTAATTTAATATTTAACCCCAAAGATTAATTCATCATTGTGACATTAAATTGAGATTACTCTTTTTTTTAAAGCTAAAGCCTTGCTGTTGATGTGAGGAATCAAACTCTACAACCCAAGATAGGTTATAGAGGAGGCATGTTTATTACAGCACTGGGTGCAAGGGGGATCACTCCTCCTAACTTGTGCTCCCTACTTCAAAGCCAGCAATTATTTATAATGAGAAACATACATCTTCACTGGCAAAGGAGGGGTTATTACAATTAATTCTGCAAATAGGTGCGATTATTATAATTATTTCTGGCAACTCATTATCATAAGTCTCCTCCCATTGATGCCTGCACACCGCTATCTGGTGGTTGAGGTCCAAGGTCTTCTGAAGAAAGGCCCACAGTCTTCCTCACAGACTTCCTCACAGAGTATTTTTACCTTTAGCTCAGAATACAAGGTTGTGCTGAGCTGGCAACCTCAGAACTGGCATGATCTGGCTTATCTCTGGAGGCTCCTCAGTTCCTGCTTAGCTCATAGTTGGTCCCTCTTATCTATACAAACCAAGGTTACTCAAAACAGTCTTATGAGTGTTAGCTCCTTCTATCTATACAAACCAAGCTATAGTTGCAAAATTAAAAGACTACAACACAACATTTATGTCTCACTGTCCTTGTAATCTCTTAGATTGCCTGTTACTTGCATCCTAGTTAAAAAAACCTGGATAAAGAGGGAAGTGAGGGAAAAGGACACAGAAGAATAAACGTGAATGAACAGCTCAGCAACTGATAGTTTAGGAAGAAATAGTTAATCTTTATTTCCTATCTCTTCTCTTGCTGGAGATACTGAGTCAATAACAGGTTTATAGTGGCATAGTTACTTACATATGTACACAAATTTATGTGTGTTAATGTACAGGGCCTATATTCCCTATTCTCAGAATTAGCTTCCTTTAATATGTGGCTTTCAAAGAGGAAAAAACTATCGAGTCTGTAGGAACAACCTATTTTTGGACCTTCAGCAATAGAGCAAATCAACAAGGCTAGCTTTTCTGTACATACTGGCATCTCTAACCAGAGAAATTATTTGGTTTTGGGAGCCAGCTACAAAATTAATAAAGAAAGGGCAAAGGAAAAGAAACTTGACTAATCTGCTTGCCACTTACACCTGCTATGAGTTTACCAAAATGTAATCTAAGTCTGGGCAAGTAAATACCTTCTTTAGTTTCTCTGTGTCTTTCTGTTCTCCCTCTCTCTTAAAATAAAACCTATGTTAAGCTCCTCCAAAAGCTCAGTCATATCTCTCTGCTGTTCTTTCTGAGCCATGCTTTAAGGGCATATTTGTCAGGGCACAGCACAGTGAGTGAGTGTGTAGCTGGGGATGGCAGAGGCTGTGAGGCTATCAGAGCAGTGCCCTCCTGCCACAAATAGACCCAGTGATCTGAACCAGACAAGGCCAGGGATGGCAACCAAGGTCAGCCGCAGCCCAACCATTTCCAGGCACTGCTACAAGCCCTGGGCCTGGCTAGGAAGGCAGCCCTGGGGCAGGACTGGAGGAGGGTCCAAGGAAGTGCTTGGCCATTGGGTCAGCAGCTCTAATGGCAGCAACCATCTAAGGAGGCTTCTCTCTGCCTCAGACCACTCCCACCCAGCCCCTGGGGCTGGCCTTCAGGCTCTGCCTGCTGCTGCAGAGCAGCCTTCCTATGCGATAAAGTGTAGCTATGATTCTCGTTGGGCTGCAGTGTCAAGTCCTTTATAACTTACAACACAAACTACTCTTACCATGCAATTAATACGGATGGCCATATTTCTTGGTGGCACCAAATTGAAGTGATCAGACTTGAGATATCACCAGGTGCAAGGGAAACCAGAAGCAAGGTGTTCATTCTTTTTCGTATCTTTCCTTACTTGTTAATGATGTTTTATTTCCCTCTCCTCAAAAAGAGATGATTTCATATGTTCTTGACATAGTTGTTTTTCTTTTTGGGAGCTGGGTTTGCTCTAGTTGACCAGGCATCTTTCCTGCTTTATTCTGTAGGATTATTCTGGTTTCATAAAATGTGGGTCCTGCTTGTTCAACAGGATTATTTTGCTAGTACCAGACACTCTTCCCACATTTCTTTCAGGACCATTTCATTTTACAAAAAATATCTTTCTTGTTTTCCCTACATCCTTATTTCTTACCTTGCAAGTTTTACTAGTTGAACAGTTTTCCCTGTACCCAGTTCAGATAAATGTTTTAGCCCATGTATATTAAGACAACAATCTAAATTAAGAGGGCCACAGAGATTTCTGCTCATGGAGGATGTCTGCAGTAAAAAAAAAAACTTATGGGTGGACTCGATACTTTTCAAGCTGGAAAATATGACCAATAATAATCATGAAGCTTAACTTTTTGATTGGTATTTTTACTTTGCTTATATAAATAAAGGTGTTTATTTCACAAGATAAGCCCATAATTCTGGATCATTTACCTATAAATACAGCAGGCAATAAATACAAGTGTAGCATTGACTCTTGGTCCCAGTATGATTGTTCCTTCTTTAGATTAAGTAGAATAATTCAAAACAGAGTAGTTTAACATTAGTGTTAACATTTCACTTGAAGTCAGTGTTGCTTGTTTGCGTCAGAATACTATTTTTAGTATTTTACTATTTTTATTTTTACAATTTTACTATTTTTCCATGTGAATTGATTCTAAATGGTGAATTTTAAATAAGGCATCACTGATTTTATTCATCCTAGGAAAATTAACACTTGAAATAGGTCTTCCACTGATGTACACGATATTCTTCTTTTGTATTCATTCCATGTATTCTTTTACATAATTTTTTTTTTTTTTTGGCAACCCAGACAGTTCTAGTAATCTGATGGTCTAGATTAATTCTCAGATGAGATAAGTACATCTGGAAGGTCTGTCCTATGAGAGACAAGAAAAAATATATTTTTTCAAAATTTCATACTGCCTGAAAGCCAGTATAAAAATTGCATGGAAAACTCCCAAATATCTCTGGTGACATGTTCTTGTAGACTTTAAAATGGCAGTGCCCCATCATAAATGCAAACAAAATGCTTTGGCTTTTTGATTATTTAATGCTGTTAATTTTAAATCCATTTCTTCTGTCTAGGCTGTAGTATGTAATGTGTTGTCCCTCATTTCACCCTGCTGTAAAGAGCTATCAATTGCATCTACTGAAAGAGATGAAACTATAGGAAGCTGATTCAACAGAAGAATTACTGTAGTGGAAATTAAATTGGCAAATATGTAAGAGCAATCCACTGGCATATAGTGTGTTTTATTTACACTATGCATATGTTTAAACTTGGAAGATTTGAACAGACATCTTGAAATATTCTTCAAACAACACTGAAGACAAGAGCAAATATTTGCAAATATGATCAAATTATGCAGCTATCAAATACAATTTTCTGTAATTAGTGGGTAAGCAGAGGTTGTTGACTTTGTAATTACATAACAATTCTAAAGGAAGTTCCCCTTTAATTTGTCTTAGTAAATGCCTCCAATACAGTCAGAATTGAGATGCAACACAGTTGTACTTTGACTCATCAGCTATGAAGCTAGCTAAGCTACAGGAAAAAAAGATATAAGGAGGCAGAATTTTATGACTCTGAGACACTCTCATACTTCAAAAAGCTTTATTTAATAAGCACCTGGAATTTTGTCCTACCAGAACTGAGGCAGAGGCTCATTTACTGTCTCCGAGGTACCCCTTGCTAAGGAGAAAAGACATTAAAGAAAGAAGAAAGGTATTAATTGCAATAGGGATCTCAGTAGGAATGTAGATGCTTGTAAAAGCCTTAAGGGAAAATGAGTGATGTGCAAAGCAGAAAAATACATTGACCAGAAAAAGAATTGGGAATAACAGGAAATAAAAAGTACTTGCTTTACAAGCTGTGGTGTTTTGAAACAAAACAAACAAGGGGAAAGATAATAAATTTTAAAAAAAAAAAGTCATGAACAGTCTGTGTTATTCTGAGAGAAAAATCTCAGTAAATTCTAAAATGTGGAATGAGCCTACAAGAAGTAGATGTGGTGACAGAGTGAGTGAATTTTCAGTAATTTTTCTACATGAAGAAAGAAAAATAGAAATAATAAAAACTAAGATGCATGTAAAAATATCTTAATCTAAATATTTCAGAAAAGAGAGATAGAGGTTGCTGGGTCAATTGGAATAATTTATCAGTAGAACCTGTGGGAAAATGCTTTTAGATCATTACAGAACAAACTGAGAAGAATACTAGGAAATATACAGAGACCTATGCACTGCTGGGTATCTTGATATCTTTCCAAAGTTTTTCCTACGAACTAGATGACTCTTCTGTCAAGAGACAAATAGAGAACACAGACATTTTGCTCATTATCCAACTCCAAATGAATTGTCTAGCCTTGAAGGAGTTAAGTTAGTATAACTGTAAATGACTAGTGAATAATTTTCTTGTCCATAGCATGCCAAAGTATACTGGCCAAAACTGTTTTGTATTGATGTGATGAGTTTTTGCAAAAATAAGCCACATAATCTGTACAAAGTTTTGAAAGTGCAGTTAATATTACTTTTCATTTGTCAGTGATTTATCATCTTGAGGCAGTCTTGCATTTTACATAGCTATACCTCTGAGATAGTGGTAGATAGATTATGTAATTTTGGTCAGAAATAGTGTCTCCATTTTCTGTGAGAGAGGAAAAAAAAATGAATGTTTGAAAAATTAAGTGTAGATTAAGACTGATAGATCTGCAGACTAATAGATCTGATTAAGACAGATTAATTGTAGATTAAATGTAATTGCACAATGCAATCATACAAGTAAAAATTCAAGATGTAAAAAATATATTAAATTATTTGAAATTAATTTGGAGATGTCTTGAAGCAAGAAAGGTGATCAAGAAGAATGCATTACTTAGAGATGCAAATTGTCAGAATCTCGTATGTGACTTTGGACTTATATATCTGTCATGTCCTACAGTGAGTCTGGAAAGGAACCAATGTATGTGTGCATAACTCTGAACATTTTATTTTTGTTAATGGATGAGAGCAGTTCAAGTGAATAAAAAATAACCTTTTTTCCTTATGATTTTACTAGCATCAAATTTATTTGGTGTTATAAATTTAAATATCTAAGTCCACTTGTCCACAGTAGTTCAGTTGAGTCAGTGTATTTGTATGGTCCAAGCACATTTTTCTCAGAAAATGTGGTTTATTTTTTTTTAATTCCATTAATTCTGTATTGTCTAAGAAAACTCAGTAAGGATTAGAGCTCTTTCATGTCTTACTGTTCTCCTTACAACTGGTGGGACAGACTCAGTCAGTAAGCAATGTTATAAGAAATTCTTGGAAGCTTTGTGGTATAAGTAAATCCCAGAAATATGGTCAGAAAGATTGCATGTAGTATATAAAGAGGGAGGTCTTTGGAGGTTTGAGTTGTTCACATGAAAGCATTTTAAGCCATGCATGTATGTAAGGAAATGAAACACTGAAAAAGTGAGGGGAATAGGGAAGGAGGACAGAATGATGTAAAGAAAAAACATAAGTTTGTGAGCTCTGGCTCATGAAGGTGAAAAAGAAGAAAGGGAACACACCTAATCAATAATAAATGATCAGTTTAAAAAAAAAAAACAGAGACCAAACAAAGACGGTAGTGAAAAATTTTCCAGCAGGATAGGATCTAAGCAAGAGATTTCACAGGTATGGGCAAAAAGTAGATTTGCTTGTTTAAGATAATGCCTGTATCAGAAAAAAAGCCAGAGACCTGTAATTGTAAAAGTCAACGGGATTCAGCATTTCTCCTCCCAGTACTATGAGTGCAGTAAATGAACTGAGGAGTAAGCCAGAGCCACATTATACCTTACTCAGAGTGGACATAGATGTGGGAGTAACAGACTTCTCTTGATGTCTTCATGTGAGAAGAGCTCAATTGTGTCATTCTGCACTATTTCTTCAACATAGGATCAAAGAATTCTTGTTAAGAATGCAGATAGTTTGGCATCCAAAAGTTATATTATGAGATCAGGTTATATTTTAAGTAATAGTTACAAATACAATTTTTGTTCTAATGTCATCCGGGCAAAATTTATTACTCATTTGTAATAAGAAGGTTGGCTTAGATTTGGTTGTAAAAGGTAAAAACAATCCTTAAGTTTTTAGTGCTAGTCGGACTTCCAGAACAACAGCACATTGTATTTATGTTGGTCCTTGGTAATCTAATTGAAACTATAATTAAAATGTAATTTCTTTTAATAAAAAGACTGGTGGGGCAGCAGCTGCCCCAAGGATTTACTAAGTAGCAGGAAAATTGAGAAACAATTCTGAATGCCTTTTTACCTCACCAACCTTTCTTCCTGCTACTGTATGTATAGATTTGGTAACAGAAAAGGCATTCAGATTTCTTCCTGTTGTAAGCTCAGCCGTACTGTTAATGTGAATTCTTGCAGTAGTGAATGTCCTGGAGGTTTTGAAGATCACCCCCAAATCTTGATGTTGTTCTCATTGTTCCAGGTTGCTGGATATGTGATGGAGTGTAGTTTGTTTGAAGTTGAGAGCATTTTAAACCCAAAACATTTTACTACTTAAGAAGAACAGTGTTCTCTCTTTTTTTTTTTTTAAATTTCTTTTTATGTATTGTGTTCTATCTCTTTGATCCTCATAATGCCTCCTGTTACTGTCAATGGTAAGAGCTGTAATAACATCCTAAAAATAAGGCACATTTATGAACATGTACAAATAGGAAACCCAAACTGTCTACAGGCCATGCAAAAAATATGTTGAATACTATAATAATTGCCAGCTCTAAGTGACCATATAGCAAAATACTCAAAGATGATACTGTATCAACTTAATGAAAGTTCAAATTACATTCTTCAATTGGATGAGGATTTATGTGGAGATGAAGTGAAGGACAGTAAGGAGGATTATGTTCTAATACTTTGAAAGACAATTATGCTAAATTTTCAAGTCGATTTCTCTTGAAAACATCTTGACATAATTGCTACACTTCACTTGTGCTATGCTCCTCAGCAGAAGAGTTCTTAAAGCTTTCCTGAAATGAGTAGGCATTATTTTATCCACTTTTTGACTATGAACTAGGACTAGCCCCAGTGATTCTGCA
Source organism: Chloroceryle aenea (assembly GCA_013399075.1). NCBI lineage: Eukaryota > Metazoa > Chordata > Aves > Coraciiformes > Cerylidae > Chloroceryle > Chloroceryle aenea. The sequence continues at coordinate 79,736 of VWZY01003907.1, read as the reverse complement.
GTACTTGAGAAGATCCAGCAGTTTTGCTGTGTGGTGCACTGCTGTTCTTCTGTCAGCATTATGCATTACAGTTTTCAATTTCTACCAGCAAAATGTCCCTGTGACTGCAGTTTTTATTCCAAACTACTCCTCTGGGTTGTATACGTACAGTTTTCCACATAAATTTCTGCTATTATTCACCTATGATTATTTTTCTCCTAGTACATTCATCCTCACAGTGAAAATCGCTTTAAGGTCTTAAACTGACATCTGCTATAGCTTAGTGCCTTTGTTTTGTCTAAGTGTAAATTCGTTGAAACATCTCTTTCTCGACAAGCTGCTTGCTTTGCTGTTGTTTTTACCTTTCCAACAGTAAGATCAAAATAGTGGCATAAAACGGGAGACGTGTTATATTCAATCAACTGGACCTTCAGTCACATTTTATGATTGTACAGAAGTAATATAACCTTTTCTATGATTTAGGTTCTGAGTGGGTTTTTTTGGTGGGTTAGGGTATTTTAAATTATATGCAACTTTTGGGCACAGTTGTCTGTTCATGAATTTGGCAACATACTATATGTATGTATTATTTGCGTACAGCAAATGGATATATTTGTGCACTTTGAAATGTGTAATTTTTAGTGATTTACAAAAAAAACAATGTGCCCACAACCAATGTCAATATGTTCCATATGCAAACATATATTTTACTTTGAGAACTCAATCACTGGATAAGCTCTATTTTATCACTAAAAACTGATACTTGCAGACATGAAGACTTCCTTACAGCCATTCATTACTAACTTTAGTGACAAGACCAGCAAAAATATACTGGCATGTACTACTTACTAAGGATAATCAGTTAATAAATTATTGCTTTTCTACACAGATCATTAGTACTTGGTATTTTTTAGTGGCTAAAGTGAAGCTTAATGGAAACTATGTGGAAAAACAGCTATATTTTCAGAATGAGGGGAGAAGATTTTTAAGTACATCTACTCTATAAATTGTGTATGTTGAAGCTTTCGCTAGCTTTACAAGTACGTGCAATGACTGATTGGCAGTCATTGTGATGGTGCTTGATAAATGACTCTTTACTTTTCTATTTTGAGGAGGCTGTTTGAGAAGATGAATTTTGAAATAAAGTCTGTCCTTGAAACAAGAACTTTCCTAACTGCTGTCAACAGAGTGGGATTTGTGTCATTCTGCTCCATATGTATTTTCACATTTGTTCGTTCTTTTAGAAGAGATGATGTCAACGTCAAGTAAAGTTTTTGTCTTTCTGATTAATGCACCTACTTTAAAAATCTCTGTAAAAGCCATCTGTTTTGCATAGATACCATCCACAGCAGCCAGGGAAAATTTTGTCTGGGAGAAAGTATTGGACCAGATCATTGTTTAATTATAGAATCATATAATTGTTTAGGTTGGAAGAGATGTTTAATATCATCATGTCCAACCATTAACCCAGCACTTCCAGGTCACCGCTACACTATGTCCCTCAGCACCACATCTATGTGTCTTTTGAGTACCTCCTGTGATGGTGACTCCAGCGCTTCCCTGGGCAGCCTGTCCCACTGCTTTACAACCCTTACTGTGAAGAAAATTTTCCTAAACCTCCTCTGGTACAACTAGAGGCTGTATCCTCTTGTCCTGTCACTTGTTATGTGGGAGAACAGACCAACCTTCACCTCACCACAACCTCCTTTCAGGTAGCTGGAGGAAGCAATAATTTCTCCATTAACCACCATTCCCTCAGCCACTCCTCATAAGACTTACTCTTTAGACCCTATACTATGTGACTAATCACAGGAATGTAGACATCTGGATCACAGATCTGTTTATCTGTATGTGGGGCTGGTTCATTTTATTTACTGTGACTCAGACACAGAAGTTGAATACGAGAACTAGAACTGCTGACCATGACACTGCATGGCAGTAATAGTATATAGTAGTACCCTCCATATAAAGATAATAAAGTATTAGTGACTCCTTATTAATATAATAATAAGGATAGTAGGACCTATGAGATTATTTTATATTTGTGTCAACAATTCATACAACCCCTTAAAGGCATTGTGCTTATTGTTAAATTGTAAGGTTAATTCTGTCCATCTTCTCATATCGGATAAAGCCCTTACTTGCAAATTGCCAGGAAATGTGTTTCACTGAGTTATAACCTTACATGGAAGGAAGAACACTAACATTTATTCTGTGAGCCTGTGTGTACAGATATATATATGTGGGTAAAAAGCCTACAGGGTAAAATGCACTTTGAATTCATGTGCCATGACAAGCTCCAAAAGAAATAATTTCTAAATTCTTGCATCAAAAAACTATTTTGTGGAAACTTCTCTAGTTTAATTTGGATTATAAAACATCAGAAGATAGAGCATTTTTGGTGTTAAATTTGGGTTATGAAAAGGTGACAGTAAGCAAAAAATATTTTTTACAGTAACTTTTTATTTTAATCTCTAAAAAAACTGTAGTCATGACAAAACTGAGGGAGTGATACCTTATATCCCTGGATATCTGTAAGATAAATAATTATATGATGTGCCTAGTTATCTGTATGGAAGATAAAAAGAAATCTTCTAATTCTCAGAGTTCAAGTAGAAGGAGCTTTTAATCTAAGAAAAAAGATCCAAGGATTGGTTTGTGTGATGTGGGTATGAATTTGATACAAAAATCACATTCCATTGGCTTATGCAACTGCCATACTCCCAACTTTGAGACATGAATAACATGGAGTTGGAATGAGGAGTGGGCATGTATGTATCATAGCTACATGAGCTGCTATTCTTTCCATGTTTTCATCTAGTGATGAAAAATCTGAGAATTTGTGGAGCTGAAGGAATTCAGTAGTTAAAAAAAAATTCTCCTTACAGAGTCACATCTCTGACTGAAAGTTTTTTTTTTTTATTTTCATAACAATAATAGAATATTTACTTTCCAATTTGTACATGATGTTATGAAAATTTGTTGTTATTTAATTGTATTATTAGAATAATGCCTGATCACTAAGTATCACCTAATCATTTTGGAATTAACTTAAAGCATACATATTCCAAGAAGATCATATCTAGGTGTAGTCACTGTCTTGTCTAAATACTTCCTTAGGTAATATTTTTCTTCTCCTTCTTCCTTTCTTCTCTCTTCTTCTTCATGTAACTAATTCTTTTTTTCTCAAACTAGCCTAGATTGAAACCTGTTATTTGTTGGCATTTGTTGTGATAAAGGAGAAATGTTAAACCTTACTGCCCTTGGAAACTAAAGCTAAAATTCAATAGAATATTACGCAATTATGGAGTTGTTTTAAGCAGTTTTTTAAAGTCCTGCTAACCTTCATTTAGGTGATTGCAGGGTTTTTTTGCAAGCTATAACATTGCATGAATCTAGTAATAAAGCTTTGACTGATCAGTGATGCAAAGGGATTGTGTCTAACTTGAGAAACAGTAAATGTATTTGGAAGCTTCACAGAAGGGTGGGGGTGGGAAGGGACCTTTGCAAATCATCTAGTCTGTCCATGTGTGTTCTGAAAGTATCCAGCGAAGAAGACTCCACAACCTTTCTGGGCAGTCTGTTCCGGTGCTTAACCAGGAGCTGATCATCATGTGACCCCTTGCTCACCCCCTCTCCTCCCCTTAGTGGCCTGAGAAGGAAAACAAGGACAAAAAGGCAAAAATCCATCGTCTGACATAAGGAGAATTTTATAGAACACCAGAGGAGAAGAAACAACACCAATAACAATAAAAGTAATGAAAACAATGTATAAAGATAGTGATATAAAATGCACTGAACCCCTCTCAAACCCTCACCAACTCCAGTCTCACCTGTTGGAGGAAGGAGAGAAAGTCCTGAGGCTGTGCAAGCACTGCTCATCAACAGGCAAAACTCTAATGGGTTATCAACACTACTTGAGATAGAAATGCAGATGTCATCACCATATAGGTTACTATGAAGTAAGTACAAATATATGTCTATAATTTCCTTAATTCTGTATTTTATTGAACTCTCTGTTAATATACAGAAGTTCGGCTTCATCACTTTATAGTCTCCTAGTGTCCCTAGAAATCGTATTTGAAGATTGTTCTAACTTTTGTCACCTTTCAGTCCTCAGGTATCAAGATAATTTTGAGAAAGAGGTAATGTATAGCAGTTATTAGTTGATCTGTTTCATCTCTGAGTTCCTTCTGAAGTTTGTTGAGTGCTAACTCTTTTAAGGGATTTCTTCCTGCTTGGTCAGTTAATTTGTTCCAGAACTACTTCCAACTGCTTTGATTTGAGACAAATCTTTTGGTGTATCCTCCATAGAGAAGGCTTCTGATGTAAACCTCTTCCATGGTACACACAGAAGCAAAACATCTCTTAACTTCATATAATGCTTTCTTAATCCTGTGATAACATATTGATCCTACATGCTCTTTGTCAGACTTTCACTTCTGATGTGTTTTAGAAATGTTTTATTACTTTTTAAAATATCTTTTCTAAGCTATTCTTCAGGCATTTCTTGGTTGGTTTTTTTTTGGGTTTTTTTGGTTTTTTTTTGACTGACTCAGTCTGTTGTTACATTTGACCTTCTAGAGTATATGATCCTTTCTATTTAGAGGCAGCTTCAGCCTTTAAAAATAATCTTTATTCTGCTATTAGCTGTGCAGTTTCATTTAGTCTTTCTGAAATCTGTCTTATAAGGGAAGAGAGTACAAATCTGCTTTCAGTTTTACTTAATAGCTTCCATGCTAGTACAAATGTATCAATTCCTTACTGATCTTTTTAGCGTCTGGTAACATACTTGGTTATTTTTCATTACTTGTATTTCAGGCAATATCTATGTATTGAAGCATTTCATGCAATTTATGTACTTTGAGGACAGGAGATATGAAAGGATGAGACATTCGTTATCTTTAAAGGGGGGCAAAAATCGTCCATTTGGAAGAGGAGAGGAAGAGGGGAGTAGAGAAGGGATATTTGGAACATAATTGTCCAGGAAGACTTGCTTCATTTCTGCTTTAAAAATGTCAGCTTTTATGGGTTCCTTCTCTTGTGATGTTTTTGTATAACTTACATAGACAAGATTATTCAAGTGAATTGCTTATTTCTTCCTTGTTTTTAAAGGCAACATGCTAACTACTTTTAAAAGTATGGGCCAAGGGAAAGCTGTCAGAAAACCTACTAAAATATTTGTGTTCTTACTGCCATTTACTGTGAAAATGCCTTACTAAGAAAATACTGCTCTTAACAATCCAGTTGTTCTGTACAGAGAAGAATCTAAGAGTTTTTCCTCTATTCCACATCTGACAAAATTTCTCTATTTAATCTCAAAGTAATATTACATTTCTCGAGATTTACACAAAACTTTGAAGTTGATATGAAAAACAATTAGATTTCAAGATTTTACTCTACTGTGAAAAAAGCTTTTCTTATCATAATATCTAGTTGTGGTTTGAAGACAGCTGTAGGAGTTTAGAATGTTTTTGGTGGCCCACTGTCCTTATTGATCAAAATTCCTGTTGACTCTAGTGTTTCTTTTTCCAAAAAGTTTTGGTATCAGCTCTAGGAAGCAAGACAAGCTTTAGATTCCAGAAAAATGCAGAAGAGAGAATTGAAGTGCAAAAGAACAATGTCAATTTATACAACCAATAGTTCTTCAGTCCCTGTTGACATATTTTAAAACCAACTTCCACATACTATCTTCAGGTTGGAATTTATAAATGGACCTAACTTGAGAAACTATTCTTGTTTTAGCAGGGTTCTAAAACCAAACATTGTGTAGTTTTGACTTCTGTTGCTAAGGAATAGCTTCTTCAATGTAACAGGCACATGTTTCTATCACAGGAAGGTTTTTCATTGACATCTATGTTGCCCACAGAATATCTTTTCATTCTAGGTCAGATAATCTTAGTTGGTACTGTTCATACAAAATCCTCTAAGAGAAATAGCTATGGAAGTGTGATTAGCATTACTATGTCTAATATGTTGTTTCTTTTATGTTCCTTGATTCACACAAGTGTGTTGGGGGGAGGGGGAGGGAAGTAGAGTGCACAAAAAATTTTTATTCTAGCAAGAGTACAGAAATTCAGAAAAAAACCTCAATGGCTTGACTAATGAAACTGTTAAAGGAACTACAAAGGCTTCTCAGTATAGTTAACAGTTCTGTTTTTTCATTCTTCCAGAATAGAAACACATTTTCTTCCTGGGAAGCTAGGATGCCATCATTAACAATCAGTTACTCAAGAATGAGAGATCAAAATCTGAAATTAAATAATATTAGAACTCATTCCTGTTGCATAAACTATTATTCATCACTTTGGTCATTCCTCTAAAGCTGTTTGTAAAGAGAATACCTAACCCAGATTCCAGAGTAATAGCTCTGGCTGCTTTCAAAATAGAATAAATAGGATTGCAGTAAATCTAGAGTTTATCTGCAAATGGAATTGCTAAGCTTTCTTCATTGCTGTTAACTTGGCGGGGTGGGGAATAAATAAAAAAATCCTAAATGTATCTGAAATCATTATTATGAAAGCAAGAATTAATTTTGTTGGAAATCCAAATGTTTTTACCAACATGGGAGACAATTCTGGATGTTGCTAAATGCTGAGGGAACTAATGTAGTTTTCAAGCAGATGAAAAAAATTCTACATAATACTTTTATGTATGCACATATTAAGATACATGTACACACATATAAACATCTGTGCACATACTTTAGCTCTGTGTAGTGTATTGGGTTTAAAATTTTGCTTCATTTAGATCAGATCCAGTGGAGAAACTTCACAGTATCTGTGCTGTTGAATATCAATGAAGCTGAAAAGCCACAGTTGTCACTGGTTTTGGAAATATGACTTGTTCTAGTATGTATTCGATCTATTGTTTGAAAGATTTATAGGTATGTAGCTCCTGTAATGTTGAACTGTTATGCATTAGCACATGCAGCATTTGACTATGTGAGAAAAAACTGACCATAAGGTAAGAGATTATGTGAAAGTTTTAAGTTTTACTTTATTTTTTAAATCTAAATTCAGCTTTTGTATCTTTGTAATTAATTCCATCTAAATTTATGTAGGGAGATCCTGAGTTGTTTTATTATAATGAGAAAAGATAGAGGAAGCTAACTGCTTTTTTTAACATGTTACTTGCATGAAGAAAAATTGAAGTGGCGTTGCAGGAGTCAACCGTTACTCTTGGAGGTATTGCTCCTTATATTCTTCACATATCAAAGGCCTGATACTGCTGAACTGAAAACCCTGCTAAAATCAGTGTTAGCTCTGTAATGTAAAGATTGAGAAACTAATGTAACAACCAACAAACAGGATTTTCCTTTTTTTCCACATCTGTTGCCCAGTTGTCTCTTGGGATTTTACAATAAACTGAAATATCTTGAACTACTGCAGCAAAAATTAGAAAAGTACTTGCCCATGAAGTTGACTGCTTCTCAGCAGGTGATGTGGAACTAATGTACACAGTGTCAGGCTGATGAAATAATCTTCTGTATTTTATTAAATTAAAATCCCGAATAGTCCTTCAGACACAGTCAGAAAAGCACTTGTTCTTAACAAATTCCAATTGCAGTATCAGCTTTTAAAGCTATAACATTTAACAAAGATATTTGGGGGGCGGGTAATATGCTCCTGTGGTACAGTTGTTCATAAAAAAAGATTCCTAAATATAAAAGGAGGGAAGCGATTTTGGAAGTGTCCTTAACAGACCAGAATGAGTAATGTGCAACATGGAACTTAATTTCACTTAGAACTTGTGGGATGGAGATCACAGTAAAAAATAGTGATCATTGTGAATTACAGACGTGAACATCATTGCTGACAGTTATTTACTGGTTCAGTCAGTTGTCTTAAGGATGGATCTCTAATCTGTTTTAGTGATTTGAGTTAATTTTCAGTAAAATATAACTACTGTTTTGTTTTACAGTTGTTTGCTATCAACTGCACCACTTCATAGGTCTGTTAATTACTGAATTCACTAAGAAAAGTTAAATGTCTGTAGAGTGATCTTAATGTCCTTTATTTTCAGTACTATTATATTTGTATCAGAATATAGATATTGTACAAAATACTAATATACATAATATATAAACTGCTATGTTTTGTATCAGAAATATCAGGGCCAGCAGGACTAGGGAAGTAGCTGTCCTATTCATGGCACTGATGAGATTATATCTCAAATGTTGTGTTTGGTTTTCTGCCCCTCACTAAAAGAAAGGCATTGGAGTGTGTCTAAAGAATGGTAATGAAACTGGTGAAGGGTCTGGAGAGCAAGTCTTATAAGGAGTGGCTGAAGGAACTGGGGTTCTTTAGTGTGAAGAAAAGGAGGCTGAGGAGAGACCTTATCACTCTCTTCAACTACCAGAAAAAGGAGGTTGTAGTGATCTGGGTGCTGGTCTCTTCTTCCAAATAACAAGTGAAGGACAAGAGGAAATCACCTCAGCGTGTGCCAGGGTAGGTTAAGACTGGATATTAGGAAAAGTTTCTTCACCGAAAGTTGTCAAGAATTAGAACAGGCTGTCTCAGTGTCTGGAGGTATTTAAAAGATGCATAGGCTTCTTAGTGCTAGGTTAGCTGTTGGAATCGGTCATCTTAAAAGGTCTTTTCCAGCCTAAATGAGTCTATGATTCTGTGATTCTATATGAGTAGGAACAGGAAGCATTGAATTCCTGAATAGAGAATCGGGGATTCTGAAATAGTAAAATGTACTGCAGAGTAAATTATTAGTACAGTCTCTATAGGCATGAGTGTTTTATTTGGGTGGCATGCCTAGGAGGAAAATTCCATTACACCATATATTAATACCAGAATACTACTATATAGAATTAACAAATTAGCTTAGTGGTCAAACTAGTCTAACAAAAAGTTCTTATGGATGCAAGTCAGAGCTGCTTCCAAGGGCAGTAAAACACTCATTGTGAACAAATAATCTTTTGTGCAGTATCATAGAAATTTTGAAAGGTGCTGTGAATTTCCTTTTTATTATGAGCAGAACATAAGGTAGAGGGAAATGGATATTGCTTACCATGTTCTAGGAATATACTGACTATCTACTTGAACAGAGAAATAATTTTCTTCGTGATTGTGCCATAAACATTTAGGGATAGATAAGGACTTTCTTTAGAAACATATACCATACAGCATTCAATTACATGTGTCTATGTAGATGTTTTTAGTGAGTCTTCCAACTCTTAATTAAAAACTTAGAGAAAAACAACATATGGAAAATTATTTGATGTGCCTTTCAAGATTGCCCTGGAATAAATAAGAAAAGTCCTAGGGGAGTTCTTGACATGGATATCTTTTGTAGGCAGAAATTACTCTGTCAGAGTGTTTTGTGAGCTTGCAATTCAGATGCGTAAGGAAAAACTGGGAGCTTAGTAGGATGAGCTTCTGTTGTAGTAATTTTTTACTTGTTCCAACAGTATTTGTCACAAAAAGAAAGCAAATTGAACAAGCTACAAGAGACGAATATAAAAACATTGTCTGAATTTTCAGTGATGCAGATAGGAAAGCCAAAGCTCACCTTGGATTAAGAGTGACAAGTGACAATCAACAGCAGCAAGAGCTTTCAACATTGCGTTAAGAGCAGAACTATGAGCAAGAACATATAGATCTGTAGACGAATAAGTCATTTAACAGTGAGCAGATACAGCTAACACTGGGGTAGGTAATGAGTCCTTTCTTTGTCTGGATTTTCATTCCTGGTACCTAGTGAATAGAGTTCAAGAAAGAGAGGATCTACAAGTAATGGAGGATGATTAAACAAAGAATCTTTTGAGAAATCTTGTCCAATATAAATGCACAGGACCAGACAGGATGCATTTAAGGGCTATGAGAGAGCTCTCATATCGTTGCAAGAGTATTCTCATAATCAACTTTTCAAAGTCATTTACACTGGGGGAGAGTCTGAGTGATTGGAGAAAAACAAATGTTACAGCTGTCTTTTTTTTTTTTTTAAATAAAAAAAGAGACAAAAATTATCTTAGGAATTACAGGCCATTCAGCCCCACTTCAGCCCCAGAAAAAATCTTGCAGTGAGTTCCTTCAGAAGCCATTACTGAGCACATGAAGGAGAAAAAGGTGATTTGAAATAGCCAGCAGATAATTAACAAGAATGCAATTGATCAGTCCAATTGCATTCTCTCTTAATGAGATCAGTAGGATGTGGGGATACCACTGGATATTCTTCACTTCGACTTTAGAAAGTTTTTTTGACATAATCTCCCACTTAATCCTTATATACAGGTTGGGATGTTAAGTATGGATGAGTTCTGTCAACTAGATAGATGGATGAAAACCTAGTAGGATTCGAAAAGAAAGTAGTTAATGATTTAGTTTCTACCTGTAGGTTTATTTCCAAGTAAAGTTCCTTTGGCTTCTGGCCTATCTTGTTTGACATCTTTATCAGTGACCTGGAGGAGGAAACAGTGCAACACCAGTTTGGTGCTGCAGCTGGAGGGCACGTGTTTCAGAGAAGCCTGAATAGGCTGAAAGACCAGGCTGGCAGCAGCCTTGTGAAATTCAACAAGGACAAATGCAGAATCCAGTACCTGGAATGGACTAACCACCTCCAGTGATACAGTCTGGAGATCTAACTGACAGGGGAGCAGCTTTGCTGAAAAGGATTTGGGGGACCTGTTTCACAGCAAGTTCAGTAGGGGAGGAAAAAGTGAATGTTGATATCACGAGAATAAATGAGTGTAATAAAAGGATGAGGAGAAAATGTGATTGGCATTAGGCCTGAGCATGAGGAATGAAGGTCAGATAAACTTCAAAGGAAATAGAATATAGCACTCCACAAATACCTGTATAGAATTCTTAACAGATAAATCATTTATGATAACTTCTCATTTTCATGTATTTGTCACATTTCTAAGCAGAATCCTGTGTTAGAAACTGATATCAACAGATTAAAAAAAAAACAAACCCAGAAGTGTGAAGCACAATGCACTATTAAAGCAAGGATAGTGACTAGTTCACAGTAGTTTTAAGGGACTTAGCCAATAATGTTGGTGGAGTTTCTTATCTTTATTTTTATTAGTGGAATTTTTCATGTAAGAGTAGTTTTTGGAAATTATTTGCTCAAATTTATATCTTCAGAATTCAAGTGGTTTTAATATTGCTACTTTATGTACTGACATATTAAGGACAATGGCAAGATTAGTGGTATGTGCTTTTGCAATGATCTGTCAAATGAATCATCCTTAATAATATAGAGTCTGTTTATTGACTTTCATTAAAAGGAAAAAAAGAAATTGGAATAAATGCCAGAAGCAGCCTTTATCTTATTTCTGTAGAGAGGCAGAGTTGATTCACTTCTTCAGAGTAGTGTAAATTCAACAAAGCTGCTTGTAGATAATGAACATACTGGGAAGCAGTTGATATAACTTGTCAGTTAAATCAGAGGGACTTGATAAACAATCATTAGATGTATGCCTCAATATAGGTTTAGCTTCTATAGACACAATTTATAGGGACATTCATCACTAATTTTAACCTTTATTATTGCACAATATAAATGTGTTTTCATTTTATTTGAAGAAATTAAGTTAAAAATATCTAGTTAACAAGCAAAATCTAATATTTTCCATTTTATTTACATCACAGATTCAACAATATGATCTAAATTAAATCTATAAAAGTTATAAATGGTCTTGCACTGAGCAGCAGTAATATAAAATTGGAAAGACTAACTTATTTAATGTGTTTGCTTATCTTTAGCGTTTAGATTTAGCTGTTCTTTGTTTCAGAATTGTTTATTTCCACTTTTAGATTTTTAAGTAAATGTCACATAAGGCTGTACTCTGCTGATGATAACCCATAATATGCACAGGTGTGGTTAATCTGTTTGTTCTATTGCCCTTTCTTGTTGTAAATCTTTTGGAACCTTGGCTGTGTTTTGATAATGTAGCAGGTATTGCAGAACACAGTTTAGGATTTAAAGCTTGACAGGACTCCAGTTCTGCTTCCAAAGTTGAATCAGTGTCACTTAAGAAGATTCCTTTAGAGTTTCTGTATTTTTACTGCAAAGTGCAGTAAGACCTAGAGAGTCAGTTGGAAAGAAATTAAGGTGATGCAGGTAAGAATCATATGGTTCAACTGAGTTTTCTGGAAGTATGCATGCTTCATCAGAAGGGTCAATGAATATTTTATCAAAGTCAGCAAGGCCATTCCCAAGGTAATAGATCGTGCTGGCAGCAAATCTTGACTTTCTGGTAACAGTCTCTCACTTCCTCACTCACGTGCACAAACCAATCTTCTTTCAAAGAGCTCTCTAAAAGCAGGCTTTAAAAACTTCAGCTTATACAATATTCTGTTCTTTGCCTGTGTTCAGAAGTATCATTCTGTATACTTCTGAAATGTAAACTTCTGAATATGTATTCATACATATTTCAGAGATATAGACATCAAAAAAAGTGCCAAATTAAAGTCATATCTATACTCATGCTATGCTATGCATACACTTACCTGTTGTCAGTTGAAGCATGTCTGGTTTTGTTCCTTGTCCCTCACATTTGGAGCATGAACCTATTGGAGTCATGATTAGAGTTTTTCCCAACTATTTCATAGGTTTTTGTGAGATAAATAATTACTTTTTTTTTCAAAAGATCTGGCAATTGTGTCTGTCATTAAAATAAATGACCTCTTCAGCGTTGTTAGCAGTTTTCTGGAAATGGACTTTTGAAGATGAAGAGGTTAACTCCTTTAGAACTCTTCCCAGGGATCATAGCACTGAGATAGGCTTCTGTACCTTTTCCTCAAAGTTTTATGATGATAGACTCTGTGAGAGGTTTCAAACACAAAACAGATCAGAGACCCAGCAGGGCAAAAAATAGATGTCTCAGCCATAGAACCATATCACAGGGACAAAAGAAATTCAATGAGCTGGCTTCCTCCATCCATCCTGTTCCACTGACACTAAAAAAGATTTTCTGAGGCAGATTTCTAACCAGCTTTCCTTGGTGCTCTGCCTTGTGGCTCAAGTGCTGGATTGCTTCACCACTTTCTCTTCCCCTGAAGAAAAATGTTCTGAAACACACTTGTCCAATGAAATGGAATTTATGGAATTTTCTCATCTTAATAGGGTCTGCTGTTCCTGTAAATCTGCTTCACCGTGAGAGGTAACATTTTCTACCTTTCTAGTTCATTTAATGGAGCAAACCCAATCTAATTTATCTCTTGGTTCATTTAAAGAGCCATAGCTTACCCTGGTGAGATATTTTGTTTTTTGTTACTAAAGATTGCCTTCACACTCTTCAAGGATCATTCATAGCACCTCTACCAGTGAAAAAGCCACAGTCCTGTGAAAGACAAAACTTGAACCTGATTTCCCTGGTAATTTGACCTCTACTGATTTACTTAAAGCTATAGTCTAGTTGTGGTTACTCATGTCAGTGTAAAAGCCCTTTTTGATGATGGTTACTTCTGTGAGTTTGAAAAAGAGTAAGATTTTCTGGTTTATTTCCTAGATACCATGTTCACTCTGGATAAAATACCTTGTAGAGGCTATTTACAGGTCTCCCAAGGTGATTTGAGAATTCTACCTGAGCCAGGAAATTAATGTACTTGTCTCCTTTTTCTAAACTTGATGCCCACATAGTTTATCCTTCCTACTCTCAATGTCATTTAGGGGATTAGGTTTTGAGGTGTTTCTTTCCTGCCTTCTTGAAATGTTAAAATACTTCCAAGGCTGTTCCTTTGAAGGTTAAGAAGTTGCTATCATCTCTATACAGAGAATCTAATCGGATAGTTCTTGCCATGAGACCTCCAAATTCATAGCAGAAGTGACTGTGCTTCTCTAGAGTTCAAACTAACTGAAAGGTAGCCCTGAGAAATGCATGTGACAATGGCCAAGGTGCCGTTCGGTGTTTAATAACCAATTTATCAAATCCTTTGCTATCTTCAGTCAATTTAGGGATGAAACTGGAGCATGTTCCTGCTCACCTTGTTTTCTTTCAATGAACATGTCTAGTATTAATGTATCTATCACTGGAATGCTAAAGAGATGTTTTTGTGCTAATAACTTGGACTCTTTTGAGATGTACTATCATTGCATATGCATCACTTTCAATTTGCATTCCATCTGTCTCAAAGCCTTTCCCAGACTATCTACCTCTGGAATTTTGCTGATGAGAGGGACAGTAGGAGTTCTTAGTTCATTCTGTCATATTTTCAAGGGCTGACTGTAAGTAGAACAATGGAACAGCTATATTGTCAGTGATACATACAGTGAATGCACATATAAACTCGACATCTCATGAGATCAATAAATGTGCATAGGTACAATAGTATACTTATTATCATATGTCCTTATATCCTTTGTCAGGGAAAACACAGCACAAACCATCTGACTATTTCTCCCTCACTGTTAATTTATTTCTAGTTTAGATTACCTATAGGTAATCAAGCTCCAGAAGCACAACAGGGTTTGTGAGCTATCACTGAGGGTATCAGTGGAAAACCAGAGTATAAGGGGTTGCCAGTTTGAAGGAGGGGGGGTTGAAAAAGCCATCTTTTAGATGAGAAATTATCTGAGGTTTCATATGAAGCTTTCTGTCAAGAAACATATGACTTTTTTTATTTAGCACTCCTCTAAAAAGTAGACATTAATGAAGACTATCTGGAGCCTCCCTTGGTGACATTTTAGACTTCCAGTGTTACTAACGAATCTAGTATGGATACAGAAGTTGGTGTTTCAGATTTGAAATTATATGCTATATAGTGCTACCTTTTAAGCAAAAACCAGACATGTTGGGTTTATTTTGTAATATACTTATCTGTTTTTCTTTTCAGAAAAAAACAAACCAAACCAAACCAAAACAAAAACACACACACAAAAAAACCAACCAAGCAAACAAACAAAAAAAAAAACCACAAAAACCAACCAACAAACAAACCACTTAGAGCAGGTTACATTGAAGGTACTTTACAGAAGTCCAAAAGAATAATCAGTTTTCAGAATCTGATTAAGCTCTTTCATCTTCTAATATTAGTGCTGTCTTGAAAATCTAAACTGTATTAGCAGTTTCAGTTCTTTGAACCTAATTCCATCTGCATAAATAGAGATTAAATATTTTGGTTTATGTCATAAAATAATGAATTGTATAATGTGATGAGTCTTTTGGCTTATGCTACTTTTTTTGTGAAGTACTGGTGCTCTAGTAAAATGGCATAATCAGTAAAGTACATGTACATACTGTATTTTCTCAAACCATTAAGTTCATGGGGAAAATAAAGCTTTTATCTGTTTATATGGTATATATATATTGGGAATGGAAGGGAAAATTAATAATTTTCAGTTTATTCAAAGCCTTTTTATTTAAATAACTGCAGTTGATCAAAAGTCTATTTTTCAGTGGATTCACAGTTCAGATAGTATTGCTGCTTAGTCATTTAGGTTTTACTAGATTGCTTCTTACCATGTGACCAAGTCAAGTCTGCATAATTATTAAAGATGCACACTTGCCATTAGTTCAAGTGATGATATGTTATGAAGACGGATAGTTATGTGTTTGATTTTGCGATGTCATATCTCAGAATAATAAATATGAAAAAAAACAGTATAATCTTTTTAGTGAAATATTTTGATATAAACTTAGGTTTATAGGAAACTCATTCACTGTTTGCCATATTGGAGCCCCTATTAGAAGAAGGACATGGATGTGCTGGAACATGCCCAGAGAAGGACCACAAGGATGATCAGCGGGCTGGAGGACCTCTCTGATGAGGACAGACTGAGAAAGTTGGGTTTGCTTAGTCTGGGTTAGAGAAGGCTCTGAGATCTTATTGTGGCCTTCCAGTATCTTAAGGGGGCCTACAAGAAAGCTGGGGAGGGACTTTTTAGGCTGTCAGGCAGTGACAGGACTAGAGGGAATAGATTAAAACTAGAGAGAGGTCAGTTCGGGTTAGACATTAGGAAGAATTTCTTCACCATGAGGGTGGTGAGACACTGGATCAAGTTGCCCAGAGAAGTGGTGGAACCTGGAAGTTTTTAAGACCAGTCTGGATGGGACTCTGAGCAATCTGATCTAGTGGGAGGTGTCTCTGCCATTGGCAGGGGGGTTGGAACTAGATATGTAATTAAAGAGTATATATTATTATATATGCAGGCAAGTAATTAATTAATGTCAGTAATTATTACACAACATATTCAAACTTTGGAAAGGTTAGTCATTTAGCTCTCTCTGGATTTCCTCAGGCAATGAGCTGGAAAAAAAAATATAATGGATTAGGTCAGTTGAGTAAAACTAGAGATTATTTATTAATCTGTTAGTTCAGTAAGCAAATATTAATTAAAATTAAAAGGATGCTTAAAGATCTATGGGAATTTCTGGTGGCACTCTGTAATTAAGAAAGCATTTTTTTATATGGTATCTTTAGTTTAAATTTTGATTAAATTAAACCTGATGGAAAGAGATTACCTAAGAATAATAAATGAGATTTTGTCTGCTGAGTCCTGTAGTACTCAGGTTTTATAGGGCTGGTTTCACTGTTTTTTTGAATCACATAAAGGTTGAACACTTATGGAAACATATGACAAATTTATTTCTACCTATTCATTACCTTACAGGACTTTCTGTCTCACCAGTATTTCTTCTCAAGAGTTAACATAAAATGTATGCTAGTATTGACTGATAGTAATGAAGAATTTTGTGAAATCTCTTAGTTGACAACATTTTTTTTCTTTTATGTAGTAAAACATTCAGAGTGAGAAAATAAACTGGTAATGGCTATATTTTGCCTAAAGTTGTAAAGGGATGGCATATCACATCTGACCAATACAACCCTATATGTAGAGATAATTGTTCTCAATTCTGCTTGCAAATTTCATCCTAAAGGTGAGAATGGCTCTGTAGTATGTTAAGATACTCATGCAAAAGAGAGAACATCTGGGTTCCAGTTCCTTTTTATCATATATTTAATTATTTTTGCCAAGCAATCAACCTTAGGAGAGATTGAGAGCACTCCACCACAAATTATCCTGTTTCTTTGAGATACGGATGCTATCTTTAAAAATGAGTGGTCCAAATTTAAATCCCCTTATGTGTTGACACTCAAAATCTTTTTATGGGCAAAAGGAAGTATATCATATAAATGACACTAAGAATTTATTAATAGTCCTGTAAAGTTTTAACTACTTGGTAATCCTAACTAATAAAAAAAGAAAACAATCCTCAAAACTTTTACATTAAAATCCTTCTTGGTGTTTATCACTTTTTGATAGGTTACTCTCCAAGTACTAATGTTGACAACCTGAACTCAGGAAAGGAAGGTGTAATGAGTCATCCGCATCTTGAGGTCTTTGCTAGGAGTAGTTCAATGCCTGCAGGGTAGGAGTTCATCCTCTTGTTTCAAAAGGAGTGTGAAGTTCATGCTTTCTTTCTACTCAGTCTCATGTACACATGCATCTATTTTTGTTTTCTTATCCCTGCCTACTATCCCTGTGACAGTGGGAGGGATGAAAGCTACCCCACAATGCTATGGTTCCCTGAGGTGTTTGTCCATCAGTGGCTGCCTGGGGCTGTCAGCTCCTTCCCAGTGTCACTGAAAGAGCTGGAGCTCAGACAGGCTGGGCAATGGGCACTTGGCCACAGGGTGCTTGGTAAACCCAGCTCAGCCCCACTTAGGCCAAGGGCAGTCCAGTCACCCCTTGGGACCTGACACAGCCTGATGCCTGCCCCTGGCAGTGACAAATATATCTACTGCATCACACAAGTGGTAAGAGACAGAATCTAAAAACAGTACATTCTGTGTGAGTGTGTTCACTGAACTTGAATAAATCTTGAAGTCTTGAAAAAATAGACAGCATGCAGAGCAAGACTCAAAACAGTAGCTTGTCCCACTTAACACATACCAAGAGACACTTCATAGGATGTCGGGCAGTATAGTAATTTAATGATTAATTATTATTAAATGAATTGACACAGTTTCTTTGCCACCATTATGTACATATACTTGAAGTGACTAAGCAAGCTGTTTAAATATAAATGAACTGCATAAAATTACACACCTAGAATATTAGTCACATACAATCTCTTTTTCTGTCATTTAGTAAGTATAGAATTCAATGACCAATTTCAGCCAGATCTGACACAATCATGGAGCCTTTAAAGATACAGTTAGATTCTTGAGTTTCTTTCAATTCTGCAGCAGGATATTTGCCTTGCTTTTAGATACGGGATGTGAGAAAGCATTAGGATAATATTTTAAAGGTTTGCTTACTGGAAGTGAAAATTATTTTTGTGTGAGAGGTCATACAGAAAAAAATGGAGGAAAACAGAGGCGTTTTGGAAATGTCTGTAGAATAGGTGTGGTACTGATGGAACAACTTAGTTTAATGAATTATTAAAAAAAGTTACATTATGCACAGAATGCAAAGATATTAATAGTGGGGGTAGAAATATAATCTTAATTTATATTTCTTTCATTCTGTAATTAATTATAATGAAATGTGTTTCTTAGTAGTTGTAGCAAATACAAATTCTGTTTATTCCTTATGTATTCCAAATGAACATAAGATAAAAAAAAATCCTAGTTACTTAGCATGTATCATCTTTAAAAAGTATAGTTGTCACACATACCTGGGAATTGCAATTCAACCTTCTGAAATTCCGTCTGATGGTATATCATTTGGGAAGCCCTAATGAATTGTAATCATCAGACTGAGCACTGTGCTTCAGTTAGAGAAAAGACTGATTGTAGAATTCTATAAAATCAGGATGTAATTGAGGAAGAGAACACAATGATCATATAGATTGTTACACTTGAAATAGAAAGAAGAAATTCTCAGTGAGACTCTGGCACTAAGAAAAACACAAGTTCCTATTTGGAAAGGTATCTTTAATTAATGTAATCAATTGTCAGCAGTTTTTGAGCAGGCCAGAAGTCTTAAGGCCTTAGGTGGGTACTGAAGATTCCATAAGAGGATGGACTGTTTGGGGGTTGTTAAAACTGAATGCTTATAACAGACCTTTGAATGCCAAACTATCAGCATTTGGAGTGGAGGAGAAAAAAATGAAGGTACAAATTTGTGCTGATTCCTCAGTTTTTATTTTTATCACTGCTCTAAAAAATGTCAGTACTGCCCAGTTAGACCTCTAACCTGACTGTCTTATGGGTTTTCATCAGAAATTCAGAGTTTATTTGTATCAAATATGCTTAATATTTAAATTGGCTATAATTTGACCAATAAAAGATGTTATCAGAGGAATTATGGCAGCCTTAATACATATATATTTAATGTCATGAAAATGTTTATTTTTTTAAATTATAATTGCCTACTATATTAGATTGCTTATTAATTTGTCTGGATAACTTAATATTAATTGCAACCCTGTTGGTTCTCAATTAGAAAGCTTTCAAAGCAATATGTTGAGAGAAAATGAGTTTCCAAAATCAAGATAATTAAAGATGAGAACTTGCTAGCACCCATGAAATATAATTCAAAGATTGAAGAGCTTAAGGGTTAAAAAAAAGAGCTTGAAAAGCTAGTCTGATTTCTTCTGATCTCTGACAGTGTAACTTATTTATAAGCAATTTCTTGAAGTTTTAATTTTTTTTTTAAGCAGAAACGGTATTTATGCCAGAGACTGTTTTTATTATCCAGCCAGGGCTCATGAGGCTGTTCTGACATTTTTCCCCAAGTTAAAGAGAATAACTGTATTAACAGTGATAATTTCAGTTTGTTATAATAGTTTAATACGCGGTTGCTCCTTTGAGGTAGATTAACTAGGTTTTTAAGTCAATAATACTTCCAATATCTGTTGATAATATCTCCTCTTTGTCTCTATCTAAGTTTTGCAGTTTCAGATGATTTTCACAAAACTTTGGAATCATTTATCTCTTTAATGTAAATTGATTTAGTGAATATATTTGAAACAAAAATATTTTAAGTATTAAAAAAAATACGAAATTGTTATTTCTAATTCTAGGCTTATCTAGTTCTCATAATTCTTTTTTTTTTTAATTACAGGATGCCTCTACATTAGCACTGGTTTACCAGTATGCTTTAGAAACACAACATTCTGAGATATCCATTCCTACTAAGTTTTGACTTATCTTACTCATGATCCCAAAGCAAGCGGATTGAGAAGTTCTTTTCTGTTGAAACTGAACTGCAACATATATTCCTGAAATACACCTAAGGAGCTCTTACCCACTGACACCCTCACAATTCACAAGTGCTAGACCAAATTTAAATTTTTGCAACTCATACAGCACTGGCTTTAGGAGGTCAGCCATAGATTTTCCTCTGTGCTGCATTGCTATCTAATGCAGACACAGACAACGGAGCTGGCCCTGCTAGTATTCTCCAGTTCATAGGTCAAGGCTTGACATTTTCATTTATAGACAAGCCTTTGACTAAAGAGAGTAAGCACTTTGCTCAGGGAGATCCAGTGAAAATTTTTCATTTGAGTGTACAAAGGACTCTGTCAATATCTCATAAATACTATTACCTTTATCCAAAACTGAACAGAGAATGTAATTGCTGAGAAAAGTGAAATTTATTTGATGCTGCATCTTTATGAAGGATTATCATGTCTATACTATCTGTGATTTCTAATACAGCTTCTGATCCTTTGATGGAAGGTATTGGAAAAATTAAATCCTATTTATTTTGATAATTATAGGTAGCATCCTCCCTAATCTTGTTCCACAGTAATGTCCCCTATGAAGTATATATGGGGCCAAGTCAGTCATTTCTTAAAACACATGGATTATTGCCTTTTTCTTGATAGGCATTCTGTTATCTCTGTGTAATTTAATATCTAAAGAGGTATTAGTATTCCTACCAAAGATAATTGATGCTGTTAAAATCTAGGACAGCTGACTTAATCGTAGGACAAGTATCAGGAAATAGTTTCAGAACACGTTATAGAGGCTCTTTACCCGTATCTTAGTTAGCTGTCATCCTAGTGACAACTTAGCTGCATGGATCAAAAGATAAAAATGGTATTATTAGTAGAAATTTTATATATAGGCAAGGAGTCTGACAAATTTTACTTGGTGTTAACAAATAAACAAACTTTCTGTTGAATACTTTTAGTGATACCTGTTGAATGTTCAGTTAAACAGCAGCAAAACTTGTTGCATTTATGTCTCATGAAATGTGTTTTAAGACTGCTGTGTTATCTTAAGTAATGTATTATTATAGTTAATTGCTTATTTTGAAGGCAGTGGTAATAGTTTAACAGTTAAGAGTTAAATTGATGACAGCCTTTATTAGATATCTACATTGCTTCCCAATGTTGAGACCTGCATTCCAGTAGATCTAATGAATCTGTAAAGCTTGTCTATATCCTGACTTTTAAACATACTGAATCTCTGAATACATAATCAAATGTGATTTGGAGTATAAAACCACAATGTATTTCATACCCAAATACAGGCAGTTATGTTGATTATAATTTTTAGACCACTAGAATCATTTTTTTTCCAGAAGATTGTGAGGAATAATGAATAACAGCTTCCATATAAAGATGAAAGTAATTACAAAATGGTTATAAATGAACAATTTAACTTTTAGACTTTGAAATACAGGAATGGATGCTTACCAGTAGGAGTTGAATTTTCCCAAAGGAGGATTCAATGTGAGATCATACACTTAAATCTGGTCTTTTCTTTGAGATTCCATGCATCTTGAAAGATGGTAGTGTGTGTTTTAGAAAAACTTTGTTAATTCATGTGTAAAATAAAACCTTTATTTGCTACAATGGAGTTATTTATGTGTAAGAAATGCTTTTGACATTTATGCAAAGATCAAAAGCTTTATCATGTGGTTTATACTTGAACTGTCTAGTTTTATGACAACAGGGAAGCAGGATAATTAGAAATCCAATCTTCATGTCTGCATTTTAAATGTTTGTTATGTAATTGTCAAGGATAGTTCTCACTGATGTTAAAATACTTACTCACACCATATAAAGTTATATTATTTTTTCATAACAGTGTTACAGGAAAAATACCCTTAAGTTGATCTCCTCATTCTTAGATAGAACTGTACTGCCTTAAGTAAATCAGTCAGGATACTTGGATATATAGGCTTCCATCAGTTGTAGGTTTGATAACATGATGTTAGGATTGCATATTATGACAAATGCCTGATTCTTGGTTGCTTCTGGTGATCTTACACAAACACTACCTCTATTATACTTTACAGATAGGAATGATAATGTAACTTTCTGTTACAGGAAGAGGAAAAAGACGACCATGAACATTAAATCAAAACACTTATGTTCTTTTTCCTTAGTGAATTGGTTTTGTGTAGCAAGGTTTTGGTAGCAGGGGGAATGCAGGGATGGTTTCTGTAAGAAGCTGCTAGAAGTTTCCTCTATGTGATGGACAGAGACGATGCCAACCAGCTCCAAGATGGACCCACCATTGGCCAAGGCCAGGCCCATTGATGATGGTGGTAGTGTCCCTGTGATAACATATTTAAGAAGGGGGGGGGGAATTCTGCAACTGAAGCTGGGGCAGAGGGGTGTCACTATGTTAGAGAAACAGCCCTGCAGGCACCAATGTCAGTGAGTCTTAGGAGTGAAAATGGATGCAAAGTATAGTATTTCAAAAAAACCCAAAGCACTCTTTTTGATGTTTCAAAGTATATATAAACTAGAAAATAATAGAAATCTGAGAGAATCCATTTCTACCAGGATTGTGTTAGTGTAATTGTCATTCAAGCCCATTCACTTTTATCTGGGAATCAGTGGCTTTAAACAGAATATCCTCAGAAGCCTTCATAATAAGGAGAAAAAAGACTATCTGGGTGAATGTTTGTTTTGGGATTGAACTTGATACCACTTAAAAATTTAGTAATTTCTGCATGTTTAAGAATAATGAAGCCAAGTTTTTAAAGCATATTAAGTACTAAATACTAGTGTAATCATTTACTGGGGTTATGTGCTTCTGTTTTCAGTAAGTTTGCTTACTCCCATGATATCAAAGCATACCAGTAGCCTATGGTATATCTATGGTCAGAGAACTGTGCTAATCAGAATTAGGACCTTCACAAAACATACAGTGCTCTCAGCTATATCTTGCATTCTACTTGTTTTTCTTAGACACCTCTGCCAAAGCTATCCAAACACCAAAGTTTCTGTAGTTATTACTTGTCTCCATAGTTCCATGTTGATTCCAAGCTATGCTTTGTTCTGTCTCCATAGCTTTGCCCTTTCCTTTTTACTGCCTTCACATTACCCTCTCCCTTTCAGTGGGTCTGTGGCCCAACATATTTAGAAAGACCCCTCCATAGCAAAGTGCTGTCTCATTGCTCAAAAGTAAATTCTGAAATGCATTTAGATCTATTGATGTAGCATAAAATACTATAAAATATAAAATAACTATATTGTACCCAATTTATGTTGTGGGAACTGTGGTAGAATATGGTAGGTTTTGGTTGACAAGCTTTTCAATACAAACAAAAGGGGGCTTTTCAGTTTTCTGGAGTGTATGGTTGTTTTTTCAAGAAATTAAATTCTCGAGAAGTCTCTGGATGGAATTACTAGCTGGAGCAGAGATCTTTTTTCAGATTTTGTTCAAATATTGTCTCCTTTTTTTTCTACTATGTTATAAATCTTATATGTATGTTTGAAATATACATTTGTATAGTATATACATTTAATGTGTTTTACTACACTGCTAAGTGACAAGAGAAGTTCATATATGAGTAACTTACTGTTAAACTTTTTCAAAGCTCTCACTGATGATATCTCACTTCCATTGCATTAGGTTAATAATCTGTGTAGACAGCTATCACAAGTTTATGATGCCGATTCTGAAATGTGAAGGATATTACGGAAAATGGAACTGAAATCAATTATTCTATTAAATATTAGGTCTTATGAATAAAATAATCTGTCTTCATATATAACATAACAAAATGACCTCTTTTTACTATTCTTATTTATCTTCTGAAGTGATTTTTAAACTCATTGAGGAATAAGAAAACAGAATCCTCTTAGTGAAGTACAACTGATAATAATTCTTAAGAATTATTATCAATAATGAATTATGAATAATAATGGCTATGAACAAAAGGGAAGTGACTGGTGGTATCACCTTGTGCTTTTTTTTTGCTATAAAATTCTATATGTACTGAACATTGAGTGAAGCCCTGACTGACTTCACTTTTTCCTAAAACAGCTATACAACAATAGTATTACACTCCAGTGTTCTACCTGAAGAAGTCTGCTTTTCTTATATATATCTGGTTAGGCTATATACTTGGAACCATGAAGAGGCAGTATTTTGTCATGTCTGTCAAGAAGCTACTACACATTTCCTACACATTTCTGGACTTAGTTTAACATAGATAGACAGAGCCTCAACTGACTTGAATTATTGGAATGTCTCCTGATAAAATAAGTATTCACCTGTATATTCAAAGACCTTTCGACAAAGCATTTTACTTTCAGCAAGTACCTTCTCCACCTTAGTACTGGACTATTTGCCTGACTACATAACGGATTGCTAGATTAATCACTTGGGCAATATTTTTCTTTCTAGTTTGCATGAAGCAGTATTTTTGTATTTACATGAAGCAGAGCTGGGAAAATGATGAGTCTGGAAATATTGGACAGATGGTATTATATTTTTCTATTTTGTAAATATTAAACTACCGTATGTAGAAAATATGGTTTCCTTATGGTTTCAGAGATGTAGTTAGTATGTCTCTGCAGTTTATAATTACATTTATGCCAGGAATGCCAAATGGTGTTCAAACATTTGCCAAAACTGTGTTACATTCTCAAATATCTATTTCATTGATGAAGGAAATATATTCTCTAGCTTTGTTTTTAACATATGTGATGGGAGCATCATGCAGTACCATACATTCTACCAGACATTTATTTCTTAATCTGTTGCAAATACATACTTCAAGATTAGTTATACACATTATTGGAACTAAGCAATGGAATTGTCCTTGAAGAAATACTGCAGAAACACTAGCATATGTATTTCTGAAGCAACTCTGTAGGACTACAAACTCTATTTAAAAAAAAAATAATAATAATACCAGATGTGGTAGCATAGGACCTAAAAAGCAAGTTTGTGATTTGAAATAAATGTGTGGGCTGTAATCTTGAAATTCCCCAACCTCTGAATTTATTAATACTTTGGTTTTCAGCCAGCAGTTATATGACCTGAGGTTAAAGTGATGCTTATCCTGACAGGTAACTAAGGAAGTGAGGCTTTGAGTAGCCTCCCGGATGATTTATTAGAACAGAAAAATTACCAGCTATGTGAAACTCAGTTTCCTAGGCTTAAGCTTGTCCTTTGCTTATGGCATCATGGATGAAAGACCATATATGAGAATGAGCACATTAATCTCTTTCTATGTCAGTGCTATGTGAGTGTCCTAAAGGAGCCTTCACCATGTTCATTGCTATTGCAGTGCAAGTGGTACTAGTGCCTACTCTGGTAGTAGATTCAAGATGTTTACAACCCACTTCAGTGGATTTTCTTTCAGGCCTCTAGACAGTCATACTCTCTTCCTGATGGTCTTTATGGACCAACAAGTTTTGATGTTAGCAAACAGAATTCACACAGATACTTGCTTTTGCCTGAAGCAGGGTGTGTTCTTGGGGCTTTTTTTGCACTTTTTTCTTCTCAGCTATTTTCTTATGGGGGGCAGAATATAAAATATTCATAATCATTTAAAAAAAAGAAAAAAGTAAGCTCAGTTGTGATGACATCATCAGGAAAAGTATCCACAATTTAAGACATCTCATGAAAAATGTTAATTAGTGTAGATGTTTGATTTATTTAAGTAAAAAATACCCAGTTCTGTTAAATTTGGTTTGGCAGACTGCTACTGAAGTAATCTTCAGTTTTCTTAGCATTTTTTTTGCTTTTCCTTTTCACATGACTGTTGAACAAAAAATTCAAAACTGATCTAATTCTTGCTTAACCAGGCTTAGTTAAGAGCAACTTAAGCTAGTTGCAACTCCTAACTTAGTTAAGTGTAACTCTGCACTGGCAACCTCCCTCCCAACGCCACCCATCTTACCAGAAAGTACATCAGTTAATAGCAAATATATTTCATGACATTTTTAATTGTAATAAATGTCCCATTCATATGTACAGAGTACTACTTAGATAATATTTTTTTCTGTGATCATCTTTTCTTTCATTTTTATTATCAATAGAACCAAATAACTGTGGAGTTTAGCACATTTTAAAGTTCTAGTATATTCATGAGTAAAATTTGTCACAATGGAAAGTTAGGTTGGAGTGTAATACTCCACCCCTCTAGAGATCTTTATCCTGTCAGACTTTGCTACAAAAGGAGTCCAGTGAGCTTGGGACATTTAGTACACAATGTAGTCTGTGCTGCAGTTTTCAAAAAGGTGAAATATTTCCACATTTAATTGATAAAGTTGTCAAATAGGACAAATTCCAGGCCGAAGCCCTACAGTACCCCACTTGTTACTGGTCTCCAGGTACACCTAGATGCATTAGCCACTTCCCTCTAAGCCTAACGAACTAGTTTTTTACCTGTCTAGCTGTCCACTCATCCAGACAGTAGCACATAATGGGTCAAGGTAAAGACAGGAAAATCGCAAGTAAATTATTGATGCGAGCAAACCAGACTCTAATTGAGGAATTTATTTTTCAACCATTAACATAAACATTTAGTTAATGATTTGAGTATTGTGAAGCAAAGAAGACAAATACTTAGGGAAAGCAGCTTTTTTCCCATTTCCCAGGCTCCAGATAACTCTCCTTCCTTATTTCTAGTCTCCACACCCCTTGTTATCATTATCAATGCAGGTTACACTCAGTCCCGTCAATGAGATGATAGCTGATGCAAGAGGTTAGGGTGAAGACATGATGATATCTTGCTGCAATTCCTTTTTTGTTTGTATTTCCACTGCTCCTGCCCAAGTGATTTTGTCTCTTACATTGCGGGTTACCCACAGGCCATAGCTCTTTTGGTGGTGTACTTGCCCGACTATGGGCTTATGCATGGACCACAGTCCCTGCAAGAGTATTACCAACTGTGCGGTGGAGCACCTCCTGTTTCTCTGGCCTTCTTGTTTCTCTGTCTTGGTGTTCTAAGTGGTGCCAGACTCCTCCTACTGTCTCAGCTGTGTCCTGCAGTGGGTCTGTTTTGGAGTCAGCTAGAACCCCTGTGTCATAGGACACCCCCTGATCTCCCTCCCACAGAAGTCACCCTTACAACCCTCACTACCAAAACCTTCCTATTTATACTCGATACACTTGAGTACAAGAATATTGTGGGAGGCAGTGTCAAAAGCCCTGGTAAAGTCAAGGTAATTACTACCTGCTGTTTGTCCCTTATCCAAAAAATCTTATCCTAGAAGGCAATGGGATTGGCCAGACACGATTTACCCTGAATCAGTCTAGGCTGACTGTTCTCAGTCACCTAATTCTCATAAGTTTTTTCTTTTATGTCTGTGTATATTTCTATCACTTTTTTTTTTTTCTTGATTTTTTTTCCCCCTCAGTTTTAGCGTGAAAGACTGTTATCCTTTGTGCAATATCTTTTATTTTTATTGTTTTCTTCACCTCTCTGTATACTCCAGTTCAAAAGATGCAGTACTTAGCCAAAGCTTCAAATTTGTTTAACAGGTTGTGTAGTATAGAATGTGAAAATACAAAACCTAAAAATACCAAATTTAAACTGATAAATGCCAAAATGTATTCACAACTTACTTTATATTTTTCAGCTCTACTTCAAGTTACAATTTCACTTAGCAAAGTTGAGCTTAGTGTGGGTGAATCCAAGTTCTTCACATGCACAGGTATGTATTCATTTTACTTGTAGGTATGTTTTTTTTGTTAGATTTTGAAACTTCTGCATACTTTGATATTGAATTAATTGATCCACAGTAATAACTGAAATTAACAGATTTTCATATATTCATACTGGCTTGTGATAAATAGTAGAACTTCACTGAATTAATATTTCCAGTCTAGAAGCTATTCTTTTCAGACTCTGAATCACTCAGTCTGAATTGTCTGTATCAATATGTAGAGTTTATATCTCTTAGTTAGAATATTTTCACTTGTCTGAGCCTAGTAGCTTATTTAACTCCTTAGTTAAGTTTTAGTATCCTCTGAGATACCCAAAGAGTCTTTTCTGGTGAGGCACATACCAGTCTGTAGGAGTGGAATTTGTTTTTGCAGCTGCCTGATGTGGATCCTTGATGTTCCTGAGTTGTTGTCCTCCACTGACAGTGACACGTGGCCTGGCTACACTGACAGCTCAACTGACTGATGACTCGAGCTGTTGATCCAGCGACTATTGAATGTCCTGTTTGTTTCCTTTAAGACTTTATAACTTTCTATGTTTATTTTTTTTTCCCCTCTTGAATCCATAAGCTACTAGGATAACATCTACTTGCAGTTTTGCCTTGCTTGTCTTTCTACAGACTTTCTCACAACTCTCAGAATTTAGCAGCTCCCTAACACTGAATAGACATAGTGCATTGGGAGGCATGTGCACTGTATAATGGCTACCTCAATATCAAATGTTGNTCCAATGTTGGTTTTTTTTTTTTTTTTTTTTTTTTTTTGGTTTTGTTTGTAGCCATTGGTGAGCCTGACAACATAGATTGGTACAATCCACAAGGAGAGAAGATTATTTCTAGTCAAAGAGTGGTTGTTCAGAAAGAAGGTGTCCGATCACGTCTAACCATTTATAATGCAGATATAGAAGATGCTGGTATATATCGTTGTCAGGCAACAGATGCTAAAGGACAAACTCAAGAAGCTACTGTTGTTTTGGAAATCTATCGTAAGTAAAATGTTATCAAAGATGTTTTAAAGGCCATTGGTAATGAGAAAGTAAAGCCTATCAAAGTATTTTCTAAGCTCAATTACTATCTTCTTAATAATAATTCAATCTCTTGCAGTTTAGTTAATAGATATTAATATGATATTAAATAAAAAAAAAATATAGTAATATTGTAGATCACTTTTCCTTTGTATCTTAAAATGTCATCCTATGAGGGTGAACTGTATGTCCTTATGGAAAAGAGGAAATATAAGGAAAGAAAAAAAGTTAAATAACTTTACATTCTACTATATTCTTTAGATTGATCAAAAATACCTAAAAGCAATGCATCAAACAAGTACACAGTGAAGATCTTTGTTAGTGAAAGGGTGGGACATATTCCATCAGCTGTTAGAGTTATCCACAAATTTCATTGGAGAATAGATTTGTCATGTTCATAAGAAATTGTGAATGACCTGAGAGCTAAGGAATTGCAATGAGACAGAAAATATAGAGTAGAATCATAAAGCACTACTTCTGAAAGGTACAGATAACTCAGATAAGAAAAGACAGAGAATTTTAAAAAATATCTATTGATAAAACAACTGTTAAAACAGTGATAACATTTACAAGCCATTGCATGATGGCTTGAAAGCTGGCAGTTCAAAGGCTTTTAAGTTTTGTGGTACTCAAGGTATGCTTAAAACTAGCAGTCACTCCATTAGCAGACTGCTGCGCAAGGTTGAAAACTTTTCAAGTGTTTGCATGTGGTAGTTTTAATAATTCTGAGGTTAGATAAACTCAGAGATCTATGCAAGAAATGTGAATGTTTGTGAGAACTGACATATAAAAGTTTCATTATTCATGTATGTGAAGTAATGTAAGGAAAATCAGGATAAAGTGTACTCCTTCTGCTGTTGAACTGCATGGCAACCAACAACAGGACAAAGGGACATGAGCTTAAGCTCTGCCAGGGGAAGTTTAGGTTAGATGTTAGGAAGAAATTCTTTACAGAGAGGGTAATCAGGCATTGGAACAGCCTGCCTAGAGAGGTGGAGGATTCACCAGCCCTGGAGGTTTTTAAAAAGAGATTGGACATGGCCCTTAGTGCCATGATATAGTAATTGGAGTTGGATCAGGGATTGGACTTGATGATCTTGGAGGTCTTTTCCAACCCAAGCTATTCTATGATTCTATGATTATTTGAACCGGCACATGTATCAATACAAAAAGATGGAGGTGGAGTTGCATTTCCAGTTTATAATCTCCCAAGTGTCCTCTGATATGTTTTTGGCAGTCTTTGACCCTAGAGAACTTAGGTTGGTTTGTTTCTCCTGGCTGCAAGATATTCTTCCAGAATTTTTGATCCGTCAATTGGTTTCTGCATTAGATCTTGTATGAGATCATGGGTTAATGCCATCTTGGATTTTTAACACTAAAATCTAATAACGATGAACTTATTCAACCCCCAAATAAAATTAAGTATCAAGTTTTGTTATTTGGGGTTTTAAAAATCAAAAACCTCATCAGGATAGAAAAAAAAGGAGAAAAGCTTGTTATTCTCTTAAAGAAGTGTTACACATTCTTAAAACTTAATAATGTTCACTTTTTCCATATAGTTTCCCACTGGCTTTTAAAATTTTGTTTGACTCATCTCATGTTTTTCACAGCAAGTGAAGCTAAAGTTCTACCTTTTTAATGAGGCTTTTACAATAATTTTGGTGGGTTCGATGGTATAAAACCACAAGGTTTGAAATCTTCTATGATTCTATTCTAGGTGATCCTGCTCTGGCAGGTGGGTTGGACTAGATGATTTTTCGAGGTCCCATCCAACGCTAACATTCTGTGATTCTGTGATATATTTATAAAACATGCTCAATTTATATAAATACAAAGATTTTCATGATGCAAAATGATTGTAAAATCAGATGGAGTGAAAGTTATGTGTCCAAGAACATTTCAGTCTTATGTGGAAAAACTGTGTTATGGAAATCATTCTGTATTATCACAAAGAGAAGTCTTAATCATCATCTTTATCTGATATGATGCTAACATACAATGTTCATGCTAAGTGAACTGGAAGACACTTACTGTATTCTGTTTTCTTCCATTTCAGAAAAACTCACTTTCCAAGATGTAGTATCTCCACAAGAGTTCAGGCAGGGAGAAGATGCAGAAGTTGTTTGCCGTGTTACTAGTTCACCCGCACCCATTGTCAGCTGGTTGTATCAGAATGAGGAAGTCACAGCTATTGCTGACAGTTAGTATTTTGGTAACTCTTTAAGTTATAAATTTTAATTAAAATATTACTGTAAAGGAAGACTAATCACATTGTAGTGGATGATTTTGATTAGCCCATCAGCTTAAGTAGAAGTTAACCAGTTTCTGTGGTCTGTAGAGAATCCATATGCAATGGTTTTCTTCATGTATCATTTTTTTCCAACTGTGACTTTTGTCTAGATGTAACATGAGGGTCCAAATGCTAAAAATATTGTTGGGAGTTCCTTCACAGGAATTCTTTCTGGGCTGCCATGTATGTAGGAGTTGAGGAAATTTTTAAAACATACACAGATAAACTTCACTTTGCACACAAAGCCATGACACTGAGCAAGGACTGTGTTGACTGTGGTATACTTGAAAAGTAGCTCAGAGAATTGTGTGTGGTTAGGCTTTTTGTGCTATTTTGAGAGTTTAGTTGTATAAGTTACCCTTTCAGTTGCAAGCAACTGGGGATATAGGTGATCTGCTTAGTCTAGATTCCCTAACAGATAGACATACAAAGTTAAGAGAAAATGCATCTCAACTTCCCAAAATGATACAGGTTCAAAGCCTATAGACAATTAATTAGCCATGTAAAATATGTTTGATTTAGTCCCTCAAAAACTGTGAACCATTTTTTCCATTGCTGTCTCAGTTGTTGTCTTTGCCTTTATGAAAAACAGGACATTCCACATTTTATGGGAATGGAACTAATATTGTTGATTAAACAGCTTATCTACCTTCTCATCAGTCTTTATCTCTGCATGTACTAAAACCCAAGGTCGTAGTGTATGTTCTTAAAACTCTCGTTCTTTAGAAAAGAAATATTATTTTTGTTTCAAAAATTAATAGTTATGTGGAGCAGTTGTTGGGGAGAAAAGAGTTTGAATTTTCGGTACTTGGTCTTAGACTCATCTCCATTAAGAAAAAGTTTTGATTAAATTTTGTCCTTATTTAGTATATCCTATTCCTTCTCTCATGTAGACACAGAGACTAAGAAGAAATAGAAAACTTCTACCTTTAGAAAAAAAGGGTTGAAATTTTGATATATATCATTAAATAGTGAATGAATGAAGGTGAGACATAGAAGATTTCAAAGAAGTTAAACTGAACTCTGAAAACAAAATAAGATTTGAGAGCTTGGCAAAAAGTCTCTTTCAAGGATGCAGCTCAGGGCTTGAAAAAAGCAAAGCTGCCTGAAAGATCTCAGAATTTTTTATTATTGCCATTTTATTTGTTTTTCCAATCAAGCTGTCTGCTATAGTATTAGAAAAGGAAACAAAGCAGTTTAAAAAGACAAGTGTAAACTTGTCTTTTAAATCATTTTATTTTACAATACTTAAAATGTGGAAAGGTATAATGATAGAAACCATTCTTAATTTAAAGAGAATTGCTTATGTTCTGATCTAGACTTGTATCCAAATAAGATGCCAGTCATGCTTGGGAGGGAAGCGATGTATTAAATAATGTAAAAATAGGACATCATGAACTTTTGTGAGTTTTGTCTATTTTTATATTTTTTTTTAATGCAGGCAGAAAAGGGTATACCCAAAGTCTTACAGTTAAGATATTTTTGTGATGCCTTGTGAAATAAAAAGATTCAGTTTGGTATTGCATTTCCAGCTTCAAAATCTCCAATGAAGGATCAGTACCTGTAACCTATTTGCATGATTTAAAATTAAATAGCATCAAATTTGTCATATTTTATGTGGTTCCCATTAAAAAAGAAGTAGCTAATTATTCTTCTTGAGCTTTAGTTAGTAGTAAGCTAAAATACTGCATTGTATGTTGCAGTTTATTTTGGGGACATGAGAAAGCAGATTCTCTTAAGCATTTTAGTACTGGCATAATAGGAAGACATAAGCTAATATAATTGCTTTAATTTAATGGCTTTTCTGCTATATTCTTGACAATTTTTCTGTTCCATATGTGACAACTAGTGGTAATTTTGTAGCACAAACTTGCAACTATTTCAGTTTTGGAAATTTTTGACAGTTACTAGTGTCTGTATTTGTATGTTGCATTTAAGGAGAAGACTGATTTCTTCTCCCAGAAGGCCCATGCACAAAATTAGAAGTGGATTTAAAAACTCTTCTTGTGTAGTAGGCCTATAGCTGAAGTTACTTTCTGTTATGTTCCCAAAACCTTATCTTCTCCATTGCTAGATCATTGCTAATAATTTTTATTCTCTTTTGAGTTCTGCAAACAAAGTTGTAAGAAACTGTGGGAGTAGCTGTCTGACATTATATGGTAAAAGAAAAAAAACCAGAAAACTAAATATAATAAAGCTAGGTGAATAATGACCTCCAAATGTCCTTTTGGTCTTATATTTTTTAAGTTTTAAAAGGCCTATATATAAAGCATCGTTTACTGTGAATTTTCTAAGGTTTTCTCTATTGCTGTTGAGAGCTGAATTATCATGAATCATGTGTGAGAGTCAGGGAGATATACTACCTATAAAAGTGAATGGGATTGTTTTCATTGATCAGATCTTTTCTGGAGTCATAGTGACCTGCTCTGTTTTTACACAATTCTGGGATTTCAAATGACACTGAATATAATGCATTCTACATTGGTTAAAGCAAATATAGCAATTTTATGTACAGACATTAGTATATTTGTTCATGGTTGGAGTTGACCTTAGAAGAACATTAGCTACACCCTTACTACAAATATGCTATGTAGATATTACCAAATAGCTGCATAAATATGTGTGTTTTGTTCTGTCATGCTCAAATAATTAAGGTATGTCAGAATTCCACTATCAGATTAGCAGTTCTATAAAAATATAGGATAGGTGTGGTATGTAACTATAATGCAGTGTATTTTAGAGCGGGGAAAAAAATACCAAATTTCTCAGCTGACATTATACTTTTAAATTGGCAAGTGTTTTGTCAATAAGCATTCTGATTGTACAGAAAAGTACATAATACACAATTCATTTAAGTTAGTGTTCCTCATGTTGTCTCGATTTACTAACACCATTTGATCTCTTACATGCCTTTCTAGATCGATTTGCAATATTAGGAAACAATAATCTCCAAATTCTTAACATCAATAAAAGCGATGAAGGAGTATACAGATGTGAAGGAAGAGTGGAAGCCAGAGGAGAAATTGACTTTCGGGACTTAATAGTTATTGTGAATGGTAAGGAATAAAAGTTGTTGAGTTTACTTCTTCCTTTATTTGATTATTATAGCGTGTTTTAAAATATATCAGCTTCTGAAACATCGTGATTAAATTGGTTAATATAGTTGCCATGTCTGTTTAGTGTTGCTTTCATATAAATGTAATTGCTTAATATTTTTATCAAAATCTACTGTGTAGATAGAATTCATTGCTTTTCACTGTATCAGGGTAAATGTATATGGAAATGGTGGATGATTGTTTTTAGTTATTCACAGAATATTGACAATCACTGAAAGACTTGAATTTCAGATGGTGATATATAGTAATTAGTTCACTCTGTATTTTTCAGTATTTTCTCTTTTAATTTTTAATAATCTCTTATCAGTTATTTGCCCTCACTACATTAGCATATTTCATTAACTCCAAATTCATAGCTACTTTTTGCTAAGGTTAACATTATTTTATGATGAGTAAAAATATAACAAGTAATGTCAAAAGTGGTATTATGCATTTTGTTAGTTTATAATAAAACTCTAAGAAGGAATATAAACAGATTAAGAAAAGATGGAACATTTAGCTCAATCTCTTTCTTAAATTCAGGGCTGACTTGTTGAAAAATAAATATCTCTTCTTCTTGTCTGAAAGGACATAGTTCATAAAGAGAATTTTTATGTATGCATTCTGTTTAATGTCATCTTTTTTTTTTTTTTTTTTTTTTCTTCNTTTTTTTTTTTTTCCTCCTCTCAGCAAACCTCAGTTTACAGGAAGTTATCTAAGTTGAATTCTCAATTAATTTTAGGAGAAAGAGCAGATTCTGGCACAGGTATTATTAAATTCATGTAGTCAAGAGACAGTCTTTGAAGCAGAATTCTTTAGACTATTGTAGACAGTATACAGACAGTGCAAGGAAATCAGCAATTATCTTATGCATTGTGTTAGAGTAGAACAGTGCATGCACTGTGTAGCGCCCCACTCCTCCAATTGCTTTCCTCTCTGTGCATTGCGGTACTGCATTTCATCAACTCCTGGTTATGTACAATTCCAACAGTGCATCTGAGAGCATTTAAAATGCTGAATGAGTTTTTCATCTATTACTATTTATGTACATGGTTATGAACCTACATTCTAAACACTTTTCACTTCTTTCTGATATTTTTATGCAACTGATCTGAGAGAGAGCCTACATTTAGCCTAAAACATCTGTTTGCAAGCTATGGTCTGACTTCACATGATTTGTTGGTAGATTATACCCACAAATTTGGTTCGTCATACAATTGTTATGATTCTAGACAAGAATGCTAACATCCACCTACCTCTAGACTTCAGTTCATAATGTTGAGAGAGAAAGAGTTGCAAGCCAAGCGATTCAGACATGGTTGCCCGTGTAGAATGGTATTAACTAAGAGCTGTTTTCTGCTTCATTTACAGGAATAAATGGTCCCAAAATGGTTTTCAGAGTATCAGAAAGAAATAAAAATTATAGTGTTCCTTGGTGAAAAGGAAAAAAGGGTGAATGAAAAAAAAAACTGGAGCAACCTATAGGCCATTAAAAGCTACATGGATGTATTTCTACCATGTCTAATATATATATATATAAAGCATTAATACTTTTGTGGATAGTCAAAGCTTGGTATAAAAAGTTTCATGACAGTATTTCTATGTAGAAATGATTCAGTTTTAGAACCTTAATGTTTATTTCCTTATATTGCAATATTACCTACAGAATCTGCAGAAAGAACTATACAAACACATAGTAAGAAGTATATAAGGTCTTCAAAGCTGGATAAGCTGCAGCTAAGGAACATAGAAAGACTTCAGGACAGCTGGCACACTATATAACCCAGAATATGACAGTTAAAAAATTTTTAATTTTAAATTTTTGTCAAAGTTTGTAATTAATTACTATAATTTCCTAGAAATCAATAGTATTTGTCCTTGCTCTTAGGGATTACATTGGAAATACCTTTTCAGGAGGAATATAGGGGCTGATATTGTTTTATTATATATTATATTATAGTTTTGTTGATACATTTTGAGAGTAGCAAAATTCTCAATGTCTGTTGTTTCTCTACTGCAAATAGTATATGAGTATGTTGTTTCCTTAATGTCACCTCTATTATTTAGCAAGAGTTGATATTGTTTGTATTACTGCAAAATATGATGTGTTCCAATGCTTATATGAACTAGGCTCAAAAAATGTCAGCTGTGGTAGAACTATGTGAAATCCCAGATTCCCTTTTGCAAGAATAGTGACAAAGATCTAATTAAAAAAGAAATTATTAACTGTCATTATTGCTCTCTAGTTAGAGTATTATCCATGTTGCAGGTGACCCATACATCCTCTGATTCAGGACAAAGATTTGAACTAAGATGACCTCTTCTGTGAACAAGCACTCTATATATTTGGGATTCTGTGCTGAAGAGTTTGATTATAAAGGACTGAAAGTACAACATAAATCCTCTCTCTAGTAACTTTCAAAATAGAAGAAAACAGTAAATTTACAGAGGAAACATTAAAATCTGTTTGCCTAAAT
Organism: Chloroceryle aenea; assembly: GCA_013399075.1. Taxonomy (NCBI): domain Eukaryota; kingdom Metazoa; phylum Chordata; class Aves; order Coraciiformes; family Cerylidae; genus Chloroceryle; species Chloroceryle aenea. The sequence goes on along the minus strand of VWZY01003907.1, from coordinate 43,095 downwards.
TTCTGTCCTGTGAATGGAGAAGTTTGTTTTTCATGGAACATGGTATTTCTATATACAGTCTGTAGCCCAGGCAATTTAGATAGGAAAGAAGTGATATGTGAAACAGACTTGACATTAAAAAGTGGGAAAGCAAGAAAAATAAATATATATTAGAAAACCTCTTTAGTTTTGGATGACTGTCCATTATGTGATGGTTATTCTTTTTGCAAAATGCTTTAAAGATTACATTATGAACAGAATTCAAATTTACTCAAAAGTAGTTAAGATAAAATCTTGGAATAAAGTTTGATATATAAAATGTAGTTTCTAATGTATGGAAATCTTTGGGGCATTACAATGGGAAATAAATTGAAATACATTTTGCTGGATTATGTCTTGGAAATCTAATGTTTAGGTAACTTTTTCTACTTGGAAAACTGAAATTTTTGCAGCACTTCTACCCATACTGCAGCGACATCTAAATAACAGTAGGTTTTTTTATTTATAATAGAAGAAAAGAATTCAATCCCTGAAAACAAAACTTTTTATTTTCTTGGTGTCTTCCTTTCCACTCCCACCCACCCTCAGTGGGCTTATTATATTTATTTCTGTATGTTTTCTTTACTGTCTGGGAAGTTCCATAAATGGCATAGACATCCTGATCTCACTGACATAAGTGAAAAGGAAGTTTTAATTTAAATGTGACTCGAGTTTACCACTTTGCTTTAAGTGTGAAATGTCAGAGACTTGCCAGTATAGCCTGATTTGTCTTTTCCTCTTTTAGATTCACACTTTAGTTCCATCCTATGTACATACAAGAAAAGAACCAAAGACAAACAGATCTTTTTCCCCAGAAAGATTGGTGAGAAAAAAAAAATTGCTTTGGAAAAGAAAAACTAAATTTTATTCCACTGTCATTGCAGTATCTCTTTGAAGACTGATCACTTAAGTAAAGTGCTCAACTGTCATGTAGTTCTTAGTTGTGAACAGTAAAGAATCAGCTACTTCTGGCAAAATATTGTTTTATCCCCTCATGTTAGCAAATGTATTTTCAGGTCTAGACATTAGAAAGCACAGCAAAATGGCTAAAATGTATTAAATACTTTCTAAGTGACTTTTTTTTTTCATGAAAAATGGATAAATTGCTGTTGCACAATAGAAAAGTTTTGTATGCTGAGTAATAGCCCATACAATTTCAGAAGAGAAAGAAGTGACCTGTGAAACACAGATTTCAGCACACCATTAAAAACTCTGAAAAATACATAATATTTTCATACTGATCATGGATAGGTTTTGTACATTATTTTTTAATAATATAATACAGTTAAGGTTGAGAAGATGGAAGGCCTTCTGACAGAATGCTATACCTGAAATATTTGGTGCAAAGCAACAAAAAAATCTCAACAATTTGTGAGAAAAGCCTGTGGAAGTACAATGGGAAACTAAAAGCAGATGAATTCAAGTTGCCTGTTTCTCATTTTCTCTAGTGAAAGTTAAAAAGATGACTCTGAGTAACTCTGACAGGATGTTCTCACTAGCAGAAACCTCTATTTTGTGAATCTCTAATCTTCTTTTCTCTTTCCTTTTACTTTCCCTGACATTCTTTCTTTTCCAGGTATCCTCTTCCATCTAGTCTGATGGGTTTGGTTTGATTTGTTTATTAGCTTGTTAGATGATGAATTTTTACTTTATCCCATAAAGAACAGAAAGAAATTGTCGCTCTCTGAGAACAGTCACGATCTTTGGAAAAACAATTTCAAAAAATAGTTTGCATCTATTAGATTGTCACATTTCACCTTTTTCAGATGGTGATACTTCTACCCAGAAAATATGCAGAAGTTCTGAAAAAAACATTAAATATTCATAATCAAGATTATTACATACTGACAGCTGTTTTAAAAGCCCTGTCTTACATCCATACATATATGTATGGTTTTTATCAGGTTTATAATTGAATGAAAGAGAATAAAGACTAGAGATACATTTTCATTTGAGGTAGTTAAATTTGTGCCCATTGTAACTCCCTTGTGTGTTATGCATGATAGGTATAACTTCAGTCACTTAAAAATAATCTGTAAGAAAATTGAAGAACTTCTGAAACAGACATTTTACAAATTTAAACTAGTGCAAAGAAAAAAAAGTATATAAATGTCCTGATAATATTAAAAATTTTGTGTTTAGGAAAAGTAAATTAGTAATAGTAACAGGGATTGTATTGTAACTTGATCCCTAAATGCAACCATAAATTCGAAAATTAGTGAAGGTTCCTATCCTGTGCTTTAAATATCTCTTGAAACACATAAAATTGCCTTTTTTTTTTCTTTCCATTAACAGGACATGATGTTTTCTTTTTTAGTTCCCCCTGCAATTACTCTGCTACAGAAATCCTTTAATGCCACTGCAGATCAAGGAGAGGCAATAAGTTTGTTCTGCAGAGCAACTGGATCTCCTCCACCTGAAATCAGTTGGTATAGGTAAGTTCAGTTGAGGTCTGAATATCAGAGCACATTGTTTTAATGTTTTGCGATTCTCTATCACAGTCCATTAAGCCACGTAACCTTAAGTTCTTTAATGAATTTTAAGAGCATTTGCTGTCCATTTATTTTCTAACTTTTAAAATTAGGTTCAGAATTAATGTGAATAAACTCACACAAATTCAATTACACTCAGGTTACCAGCAAGCAAGGTAAATGTAAAAAGTAAAATACCATATTGACTTTGTTTTTTTCATATTTGAGCAAAAACAAAGAAAGCTGAAGCAATGAGTCTATATCTCAAAAATGATACAAGCAAAAATCTCACAACTTTTGCACGTGACTGCACCAAGTAAAAACATGCAGTTATGTGCTAAATGTCAATGCTTCATTGAATAAGCTTCAACCCTATTTTATGTAAATTAAAAAATATAATATGTTTTGAAAACGGAACTGCTATTAAAGTTCATATGTGGTTTTTGATGATATCAGTAACATAAACATAGTATAGCTATGCCATTTGGGAACACTTAATATCTAATATTTGTAAAAATGTAAATATCCATACACTATATTCTTACAGAGATAAGCATCAATCCTGGGATTAAAAGCATTTCAGACACCACAAAACAGTGCACATTTCTATTTTAGACCTGTTTGATTTGCATCTGCTTCTATTATTTCAGGTGAATTTTTGGAAAATTTTAAATTAATTTTAAATGTTAACTTGCTTTGACACACAATTATCTTAACAAGCCGTAAGTCAACTGTGGACTTTAAATGTTTCTCTTGTGCAATTTGAATCTCATGAGATGTAAATAAATAGAAAAATGTTATGTCTTATGTGGTTTGCAATTCAAAATTTCGTGAAGAGAAGGAAAAAAGAAAAAACAATATATATACAGAGCACAAATTAAAGATCAGATGCTGAATTCAAACTCTGGGTGAATATTCTGATTAATGTCTTTTAGGTATTTTTTTACAATGTCTGTCTTATTTGGCCAAAATTCATAAGAGCTCTCTGAAATCTAGTATCCAAAATGACATTGTAATTAGACAGAAAACTTGATATTTTTTATTGTTAAGAATGCATAGATTTCCAGAGTTTTGAGGATATCTCAGTGAGTTTTTTTTAAATACTTTTTTCATAATTGCATTAAATACACAGACTAAGTATCTTGGAGATACACTTAACCACTGTCTACTGATTTGAGCCTATTGAAAGTTTACCTTTGGTTTGCAAGCCCCTGAGGCCACCAACTTTTTTAAACCATTCATTAGATATCTTTTCTAAAGATTTTACAAAGCCTTCACAGTCTTGTGTACTGGATGCTGAATCTTAAATGTGGAAGCTTCTGTTCTCTTGCTGTCTCATAGTGAGGAATATTGGCTTATGTGCTCCCCTTTTGATTGCTTCTAATTTCCCTTTCATTATCTTTTTTATTTTGTCTTATTAGGCTATAAATTTTTGGCAGTGGAAAATATTCTTAGTTGCTGACAGGAAGAGATTGTAAAGGGGTAGGTGGAAAAGGCCCCTGGTCTCTCTGACAGGAGATTATTGATATGCAAAAAGGGAAAAGAAGATAGGAGGTGATAAATTATGTTTTCTAGAGGAAGCAAACTCAATTCTAAATAGTATTCCAGTACTAAATTTCTGCATCTAATTTCTGAAATCTCTGTACTGAACTGTTTTCATCATATATAGGTAGCTAGTTAAAATGATTCAGAATCAGATGATATCTTCTCTTTGTCCTTAGGAATTAGCTGTGATACTGTGATAAAGAATAGAATATTTCAATAGTGCATATTGATCTCACTTTACAAATAGTTTGTTTTCAAGAAGTTGATATTGTCAGAAGGATTATTGATGCTTATGAAAATCAGGCAATAATTGTGAGAAGGGACGGTTGATGACTCAACAGAAATAGGATCAAAAGAAGCCTACAACAAACTAGGCAGAATGAAAAGAAATAAAATTAAAACTGTACTCTTGAAAAAGAATCTGGTTTTATAACTGTGTGTATGCCAAAGTGGTCAAATGGACTGGTCAAGCCTCAGTCACCCCTCAGAATTTTTCACAAGTTTTAATATTTTTGTACCATCTGGTCAGAACTTATTCTAACATCTGGAGACAGGCCCACTTACTAAGTTCTGTTTAGCCAACAAGAACTGAGAGGAAAAAAATTGGAGGGACTTTTTATGTGCCAGTAGGCTCTATATGTACTTAGAAGATATGCTTGTAAATGTTTCTCACATACAAGTATGAGTTTGTCTAACGGATTTCCTACTATACTTTCATGTGTGTAAGCTGTATGTTAGAGTCCTACTTACAAGCATTTTTCTAGCATTAAGTAAATATTGATCCTTTAAGATATTATAGTATTTTTAATACATATATATTTTAGAAACTGACAGTAAAATTGTGAAATCAAAATGTAGTTCAGGATCCTTTGCTTGTGTCTAGAGTGTGCACGTTCTTATGAAAAACACTGTGATCCTGCAGAACAATTTTTGTCATGCTAAAATCAACTCCTTGCTATACATACTGCCAATTTATGCCATTTGAACTGATTCATTTTTGAGGTTAGCACAGTAGCAGTTTCTTCTGTCAATGATTATTTTCAAAACAGTGATGCTTCCGTAGCACGTTATCTGGAGCTTACTGGTAGTTTTAAATATAAATCTTCTCTTTTTAGGAATGGTAAACTTATTGAAGAAAATGAAAAATATATGCTCAGAGGAAGCAATACAGAACTAACAATAAGAGATGTAAAAAGTACTGATGCGGGTCCTTATATCTGTAATGCTAAAAATAAAGCAGGAAATGATAAAAAACAGACATTCCTTCAAGTTTTTGGTAAGTACTGCATAGTGCATTCTATCCTGCCTTCTTAAATGTAAACAGTAAGGAACAGAGGTGCTAATTCACAATTTTCAGTGGAACTGTGCTCCTGCAAAGTGCATACTGATGGAATGAAACAAACTCTATATAATTTTACAGCTTTTTCCTCTGTGTTGGCCTCTCTATCATTTACACCTGAATTTAATTTTGAAAAGGCTATCTTCAACATTTGCTTTTCTACTATTCAGATACTGTACAATGAAGTGTTAAATTGCTAGTTCACTCTGGTTTTCCTATAAATTTGGCAGCTTGCAAGAATACCAAGAGGAGAAAATGCTATAAGGGGGAAAAAACAGGTTATTTGGACTTGTAAATAGTGGGGTTTTTTTATATATAGATCTATATAAGAAGACACCATGCAGAGATATTCCTGATTTTTTTAACTTGTTTTTTCTTTCTTGATTTTTCTTTTTTAAGCGCCTGACCACAGATGTAGTCACAAAAATACCATCTGATCTGAGTTTCAAAGTATAAAAGTAATAACATGAAAGCTCTTTTTCCTTTTTCTATGCTCTGCCACCTAGTCTGTGTTTATGATTCTCTCCCTTACATAGAATTGATAATTTCTTTGTAGTGTTGTAGTGAGAGCAGGCATCTGTGAAAATGCAGAAAAACTGCCTCAGAATCATTGGACAGGATCAAGGCTTTAGCTTCCTTATGAAAAACCTACCAAAAAAGTAATGTTTTGGGTTTTTTTACATTAACTATAGCTTGTAATAGAGAGAAAGACCATTTATATTTTAACATCTAAATAAAGCACATACTTAGGACTGCAGGAAATTTGAAGTCCCAGATAAAAGTAGTAGTATCACAGAATGTTAGTGGTTGGAGAGGAACTCTGAAGATCTTTGAGTCCAACCACACTTCTAGAGCAGGACAAATCTAGAGCAGATCATGCAGAAATGCATCCAGACAGGACTTGAAAGTCTCTAGAGAAGGAGACTCCACAACCTTTCTGGGGATTCTATTCCAATGCTCTACAGCTCTTACAGTAGAGAAGTTCTTCCTCATGCTGAGGTGAAACTTCATGTACTCTAGCTTGAATCTTTTGCCCCTTGTCCTATCACAATGCACAAGTCAAAAGAGGTTGTCCCTGCCTTCTTGACACCCAGCCTGTATTTATAGACATCAATTAAATCTCCTCTCTAGACTAAAAAGCCCCAGGTCTCTCAGCCTTTCCTTGTAAGGCATGTGTTCCAGCCCCTTAATCATCCTTGTAGCCTGCTGTTGAACTTTCTCAAGTAGATCTCTCTCTCTTGAACTGGGGAGCCCAAAACTGGTTAACTTTTTATATCTCTTTCACCGATACTATTCAATTTCATTGCTTTCTTTGTGATCTAATTAGTCATATATGTGTGAGTGTTTAGATAACTTTTAATTAGCATTTTGAGTTATAAAATAGAATATTTTTACAGCTATGATCTCTCCAACAAAAATTAACAAAATAATATAATAAGAAGCAGTTGATTTAGAGCAGTCTTAAGACCTTAAAGTCTTCCTGCATACTCCTTACTTTTTCAGACCTAAACATTCATGCCTTTATAATTCCTTCACCAGATTGATAATTGTAATCAATGAGAGGGTAGTCTGAGCTAATCAAAAATATTTTATTGTCCCTTCCGTAGTTTTTGTCAAATTCATGAAAGACAAATATGGGAAAAATATTCAAAAGTATTACAAAAGACCCTTTAAAATTATAGTATAGTTTAAGCACATGCTATTTTTATTTTCTAGATGTCTTTGAGTATAATCTGAATCTTTAGCATGAAGGTTTGCAGCTGTTCAATGTAACTTGTATTGGTTATTGAGAAAAGTATATGCTATTACTAATTTTTTATCTGTCAACAGGCAGATGAGTGTAAGTGTAACAGACCTCTCCTGTCTTATCCTTCCTGGATGTGATCCAAATGCTAAAATTCAAAACATTTAGGTTACATTAGCCCTCAAAAGCCATGCATCTTGGAACCAAAGAGACTGCAGTGAGTTTATAATGAGATGGTTGTGAGAGGTTGCCTAAATTTTTGCCATTGTTTTTCGGCTTAATGACTGCATTGCTTTTGCATTTATTGTGACTGGAGCACACCTATTCAGTTTTTCTTTGGGTTCAGTAAGTAGCTTTATATGTCTTTTGGTGTGGTGGGTTTGGGGTTTTTGATTGTTTGGGGTTTTTTGTTTGTTTTTCCTAAGATATTGTCAAATACATACATATAAGCTCTTTTAAATTCACTAATATCTCTAGAAAGGGAATCCCATTGATCTGTATATGAAATTATTTATACCTGCTCATCCCAGTTATTATGAAGTATATAAACTGCAGCTTCTCAAATTAAAATTCATCAATTAAAGATGTAGTGTCAAAAGTTAATACATTTCCTATATTCTTTCTTCTTTCCTCTTATGTCCTCTATTTTTTTGAATAAAAGTATTGCAGTCTATGAAGGTAGTGATGCCAGTTCTCTCAGAAGTCTTAAATCCCTATGAATGTGAAGTAGTAATACCACCTGAACATGTGCAAAGATTTTCACAGTCAGCACCCAGCCTGTACTGGTGTATCGTTCCTGCCCAGATGCAGGATCATCATGGAATCATTGATTCTTTGCTTCACTCCTGAAGTGTCAGAGAATAGCAAGGGCTGGCTGGTCTTCAGGAACAGGAAGCCATGAGAAAGCACACAAACACAGCCACCAGGGCAGGGGCTTCATCAGCCATGATGAAATGGTTCTTGTGCTACTTGAAGTCAGAAAAGTTAATTGCTCTTCTAGATGGTAACATTAAACCTTTAGTTATTTTGAAATGAAAAACCATGAATGTGCTTTAACAAAACAAACAAAATTATTTAAAAGAAAAATTTTGATATGACATTCTTTCTTCAAGATGAGGAATGTAATTTGTATTTTTAACAGTACAGCCTCAAATCATACAGCTTAAAAATGAAACCACGTTTGAGTATGGGAAGGCCACCCTTATCTGTGAAGCAGAAGGAGAACCTATTCCAGAGATCACTTGGAAGAGGGCCATTGATGGAATAACTTTCTCTGAAGGTGACAAGGTAAATGAACCTTTAATATCTAAATATGTATTGTTTAGCTATTTTTTTTTTTTTTGTAAGCGGAAAATTAATTTAGAGGTAGATTAATTCTAGATTCTTATGGAATTTGAAGGAATTGTTGCTTTCCAAAGTAATAAGACAGGTGTAAAGATTCTAAATTTTAAATAATAAAGAAAAACCGAAAGAAAAAAAAAGTTAAAGTACTGAAAGGTAATTTACCTCATCAGGCCTACATTTTCATACATATTCCCAAGGATTTTGAAATCATTAGATTTCAATTTTCTGTTAATCTTAATGTCTGCCCATAGACCTTCTTGACTATGTTTAGATTTCATTCAGTATTTCTCAAAATGCAGTGGAGCTTGTAGAAATTTAAAATAAAAAATTCTGAATACTTTGGAGTTCTTTATTTCACACATTTATTTATTTTTTTTCAACTTCTTTCTTTTCTTACATTTTTCCTTACACAACAAGTAGGCTATTAACTACATAGTAGTATAACTGTATAGTAAACTATAATTATAGTCTTCTTGCAGATGTTTGCATATTCATAGCTGTACTTAAAAAAAATGAGCAAACCTATGCAATAATTATGACACTGAGGGAATCCGATACATAGTAAATCACTCAGTTTGTAACTATTTGCTTTATATTAAGGAATTACATACTTCCATTATTTGTATTCTGAATGTTTGGTCTGCTCTAGTCTTTGACTTGATCTTTCCTGGAACTGAGGCAGTTACCATTTTCTTACTCTGTGATTTCCATTTTGGAGGAACATAGTAGTATTTTCTTCTTTTCTTTTTTTTAGTTTTAGTTTTTAATAGTTTTAATAGTTTTGCACTAAAGCAAAGCAGCTTCCTTCTCCTTAAATGTTTCAACTCAAAGGTCATTTTTTTCTGATCTACAAAGACTACACTTTTTTTAAAGATTGTTAATGTATCCTTTCACTTAGGTTTGGACTGTTTCTAAAATAAATTAGTTTTATCTAAAGTTGAAAATGACAGCAAGTCACAGAAACAAGCTAAAAAATGTTGGTGAGTTGAAACTTGAAATTTGTTTAGTGGCTTATATATGATAGTATTACATTCTTAATTCCAACTACAGGTGGTTAAACTGTCTGGATCTGTTACTGTAGCATTCTTTGAACTGTGATTCAACTGAATACTGACTAAATACAAACTAAAGCCTATATTCACTTTCTACTAGTGTGCTGACATACTGTGCATGAACGATAAAAAGAATGAGAATAAATGCTGCTATATGGTTTACTTTTATTCTTGCCAATGAAAGAACTCTATTGCTCATGGGAGAGTTTTTGCTGAATGTTGAATAAATGTTCTGAAATACTGCATATGTTCTTGAGCTATAAAATACGCTGCTGTGTTTGCCCTGTCATCCTCCAGATCTAGGATGCCACAGCCTTGGCTTGTGCTTTCCTATCAAATTAGGTGAATAGGGAACAAATCTGTCAGTGATAAAATTATTGAATAATTGTTGAATAATACAGCAATATTTTGCACAAAGAAAATGGAAAGGTGAATTGAAGAAAACGGGGAAGCATGGGTTTGTAACAGTCTACAATCAAAGTTATTATGTAATAACTTTTGAAGTAATGTCCAATCACCAGATGCACTTGCATAAACATAAAAACTGTCAAACATTCAATGAATTAATATTCTAATTTTTTTGCTAGTTTTTAAACTAGTATATGGTATAGATTGCACTTCATCCAACACTTATGTAAAATTAAGGATATCTTTAGGGGATGATTTTTTTTTTCCATAGATGATGGAAGAACATCCCTATATTATTAACATGATGATGATTAAAAAAACATAGAAAGTCACCTTATTTTGTAATTATACTTTTATTATTTTTAGTATGTAGTTCCTCAATAGTGTTATTCTTGTTTTGCTAAAATGCAAGCATAGTTCATAGGCTGAATGTCAGATCATTCTTAGCCTGCAATGATTCAAAATGTTTTCCTTCAAATGATTGATATATCTTATAACCAAGGTATAGGCTTTTCTGTCTTTTTAAATTATTGTGTCCAAAAGAATGAAAAATATGCACCAAAGTCATAGATCAAATAAATAACCCTGCTGGGCATAAGGAAGCTATTGTTAATGAATAAGAGGTCTATAATTATCTCTTAGGAAAATACAGCTTTGATAAAGAATTTTCAGTACATCAGAAGTGTGTATTTGAAAGTTGAAGCCAAATGTATTAAACTAGAAGCCCAAAAGCCTTTTTTCCTCTCTCCTTTTATCAGTTAGCCTTTGAAACAATCTGCAATGCAGTGTGTGGTCCTTCTTACATTGAGAATTGGAAATAAAAGGGGTCTTTCCCCTTCCTCTGACCTCTTTTGAAAGTTTAAATAAATAATTTTCCAGGAGGTCACATTAGATGACTTCTGCTATCCTTTTATGGCTTTATAACCCATAAATACATAAGAGTGGGTAAGCCTTATTAAGGGGATGATTATGCATGACAGAAGGTGTTTGGCTCACCCTTACAGATTTGAAAATGGAAATGGAGGTTTAATCCAAGACCAGAGCTTCATCTGTTGTTGCAGTGTCAAGCCAAAACTCTGCTTGGTGCATGTACTCTGCCTTTGCCATTCCAATTCCCAATAACCCAACATTGTATGTCGTTTCTCTAACTTGACAACCTGGCCATGCGACTTCCATCTATGATTAGAAATGGCATGCTCCTACAGACCTCTGTGCATCCAGGAGGCCTGTCCCTCTTCCCAGTGAAAAGAGGTGGCAGGAGAAGATTTCCTTTTTGTAGAACAGAAGAAAGGATAGTGATTGGATTGGATCTTCTGCAATCACTTATAAATGGATTTTGGACATGCACAAACATATCTACATGCATCCCCAATGAGATCATATGCTGATTCTCTGATACTAAAATGTCATTTATTCTTGTGCATGCTGCAGAAGCATGAGGGCAGAGTTTCATATTCTATTTTCCTAGTATCTAATTCTAGTGGAAATATGAAAGCTGACCAATGTTGTTTGTAATTATCATTTCAAGCCCTGTTTTGGAATAGAAATGGCAATAACAGATGGAGTTTGATGTTTCTGTAACTCCACTGTATGCAGCATGTGTCCAAAGAGACAGTCTTTACTCTGAGGAACTTATGCTATAAAGATGTAAAATGAATGATTTTTTAAAATTAATTTATATCCACAAGTAAAAAAATATCTGATTTTTAACTTTATAATGAACACTACCGAGGTAGCTTGCATTCCACCTCTTTCCATCTACGTAACGTTGCATTAATAATTTGTATGTCCGCATGAAATTTCCTTTGAGTTTTTCATAGTAAGACATAGTAAGTTCTTCATGGTAAGACAGTAAGCAAAGGTAAAGAATCTGGGATTTGTTTTGTCTTTTTCTTTGAAAGGTTAACTGTACTTTTTCCCCAAACCTGTCAACTCCACTTCAGCTATTACAAATATTAATAAAAACAATCTGAAAATGCTTTGACTCCCTGTATATGTTACTGTCACTGCATAAAAAGAAGCAGTTTTACAGAGTCAGTGAATTATGTTGCCTTTCTTTTGAGATAGTAATGAGAGCTCTGTTACATGCTTGCTCATCAAGACCAGGTCTTTATTTGAAGTGATTCACCCAAAAAGAGGAAACATATATGTATCTAGGTATTTTAATTAATTGCAGGAGATTTCTTTCTTTTTCTGAGTTATGCAAATTCCAGTCTTTATAAATTAATCTAGGAATCTCCTCTGAATAGCTGGAAAAATGTAAGGGGCAAGTTTTCTTGCCTTATTGAAGAAAATTGATGTAACCTGTTTCACCTACATGTTGTGTGACCAGCTTCTATTTAAAATCATAGAATGTTTTTTTCTGTTGTAATATTAGCACAGGCCTGCAGGCTAGAGCAGCTTATGTAGCCAGCTGCAATTGTGTTTCATTGTCCAATTGAGACACTCTGCATAAAATTCAATCAGGCATAAAAGACATTTTTTTTATGTGTTTCTAACCCCAAAATGAATCATGATGGGCTTCACATATTAAGGCTATGAAATAAGTATAAATACTATGACTGGAAGGAGAAAGTAAATGAATGTACTTGAGAGTGAAGAGAAAGGGAGGGATGGGCTTAAATATTTGTCAGGTAATTGGTGTTGTTGAGAATATACAGATTTATACCCTCTGACATATGCAAACATGGAAGACATATAAACACTGAATAGTGTACTCTTACTAACCATCTGATCCATAGAAATGTGCATGTTTGGGATTCCATCTTCTCTATGACATGTTCAGTTACACTAGTATAGAGTTGGGAAAAAATTTCACTTAACAAGAAAGAGCTAAAAGTAGAGTGTATAGTTTTGTGAGGTGACATTATTTTACTTGAAGATCGATTTTAGAGAGGTAAGATTGTATTAAATTAGAAATAAAAAGCATCTTTCCTGGGTGAGCTGAAAAGCATTACAGTAGCAAAGATGTAAGCCAGTGTGGATATTCCAGAGTCTGTATGTAGCCCAGTCATTCATCTGAGTTCCACACACTCATTTAGGTAACAGTATCTGCACTGATATGTAAATGAAGCCAAAATTGAAGTTGGAAGTTAGTTTTGATATACCATAGCCTCTTCCAGAGTGCAGGCTTGGTTGGTGGTTATATTGACAGCTCAATACTAAATCTCAGCCACATGGCCAGAGGGCCCTCCAGATACGTTCTTCTCTTAGAAGAAAAATTAGATGCTCTGTTACTCAGAGAAGACCCAAATGGCTTTACACGCACACATCCATATATGTATTCATGTTGTGTGGATGAAATCAGTATTACACTAGCTCAGAATTCACTCATTTTGGCAAATTTTTCCTTTCAGTAAAACTTTAAAGGTTACTTTCCATGGGGACAGATTTAAGTAAGCAGAGATAAAGTTGTTGATTCTTTAAAGATGACAAAAATCCAAGAAAATTTAAAATTTAATACCTGTTTTGTATTAAAAGATTAAGCAACCTAGGGAAAGAAGGATGTTTATTTAGGAAAATCACTAATTTAATCAGTTGATTAACATGATACCTTAAGTACAAAATTTGTATCCATTCTGTAAATGGTAATACTATTTATATGTAGTTTATATTTCAGACTTAAAAATGGTCTCCCATTTAATCCATTTGTTTATATACTACCTATGTGCCCGGTAGATATTTTTGAGTATTTACTGTGGGTTGTGGTGTTGCATTCACTGTCTGAAATAAAGCCATACAGGCTGGGAAATGACATTTCCTTCCAATATCAGCTTTTTTTTTCAGTTTATTTATCAGTGATGATATTCTGTCTGTTACATTAATGAAGACTGAAATTATCAGGGAAATTTTTATGGACCAACACTTCCTACAATACCAGTGCAGCTTGGATTTGAATATTCATTTATTCCTTCCACTACGCAAAAGATTGTTTCATGAACTTCTGCCTAAGTATCAGTTGTGTTTTCTGTTAACAGTTTAATAACTATCAAATAGCTGTTACTTGTCTGATGCAATAGACATATTGCATCTGATGATACATTATATGATACAGCCACATGTTACAGACTGGAGTTGTTTGGTAGTGTTCACTGATGTACTTACTATAGAACATTCTCCAAATACCATGGAAACTCATAGGAAGTGAGCACAATTAATAGCGTAATCAGTAGTGCAATGCTGGCAAAAAGCTATTTTACATTACTACAACCTTTTTCTGACCTGAAATTAAGTTTGAATACCTTTGTATATTAGTAAAAAATATGTATTTAGACTTTTAGCAAAACCATGATGAAAGCAAGCAGCTTGGATTTTATTATTAAATCTTGTTTGTTTTGTTTAACAAATTATTTAAACTCTGTGCAGTAATTAGATCTTAATAATTTCTTAATGTCCTTAGAATGCTGTTAAAACACACATTTTCCTATCACATTTACTCTATAACATTTCCCTATGTGCACCTAGTCATATACGATTTTGCTGTTAATAATATCAGGTCTCAGATTTCAAACAGGCCCAAATTATGGCAGTGTGACATGACAATACTGATGAACCAGCGCTTATCAACTGAGCTCTGATTCATGGTCAAAGTAGCTCAAATCCATGCACAGACTCAGACTGTGTTATTAAATTATCAAAATGCTGCAATAACATACATAATGGTAGCAACATGTCCTGGTTTGAGTGAGAACAGAACTAATTCTATTCAGCGA
>VWZY01003907.1:0-28185 GCA_013399075.1 Chloroceryle aenea | reverse complement strand
CTGAACACAGCTCCCATCTGCTGCGGGACCCAGTCTGGGACTTCCCTGTTGCCTGCTCCACTGCATCAGTGGTGATGGTGGTGTGATTACCATCAGGGTGGTTGGATTCTACACTGGTTTTGTATATATTCTATTTTTATTATTATTATTCTTAAAGCTGTTCTAGTTTCCTTTTCTAATGGCTAAGTCTCTCTCCCTTATTCCCTTTCTCTTCCCTTTTGGGGAGGGAGGGGGATTAACAGAGAGCATCTGTTATAGGTCTAATGGGCCACCCTAACCCTAAACTGTGACACAACAGTAAGATGCTTTCTGCCTTTCTATAAATTTCTACTTGTACATATCAAGTTGTGACATTGAAGCCAAAGGTCAATGAATTAACATGGTAATCTTTACCTTACTGTAAGTGATCTACCATGCTTTAATGTATCTTATAGGTAGCTGATAAGTAATGTTAAAGCCTTCAGGGTTATTGACTGAATAACACAGTACTCTATAAATGTTCCTCTTCTTAAAAATAGTGTACAGATTTGGATATTTAATATGGAAATTTGCATAAAGAATATAGTTTTGTGAAGATTTAGAGTTCCTAACTGAATAAATACCATTTTGCCAGCACATTTCAAAAGCTTCATTAGGAGTCATGGTCTGTTGATGAAAAGATATTTTCTGTTTTAGTTTAGAAAATAAGTAGAAAATCTCATCAGAAACTGCAGTGGCTTTCTTTAGAGCTTTTAAATGTAAGGGAACCACATAATATTTACAGTAGGGAAAATGCAATGTTATTTAGACTACAGTTATCAGTGCTTCCTTATTACAGATTTTAAGTGATTTCAGTAATACCAAAACTATAGTAATCCTTATTGAGATGAAAGTATCATTCTCACACAAACACAATACTATAGGCATTTAAAATTAAGACATTCAATAACTTTAAGATTCATGGATATTATTTAAGAATTCCTGAAGTCACGGGTCATTGTATTTAGCAAATATGGCCTAATTTTGTTTAAAAAATCATTACAAATTATGTAGAAAAATGTATAGATTTATATAAACAGATTAGGACTTTGTGTTTATTACCTTTACCATCATATTTGTTAAAATGAAATTGTTTTGTTATAAAAAAAGTACACATGCATCATACACCTTGTAATAAATGCCAAAATATAAAGTAGTTTGGTTTTGTTTTCTGTCTTTCTCATGAGATATCCTCAATATTTTTATTTATTTATTTATTTTGGCAATTTTATGGGCACCTTTGTTTCTTGGTTAAGATGGTGGGCTGTAGTAACTGTACAAAAGAGACCATCAATCCACCAAGAAGCCTTTTGCTGCCTACAGTCTCCTGTATTCCAGTGTGGGTCCTTTCCACAGGCTAAAGTTCTTCAAGATCTGCTCCAGCATGCTGCTTTTCCATAGAGTACAGTCCTTCAGGAACAGATCCAGTGTGGGATCCCCATGTGCCACAGAAGCCTGATCTGGAATGGATTCTCCATGGGCTGCAAGGGCACTTCCACCAGTGGTGATGTGGATTCTCTGTGGGCTGCCGTGTGGATATCCACTCTACTATGGATCTCCACAGGCTTCAGAGGGACAGCCTGCCTCACCACAGTCTTCACCGCAGGACACAGGGGAATCATTGCTCTGGCACCTGGAGTACTTCTTCCCCCCCTCTGTCTTTACTGATCTGCACAGTTGTTTCTCACACTATTTTTACTAATTTTTCCCTCTCCTTTCTCACCCAGAACCTGATTACCTTCCTCTAGGCCTCCCTGTTCCCTCCCAGTTTGTCTGCATACCTGAGAATTCTAGAGCTGTGACTTTTTTTTTTTATCTGTGATTAATTTAGCCACATGGTGTCTTCAGTTCATGTATTGTTACAAATATGTTTCTTCAGAATGTACTACTACACATAACTTCAGATAATTTAATTTAATGATATATACTGCTTGAGTTTCCTGACAGTTCCTGTGCAGTTGAGTAGGAAACCCTGTAAGCCAACAGCAGATAAGCTAGAGATTGATTCTAGGGTTTTGTTTCTCAGTGTACTTTCTCTAGAAGAATGACATATGGGGTTTAGTGCTGCCATGTTGGAATTTCTGCTTCCCAACTTGTTTCAAACTCTAGTAGTAGCACATTTTTCTGCAATAATTTCCACATAATTTGATTTGTATGTTCGGCATAACCTTTTATTTATATCTGTACATATAAATAAACTTAGACATAGAGAAAATCTGTTCAGTGATACCAATTAAATAAAATAACTTGAAAACAAATATCTCTATGCCCTTTCAGAGGTGTCCAAGTTGTGTCTTTTCCTCTATTTTCCTCAATATTGCAATAATTTCCTGTTGTTTCATCAGTTACAAAAAGCCCCGCAGGATTATTTGGGTTTGTGAGCAAAGAGTTTTTAATCTGTGAGATCTGGATATCTGTTCTCCTGCAGATAATTTCCCTGCTCCTCATGACTCTAGTTATGCGTTTCTGTCTTTCTGTGCCTTTCCTTCCCCTAAGGAAAGCTTGAAGCTCCGCCTCATCCCGGTTTCCAAAAAGACTTTTATCTGCTGTCTAGTCATAGTCATTTTAATAAAATATGCATCACTTTTCTTTCCATTTTTATAGTCAGTATTCTTTCAGTATTCTCCTGAAAACTTAGGTTGACAGTGCTTATGTACTTTTTAAAGAAAATAATTTTTGAAAAAGGAGAGAAGAGTTGACAGTTCATCAGCATGCTAAATTATTCTTCAGGGGAAAACACAAAAGACTTAACCTCCCATCGTAACCCCTTAAAAAGAGGCATAACATAATCCTTCCCTGCCTTGGATCAACTGCAAGTTATTTTTGTCCATTTTATACTGCAATTAGGTGACATGCTTATTCTTCAGGGGTTTCCAGCTACAGGTTGTTTTGGTTTCTTTTTATTGTTTTTGTTGTTTTGTTTTCCCTTTATTCACCTGTTGGTTAAAGTTACAGAACTGCCTCCACCAGTCCCAGTTAAGATAAGGACCTAAAGTTTGTTAGTTAGACCTTTGCCATGCATGATACTTAGTACAGAGCTAAGCAGAAACAAATTTGGGTATGTACCTGATGATTAGAAACTTGCAATCATAAAGTGAACTGAAATCACCTCAGACCAAGGCAACCCCTGCTAAGTCCTGCAGTGGGACATTGCAGAGCTTTTGCTAGTAATAGTAGAATTATACTTACTGAACTACAGTCCCTGCCTGAAGGAAAGCTGGGATCCTAGTGCTTGATGTTTCCTGATTCCTTCAGAGTTTTGTAACTCACTCTGTGTGGGCAGTTCAGTTTAGTACAATGATACAGTAGTGATTATTTCCATAGTTGAACTAATATTTACTTCATATTTGAACTGACTTAAGCAGAAACAGCACTAGGTTGAAGTTCCTAGCCCAAATAATCATACTTATTGCTATTGATGCCTTATATATATATTTAATAGTGATCATTTGCAGGAAAACCTTGTAACTTCAATTTGCACTGAAGTTGCAAATGCTTTGCAAACATTTTAAAGATTTACAAAGCTGGGGTATAATCACCTGTGTCTCATTCTTATTTATCCAAAGAATCAGGTTACAGTAAGATTTGATTGTCTAAAGTAAGACATAACAAATCTTTTTTTTTAAGTTTCTTTTTTATGTGGGGTCTGTATTGAATAAGAATGGTGTACTTAATGGTCTTATTCCCGTAAATTTTGTTGGTCTGAAGCCAAGTCACCCATGGTAATGATATCATATCAGTGCTGGAGTAGATTCGGATTGGCAAAATTCCTTGGTATAAAACCATTAAATACAATAATTATGAGTGCATCAGAATATCTAATTGCAAAGTACATAGGTAATTACTACAGTTGTAACATTTATTTTATAAACACTCATTTGTGGTTATGATTTCTTTTTTTATGGCCAAACCTAAGGTTTGCTTTCCTCTACAAGCTATTCTCATATGATGTTTATATTTTTGTCATTGAAAATCATCAACAATTTCTTTCTTGTGCATCTTTAGCAGAAGTGATCTTGAATAAATGATCACCATATTTTCATTATTTTTCTTTTATAATTTTTTGAGACTAAAAACCAATCAAGGAAAGAAGTTCAGTTTTCTGTTACATGTCTTAGTAAGTGGTTTTGTTGTATTGGATGTCCCATGTCATCTCATTACGTAACAACTTAAGTTGGAAAGAAATGCTAGCATGACTCAATCAAAACATCAGTTCATAAATCCTAAAAGTTATATGAAGCTTTCAAGAATACATTTTTCCTGAGATTGTACATGCTGTTAACAACCTGCATAGAACCTGCTTCTGTTTCCAGTCTGAATTCTTTAAAAGTAACTGTTATGTCTGCAGATAAACAGAAAAATCAAAACAGCAATATTTTTTTTTTTCTTCAGGATTTGTTTTTTGAGACTTCCCTAGGGTTCCACTGTAGATCTACAAACAATAAATTCTTCAGTAGTTTCTTCCTCTGGAAAAACTAATTCCTAATGAATTCAGAAATTTGCAGCATGCTGACATATATATTTAATGAGCTGCAGTTCTAAAAGAATCACAAGGTCCCCTATAAAAATCACTGATGTCCAAGACACTGCTGAGCAATATTTCTGATTCTCTGGACATTAAGGCATATGAACGTAGCAATACTCTGGAATTTTCTGCTGTTTCCAACAGGTGCATGGATAGAATACATTTACCTGAAGAGAATGGGAAATATTGTGAATATACCATCCATAATCCAGAAGGGAGCTTCCATCAGCTTCTACACGATGATGGCTGTTCTGACTAACAGCCCTTTCTCATCATCAAAGGTAGATTTTCAGACTAGGAATTGCTGGTCACTTGCATTTAATAGACTTCTGGAATTTTATAACGATTTAGTATCAGCCTGTCAGTATCTTTCATGCTACTTCAGGAAATAGTTTCATGGGCAATTATGATCTGCTTAAATTTCACATATAAGAAAGAGCAGCCTGAAGTATGTGATCTGAAGTTTTCCTCTCATGTGGATATCACACAACCCAAAATCTGAAAGCTTCCTAAAAAAGAAAAAAACATTAAATTTAAAAGATGATTCTGTTAATCAGTATTTGTTTTCTCCTTGAAAATTCATTGATGCATACTTGGAACTTGACCAGGACAATGTGCATTAGCAATTTTGGCAATTTGATGTGAAGAAAGAAGAGCTAGGCATCAAATTAAAACAGGTTCTTCCCTTCTCACCCATCCTTCCCAACACCAGTGTGAGGATCTTCCACCATGTATATCTGCAGCAACTCCTTTCGAGGAACTTGAAAAAGGCCTGCAGTTTTTACTCAAATTTTTTTCTTAACAATGACTGTTCTTGAGTATGTTGCACCACGTTCCACAAAAGAAACAATACTCTCAATTCTAAGCCACTTTTTCTTCATCTTTTCTGTTGTAAACATATGCAATGCACATCCAAAATAGCACTAAAGTACACAAGGTGTCGGAAGACACATATCATAAATATGCGACAGGTGAAACTGACCTGCAGTGGTGTAACTATGGGCAGTAATGACACTTTGATCACAAATAAGCATTAAACATTAGAAGAAAAACTAACAAAGATATTTCAACTTGTCTAGTTTTTTTCCTTGCAGTCTTGCACTTGGAGTTTAAGGGATGAATGAGTGCTTTGTCAGCTGAATGGTAAACTCCGTAGGAGGGAAGATGATCAACAGAAAATCACAGCTGCTCTAACCATCCAAGCAATATTACCAAAATCCAGCTACAAATGAGTCACCAGTTTCTGCATCTGTTCTCACCTTTCACTCTTGCTTTCAGACAACTCAAAATGCACATTTTGGCAGACCTACAGCTTCATCTCATTTTGTGCTACAGTTTCTCAGTGGGAGCTGGAGAAATGGTTCATAAAACTCAACCACTAATCACACCATTCACCTCTTCCCAAGTACAGCTTTCTATGATTGAAAAAGAACAGCACTTTCTAAACATCATAATCAGCTAATTCTCCCCTTCTGAGAAATTACACTTCTTTTAGTACAATAGCAATGGAATTGTACAGATTGAACACTCCACAGTACCTGAATAAGTTGTTGTCCCAGAAGCTGTTCTCGTCTCTTTTTGGATGTTGTTGTTTCATCACCTCCCCATTCTCTCTGCATGTGGAACACTTGAAATACACAGTAACCATCATCTGGCAGGAGCTCTGGAACATATTTTGGAGCTGTGCATAGACCAGTCAGATCAGCATCATCTAGATAGGACTTAGAGAATATTCACATGTGGAACTACAAATTGTATGAGAAGCTTGAGAAACAGTATCATGGTAGAATAAAGTCAGGTAGTAGATTAACATATGTAGCATGACAAGAAATTTATCAAAATATATATTTGCTTCCAGGGAATCTGTAGAATTATTGTCAGGTGATTACATACCTCCCATTTTATGATTAGTTGACTTTTTTTTTTTTCAGAAGGCATTTTTTTATACTTGGGTGTTGTAATTATGGATAATTTTATTTGGAGACCTGTACAGAAGAGTTTTCTTTGACAATGGCAGAGAACTAGATTGCTGTCGGTATTCAATATCAAAGGTGTTTTTCTGTGTAATGTTACATTATTTAGAGAATGCGGGGTTTTTTTTGTGGTTAAAGTTACAACTGTACCTGAGTAGGACACTCCTGAAGTCTCTACTGAAGATTTGTCATTTGTGTTTTAGCTTTATGCTTTTTCACGACACACAATGATCTGCTTATTGTAATTATTCTTTCAGTGTCTTAGAGTTTAAGCACCTGTTTAACATATTTGCTTATTAATCTCTGTAAAGAAATATGTATATCTGTATGAGACTGTGTAGAGTATGTATGTATTTCAGACCTCATTGATTACTAATGCTCCATTATGGTAGACGTTATGGAGTAATTCAGGGAATGTAGAAAAATCATGAGCATTGAACAACGGAGACTGTTCTGGTTGTAATAAGTATCTAGCAGAAAAGAGCACAGTACGTATTTTACATCTCTCCCACTATAATATTTGAAAGGAAAAAATATTCCAGTTTAGTAGGTGTCCACCTTTATTTCAGGCAGACTTGAAAATTATTGACATTATTAATAGATATTATATCTGTATTTTGATTTGTCACAGTGGCAGCTCTAAAGCTTTCTTCCTGGTGTGAAGTTCTACTAAGGGATATTAGGCAGGTGCAGTGTACTTTGTGTTCCCACATGTGCTGTCTCTTCATCTTCCTGTTTTGTTGTGTTACTATGTTACATGGTGTTCACTCCATACTTAGTGCAGGAGGGAAATAAGCCTCAGAAAGGTTTTACCATGAGATATAAAGTTCTGGTGGGTGCAGACCACAAGATTAGTGTTGCCTCTGTTTGACATTGTGTATTTGCTTCTCAAATAAGACGACTGACATTATGGATGGATTTTTGAAGTCCTTGTGAAAATTCATCATGGTATCTAGCATTTTTCATTTGATTACATTGACCTCCAGCATATTCTGGGAATCCTTTCTAGACATAAGGAACTCCTTAAAACATTCTCTTTATTTATAAATGGCATTTTCTTGGTCTGTATTTGCATTCTTCTCTGTTCCTTATTTCTGTGCTCAGGAATGTCAAACAGGATATTTTTAATTGGGCATTGCACTATTGTTTGCAGAAAAATTAATGGAATTGTACACTAATCCATCTGCGAAATAGAACCAGTGAACAGGACTAACTAAACTGTTCATGAAGATGATACAGTATAATACCCATTCTGTGCAATGCAGATGGAAATGTCATAATATACATTTTACATTATTTTACAATTAAAGAAGCTACTGTAATAATTTGAGAAAATTTTGAGAAAGTAGAAATTCAATTTAGTAAATACATATTCTTATGGTAATTTGGGCCAACTTTTCTATCTTACAGTTGTTATGTATTTTAATTGGTTTTGTGGATTTTGCTTAACTTCGTAGATCTCTCAAAATGCTTCTTACTGTATATTTGATGATGAGAATAAACCTGGTTAGGCAAACATCTCTTATAAGTCAGAGTATTTACTGAGTTGTTTTTCTTTCCCAAATCATAAATGCAAGATATATTGCATTATCCATATTTGAATAATTTTTTTCTTTCTCATATATGAGGTCACAGGAAAGTTATTTTTGGTACAGACCAAGTTTTTTCCAGCAATATTAATAGTAACCAGTAAATAGTAACTGGTTTTCCCTTCCTTTTCCACCTTCCTCAATAATTAAGGTAGTTAAATAATATTTTTTAACAGCTTTATTTTTGTTTTTCACTCAAAATTAGGAAATAATTAGATAAACTAAATTCAAGATTGAGAAAATATGGTAAAAGTTATATAATATTAAGGATATTTGTGCGCTTTTTTGTTACTTTTTTTTTTAAGCATCAGTTAGCACTCATCTGCCTTGGAATGTTTAGAATTAATTATAAAGAAATATTTAGTAAATTATGCAGTGAATTTTACTTTTGGGGATTACTATCAAACGGGTAAAATTTTCCCTTGTAATCAGATGCAAAATAACACTACAAATTTTATACTTCTGTAGAAACACCTTTAGTTACTTTAGTAAGGATTATAAATAATTTAACTCTTTTTACAGGACCCTGTTTTTAGAGGATCCTGCTGATCATACTGCACAGATGTTACAACTAGTACATATTAGAGAATGAAGCATTACCTTTTGAAAAAAAAAAAATAATCAATTTTTTTAAAGTGTTTAACATATATGCTTCTAGTAACCTATTACTGGAAATAGAAAATAAAGTTAACTGAATAATCTCTGATCTAATTCAGAAAATTATGGTGAAAGAATACAGGTATAGCTACGTAGCTATATATCAATATAATTTCACAGAAAGACACTTTACATTGTGCTAGGAGAAGGTACTAAGAAGGTTTTTGACTCCTTGTTGTACGATACATTAAGGAAGGGCAAAGAGAATATTTTTTTCAAAAAACTTCTACTACTATTGTCTACAGCTACTTTAGTGCATTAGGAGGGCAGCTCTTAATGAATCACTAATACAAGATTTAGTACTGTGTGTGATTCATAGTCATAAGTTATTTCAGCATATGTCTTGTCACAGTTTTAAATGTGACTTCTAAGGGTAATATTTGTAATCGGAGTAAAATCAGAAATAAAATTGCTGAAGTGTATGTACATTTTAGTTAGGAATGATGTAGATTTACATTTCTATTACATACTTGATGTTTTAAAAGAGAAGCAGATACTCTATACGTAAATAATACTGTTATTAACTATGTCTCTCTGTGTAGACATATATAATAAAGTAAGTACTTTGTATGTCAGAAATTAGAAAAATATTTTATGTTTTATTTTAAAGAAAATGCATTTTAATTATCCCAAGAATTACCCCCCAAATCTCTGACATTCACTGTTTTTCTCTTTTGTATAATAAAGCTGTAATGAAAACAGAAGTTTCAGCATTAGAAATGACAGAAGAGATAAATAAGTCATCTTAGTTATTAATTTTTACCAATCTACGGGGTTTTCAGTTTGCTCTTGTGTTAGAATTCCATAAATTTTATTTACGTATCTATGCTGGGAGGATTTCATGGGAGACAAAATGCAGTCTTGAATTCAGATGTGGGATAAAAATACTTCTCTTTCCAAAGGAATTATGATGAACAGAGTACTTTATATGACTGCTTTATATCAAATATTTTAAGATGTAAATTGTGTGCATTTTTCCTGTATTCATGGAAGAAAAAATTTTAAAAGTTAAAAGTTCAGTCACTTAAATATCAGCTGCCACTTGGTAAGTATTTAGTGTAGAAAGCTGTAAACTTGAGTGTATATATTTATAGTATTGGAATGAATGTATATTTAATGTTTAAATGTGATGCAATTAAGTAGTAACTGGTTTTCCCTCCCTTTTGCACCTTCCTCAATGAAGGTAGTTAAATGTTATTAATAGTATTTTTAACTACTTTTTTAATTTCCCCTATTAAAAAAAAAAAAGTAAATCAAGTATCCCAAAGCTACAAACCAAGTAAAGAGCATAACCAGATAAAAAAAAGAACTTCCTTTTCCTTAGGTATGCTACTACATGAAGATTGAAATGTCAAGCAGAGTATTTGTTTTTTTTTAATTTTTTATTTAGTTTTCCTTAATATTTTTATAGTCTTCAAATTTAAATATGTTTTGGAGATGATATGTTATGGATAAGGATTTTTATGAAGTTGATAAATATAAAATTTATGTTCTAGAAAAATCAGAAGCCAGTATTCATTTTTCTCCCTTGCCTTTTTCCATGTATTGATGTGGAAAAGAAATCCAGAAATTCCAGTGGCATTTATGGATCATGGGAGTTTTTTTAACAATTGTAAGCTTCTGACAAGAAAATCTGAATAATGGAAATAAATCTTGACTTGCTTTGTGTATTAATCATGGTTTGAGGGAGTATTTCTATTCACTTCCACAGTTACATTTTTGAGGGAAAAATAGATAATGCTAACTCTAAGATACTCTGATTTTACATGTATGCATCTTCATTAACTGCAGCATCATAACAAAATAAGTGGTATTATAAACAGCTTCTGAATATGCAATTCACTATTCAAGTCATAAGTGGATATATTTTGTGTTTTACCTTGACAATGTTCCTTTAAGCATGTGCCCATTCACCTCATTATAATGCCTAGGTATAGAACATCTTTTTCAAATTTTTAATTATTTATTAAGAAATTTAGAAGTTGCTTAGCTGTGTAGAGGTGCTTTCAGTCATACTTGTCAATGGTGTTTAATATATAAGACACACATAAATATACATATATATAAAAAACCTTTCTTTTTCCTGAATCAATGTAAACAGAGCCCAGATGGCCGTATAGAAGTCAAAGGGCAGCATGGAAAATCGTCACTGCATATTAAAGATGTGAAGTTGTCAGATTCAGGGAGATATGACTGTGAAGCTGCAAGTAGAATTGGTGGGCATCAAAAGAGCATGTACCTTGATATTGAATGTAAGTTCTAATATTTTGTTTTCTCTTTTAAATTTGTTTTAAATGATTAAAAAAAAAAGAAGTGTACATTCTTAATGGAAGGTCAATTTTTCCTGGTAATTCATGTTTGGTCTTGCATAATTTTAGAAAACATATCCTTTTGTAGTTAGTGATATCAAATTCTGTGGAGGAACGTTGTCTTTTTTGAATTTAATGAGACTCTTGTTGGTGATTTAAGCAGGACAGAATTTTACCTGAAATCATATTCCAGTGGTATTACTCACTAACTTCAGTCTGAGCTTAATAGCTTTAAATCTTTGGGCTATTGGAGACTGCTGTGAGTGAAAAGCATTCAGTGGAATAAGCGAAGGACTGGTTTGAGCAACATCTTGGTCTTGATCTTAACCTTCTAAGATTCAACAAAGTCTTCTGGTTTTTTTCCTAGTTCAGATTTACTAATCCCCAACACGTATCTAGCCCCTGCTGTAATCCCTCCTGGAGTTCATAAATTTGTGATAATCTCTTTTAGCGATTGTCTTTATTCAAAGCTCTTGAATTTTATCCAGAAGAAGAAAGATTATTTTTGCTTAGACAAGATCCTAGAGCTCTAGAAGGCAATTATAGAGCTATATAAATTTGAAATACACAAAACAATTAATTGGAAAATTGTATTTTCAAGCTGTTCTTCAAATTCATGAAGTGAAAGTCTTCAAAAATGAAAACAAGCAAAAAAAATATTATATATTTCATCATTTTTTTCTGTTTTGATAGATATTTTCTAGATACTTTTGTTCTACATTTCCAACATAGCCTCAGTGAGCCTCTTGGGGAATTGTGTCTCTGAATGAAAAAGTCTTTCCAGTGGGAAGATAGAATTTGGAATAGAATCTCTGGCACAGAAAGAGTAGTATTAGTTGCAGACTGCTGAGCGATTTACTGAGGAATTCTGAAAGTGGCGAGAATACAGATACATTTGCATCTTTTTGGCAGGGAAGCAATGCATTATGACATAGGAAAAATAGCTGAAATGAAAATGAGCAATGGTCGAAGCTGTAACTGGATGCTAGGAATTGAGAGATTTACTAACCCAGAAGACATAGGAAAAAAGTGCATTATTTATTAATGGATTTTACATAGCTATTCTTCAATGGACAGACATATGAAGGGATTTGAAACTTTGCAAAATATGATTATTCTTTTGAGAACATATTAATTTATATTTGTTTCTTTAATGAGTGAACTGGTAGACTGATATTTAGTTATGTTTATAAAGGAAAAAAATAGATAAAATGTGTAAATTCAGTGAAGTTTCTTTAAAATTTCTGACCTATTAAACTGTCCTATTGTACGTATAATGATATGAAATATATTGTTTCATTAAGATTATATAGCCATTATGTTTAAAATTAAAGATTAATACCCTCTTTATTCAGAACAGAGATAGATGCACTACATTTTGTGAAACACAGGCGATTGAAATTTAAGAATATATTATCAGCACAGAATTTATACTAAAAGGCATAACATAATTTCTGGAAAGATAAAATACATTATTAGATTCTAAGATATCTTTCAGGGTGAAAGTTTTAGAACAGTTGCTAAGAATTTAAAAGTAATATATTGCCATTACAGTACAGCAGATGTAATTTTGAATATGTGTGGGAACAATCAAATATAGTATATGGGAAAAGGAATAGCATATTGGTTTAAGCCTGAATTTACGCCTTGGTAGAAACAATTTTTTTTTTTCCTGCTGTTCAGAAATTTTATGAGAAAACATATTTTTTAAAAGAACATAGAAGTATTATTCTAACATCAGATACCACACATTGTAATGTTTGTTTTTAAAGTCTCTAATACAAGATTTTTATTTGGTCTAGCAGAAAATGATGAAATTTCTAAAACTGGAGTTTTCAGTTTTAAATATTTTAACTGATAACGAGGTTTAAATGAAATATATTTTCTTCCAGTACAGGTGTTCTCTGAATAACAGGAGTACAACTTTTTTAATATCCTTCATGTGTCAAGTATTTTTACAATGCAAAGCAAATATTTTTTAGGTGATAAAATATAGGTCTTCATAATTTGATTATTGAGTCAGAGAAGAGTTTTGCTTGTTTTGGAAGTAACTTTGCACTGGTACATGACCTGCAAGTGTAGCTTCTTTGTCTTCCCCTGAAAGAAAACACTTGTCTAACAGTGAAGATTTCTGTTCTTTATAGTAACGTCCCCAGGTGTAAGTGTCTTCTTTCCAGTGTCATGTCCCATCAGTCTAGTCTCTGTCATAAAATTCTCTAATGAGACAAGTCTCTTGAAAGAATCGATCAGCACCTCATTACCACCATTTCCATACAATGCTGTGTTGTTTTAAAAACTAACAGTCCTTTTCTCAACTACAGATATGTTATTTTATGAAGAAGGTGCCATAGTTATCCTTCATTCCAGTTATTTCAATTTGCAAGTTACAAGCAAGAGATTTTCAGCAAAATGTACAGGTTCAAAACCTAAACAAGTAACATTCTTGTAGCAAAATGGGGAAATTGGAGGAATTGTTATTAGATTCCTTGAAGTCAGTATTGAATAAATGGTTTGACTCTCCTTGTATTATTTTCCAAGTGATATTTTTAGAGCATGTTCATTGTAATTGATTTTTTTTGCCCAAGATTAATTTACCAAATTTTACCAAATTTTAATTTCCACTTCAGTTATTTTGGTTTCATTCTCTTTAAGCTTAGGTTTGAGAATATGTTTTTTAGCAATGTTTGTGTCTTTGCGTAATTGCTAATGAGCCATTTTAGCAGAATTTTTATTAATTTGAATAATATTTTAGTATGAACCTCCATAAGAATTTAACAATTAAAATATAAATACATAATTAATACTTAATTATTTACATTTTTCTATAATTCCTGGATAGGACTAATCAATACAGTTACACTGTTGTGTAATAACAAAACTACACCTTTTTCTTTATATGTTTTAATATATTTCACCGTTTGTGTAGTCAGGAGAAGAGCATGGTCCCATCACATCCTTAAATGTCAGTGTATTTAAACCAGCCTAATGGAGACACAGTGTGTGCTGGTGTCACTGTCTCATCCTTTTACTTACTGTCCCCTGTCAGGGACTTGAACTGACAGTAGGGTTGCACAGAGTTTTGTACTTCATCCATGCTCTCTGTTGGCGTTGCTCTTGATGATAAGAGCCTTTCTCCAGGATAGGAAGAGATTATTAAGTTTGATACCAATTGAGCACAGTTAACCTTGCCTTTTATCTGACATAAATGCTAGACAGACATGAGCTGTAGGGAAGCCAGAGGCATTTATAATGATTTCTTCCTACAAAATCAATTTTATCGTTGGTTATGTTTAGTTTTGCTTATATTAAGTATGAAAAAGAAATCAAAATGACATGAAAACAAAAGCTACCATTATAAATATTTTTTTCTACTGGAATTCATTAATCACTACATTTCACTATACAGAGGAAGCCTAGTGTGTATTAGATAACAATAACAACAATAGAAGTAACAGACTGAAAATTTCGCCTGTGATGGTATATATCATGTATGCTAAGCATTAGATACCAAGATACATCTATAGTGATTATGTTTATCATATATGGAGAAACAGCTTTTTTTTTTTTAATAAGAGTCATGATAGAAATAGATACAAAATAGATAAAGCAGGAGATACTCAAAGCTGATGTTTCAGAAGGGCCTGAGGAACTTAAATGTACAAATCCTAGTGAATTAAAGCTTGAATTGTACATACAATACTATCAAGTGACTTTCAAAGTTACAGTTTTCCCATGTGGATATTTACATTTCTTTATGTTACTGTTTGCCTTTTTAGACAAGGTATAGTTATTCTGAAAAATGCATACTGCGTTTATAAAGGAATCTTAAAAAGCATAATATAGATGTGACTAAAAGAAAAAAATTCTGATAAGAAAACATTATTTTTTGGGTTCCACAAATTATTCACTGCAATTATTAACATTAGAGAATGAAAAATAATATTTTTGACATTTTAATGTGCTGGATCATCATTCTTCATAGCATTATTCTTGGGATGAACTGATGGCATTATTAAGTTGGGAAGGATATAAACAGGGCAGTTATGATCAGCTGTCTATGGTCCTTAAAAAGTGTCTTTCTACTTGTCCTTACATTTTTCCCTTCATGATGTTCAAACTGTCAGTAATACAGTCAGGTGTATTCACAGCACTTAATTGTGTACTCGTAGGTGCACTCATCGTGTAAGATTCTGATCTCTCTGTTTCCTCTGTATCGCCAAGTGCAGATTCCTTTGGAGAATACTCCTGTTTGGAGAAAATGTATTATGCCGTTTTCTGGATGTTCTCTGGAATGTCTCTGGTTATGATGTTCTCTGGAAAAGTCTCTGGTTTTCTGTATACTACTTGGGAAATATCCTAATTTACAGGATTTTGTAGCTGCAGTTACCAGTTTTGACATCACCCTATTTCAAACTCTCCAATTTCAATATTGATACTGCAGTTATTAGATATGCTGGATGGGTCCCAAAATGCTTGCCTTCTCACTATATGTAAAGACTACTGTTTTGGAATATAATCAACTGTCACAAACATTTTACATTCAGTAATATGGTAGATGTGTGTTTGAGAACAGTCATGTGAATGGCTGACAAATACGATTTCTTAGAAAGCAATTTCTTAAAAAAAAAAAAAAAAAGTAATTTAAATACAGTGTCTTCCAAAAAATGAAAATTTTTCCTACTAATATTTTTTTATCCAAATTTGGTATGCCCTTTCAGTGACTTAATGGAATAAGAATGTTGAAGTCTAAGCAAAAGATGAGGTTATCATGTAAAGTCACTTAGTACAAAAGTCATTTCAGTAAAACTCTCTGTACTGAAGCAGAGATGAATATATCTGTTGTCTTTTTGTGATGTTGCAACAGTGTGGTAAAGTGGCTAAAATTAAATTTTATGCATATGTATTGTAAATCTACCTATTCATTAGCCCAAAGGTGTGTAAAAAAACTTCAGAAAATAAATTCTATCTTAAAATCTCTGTATATGCTATTGACTTGTTAAAATGCAATATTCATGTTAGGAATTTCTCTTTTACTTTATACAGCTCTGCACTTTGTGTTTTTGTTGACCTTACAATGAACTTGATGTCATTTTAAGTAGGTTTTTCATAAGATGTTGGTTATTTTTCTTTTAATAGAAGAATACAGTTTTGAATGGAGGAAATATTTTAAGATTTATTCTGTTTTTCTTCTAATAATTTACTCCTTCAGCATCTTTTCTTACTGACATAGTTTATTAAATAGGCAATTGTTAAAATTAAAGGTAAGAAACAAAGCAAGAAAGAACTTTCTGATGTTCCCCTAAAGATGATTCTACTTTATGAGTTGGTCTTACAGGACAAAAGTGTTAAATGTTTATATTGATGATCTATGCATAAAATTTAAACTGGTTTTCATACTTCAAAAATTCAACAATTTTGCAAGTTATTTCCTACTATATTAAGTGTAATTTATATAATACAATGATGTCTTGTGAATGCAAAGAAAAAGTAAACATGACCTTTGTCTATCTCTGTACCTCCAAGATAGCTCCAGCAGAGCAGAAGTAACCCATCTGAGAACTGTGGAGAAAATAATCAGGTGATATGATGAGTGTAATATTGAAATTTTGATACTTGAACAGAACAAAATACTTTAAACTAAGATTTGTAAGCTCACCATTTGTTTTCTCAATTAACTTTCCTTAACTGCACAATACTTAGCATTACTTGAAGTTTCTTTTTAAATAGTCTTCAGATGTCAGAGCATCCTGAAGTCACTAAGCTTGCATATGCTTGAAAGAGAGGCCTTTAGTATTATTTACATTAAACCTGAGGCATGCACCTTTGCTAGCAATATCTGAGGTCAGGTCCCTCTGCACCACAGACCCTGCCTCTGGGCTGCTGCTGTCATATACGCTGGAAGCAGCATAGGGCTAATGTAAAGAGGGAAATATCATGTGAGTTTGAGTACACCTTTCTGGAGGTATGAGGATTAGAAGGTATAGGTTTTAGGGGGAACCACATACAAGGTAATCTAAATTGTATTTTTAGTCTGTTTTGTAAAGGTTTTTTTTTTGTTGTTTTCTGGGCAACACTGTGTGTACCATTTAAATAAAGAGGTAACAATGCTTAGAGTCTTTGCACCAGAGACATCGGGGTTAGGATCCTGGTTTGAGAAAGGCATTGCATTTTCTCACTTTTGGCTATAAGAGTATTATGTAATCTAATACATAATGTCATATATCTGGCCATTGTAAATGATTCCAGTAATTCTTTCTTGGAATAAATGTAACAATGGAAATTTGGATACAAATATGTACCATCCAAAAGTAATGTGTCAGTAATGGGCAACACCTGATCATTTTATCACTAAACCGAAAATTTCTGCTAGTGTAAGAGATCTGTAGGGGGAGTCTTCCTATTATAGTTCTGATAGCCAGTATTTTTGGTGATTTGCAGACATAAAAAGTGTCTGCTAAATATATGCAGTTTTTTAAAAACTTCACTATTAACATACATAGCTTATTTTACCTATGGGGGTTTTTATATATATAATTCTGTTTTAGACAAGGATAGATAATTTTAGACAGGTTTATCCATTCACAGCAGATATTTCTATGAAACTAACATTTCTTGGGTTTCTTGTTTTTTTTTGTTTTGGTTTGTGGATTTTCTTTTCAAATGATCAGCCAAATACAATGTCTTAAAAGTCAAGTGAAATTCAGAGAAAAATAGATACATTGAAATATACATAATCTTCGTGATAACTAATTTCTTGTCTATGTTTATGGCAATGGGAAATTAGTGTGGTATTTGGATATCAAAAATATTATTATAGTCAAGGTTATCAGAGACTAGGGGGCTCTTACTCTTACATAAACTGTCTTATTAGTACATAGTCCATCATATATGTTTTCTTGGAATGCAATTTGAAATAAACCAAGAGAATGGGGTAGAGGAAAGGAAACATTGCTGAGACTGGTGTTTCCTGTCACTTGATGTGAAATAAATGTACCTCTGCAAAACAGCTAACCTCAAACTTTCAAAATGATAAGCCAGATTCTGAAAAAAAAACCCACCTGATTTTAGCTGTCAATTTACAACCTAGCATATGATAATTTTCATTTGTTTTTCTGTCTGGAAACCTCAAATGAAAGTCTTTCATGTTCTTCCTTGCAGACACATGATCATGATAGTAGCATTAAAATTGTGTATGTTAGTAATCCTGAAGCTCTGTAGTTGCCATCTTCCTTTTTCAGAATGATTATACATTAAAATCTAATAATCTGGCCTCATATGTTAAGTCTTTCAAATTTTATTTCTTGTTACAAGGAATATGTGACAGTTATTGTACCTGTCTGGGAAGTTGGTTCTACTTTATCTCCAAGAAAAAGCTATTTATTCCAAAATATGAACTATGCAAAACAGATTTCAGAGAGAAAATAAAAGATGAATGGCTGTTAAGCGTATTACTGCAGAGTTACAAAAGAAAATATAAGGTACTTTTATAGAATGGATGTCAAGAAAAGTATTAGATTTGCTAGGGGATATGGTTTACTAAAGTCTTTGATAACAGAAACTAATGCCAATATTATCCATCTAAGGAAGAGGCTTCAAATTGTATACTACACAAAATGTCCCAGCATCTTAGACCTGAAAAGATGTCATTTATTTTCATCCAGGAAAGCAAATTATTTGAGGAGCAAATAGCCAAAACTTTGCAAACCTATGTTCTTAAATTAAGAAGTGTAAATCTGATTCTGCACATTGATTTGCTATTGTAATTGTCTGGACACATGCTGAATCAGGTAATTTGCCATATCCAATTTTGTGTATAGCACCAAACATACACCAGAGATGTTTTATAGATGTTAATTGAATTACCTTTTAGATGAGACAGATGATGTATTAGTCTGTTCTTGAATCTCTGTTCTCAGACATTATACTTAACAAGGATATATAAATGCTAGAGACAGTTTTCAGGTCAAGTTTTCTTCTCTTCTACATAGTCTCCTTGTGCAGGTTATCCAGAACCACTTTTAAGTGAAGTGCTGACCTGCCAGTGTCTGTCTTGTTTTGAAAACTGAACAGCTTGATTTTAGCTGATGCTCTAATATTAACTACTCTAAAATGCAATTTGAAAATTATAATTGCTTATAGAATCCTACTCTCATAGAAAAAATTTTGTTTAATTTTGTATCTTTGTGATACAGTCTTTGTTACTTCTGGGCAGCTTTTTTGTCTGGAATGCCTTATCTCTCCAAAATGGTACTATATCTTTCACCATTCAAGCTTATAACAATACTTAGGAATTTTATCATATCCTGGGCTACATAAAAAGAAGTGTGGCTATGAGGTTGAGGGAGGAGCTTTTTCCCCCTCTACACACCTCTCATGGGACCCCACCTGGAATACTGCATCCAGATCTGGGATACCCAGCACAAGAAAGAAGTGGACCTGTTGGAGTGGGTCCAGGGGAGGGTCAGAAATATCACAAGGGGGATGGAACACCTCCTCAGTGAAGAAAGACTGAGAGGGTTGGGAATGTTCATCCAAGAGAAGAGAAGACTCAAGGGAAACTATATTACAGCCCTTCAGTATCTGAAAGGGGGTTTATAAGAAAGATGGGGAGAGACTTCTCAGGAGGACCTGTAGAGACAGGACAAGGGGCAATAGTTTTAAACAAAAAGAGAGTAGATTTAGATTGGACATGAGGAAAATTTTTTTTTGTGATGAGACACCAAAACAGATTGCCCAGAGAAGTTGTGAATACTCCTTTCCTTGGAAGTGTTCATGATCAGGCTGAATGGGACTTTTAGGTCTACTAGGAGATGCCTGTGCCCATGGCAGAAGGGCTGGACTAGATGTTTTTCGAAGGTCTTTTCCAACACATGCCATTCTATGATTCTACTGTTTATTGTGTTCCTATACTAACTAATATAGATAGTAGCTTTGTTACTTTTCTGCACGTTTGTTTTTGTTTGTTTTGTTGTGGTTTTTTTAGGCTTTTTTTTAGATGATTATTATTATGATTATTATTATTTGTTTATCTATTTTTCAGTAGTGCACTATAAGGTTTAGAAATAAGTGCCATCAAGGTTGTTTGGGTTTTTTTTCACTGGAGTGTATTCAAGCTCCTAGTTGTGCATTTAGCTATTTAGAAGTCTAACGTGTTGCCTTAACTAATAGTACTTCATGTACAAAAGCTTTAAAAGAACAGTTCCTTTACACCCTGAACTGATTTGTCAGAAGGAAATTAATCCTGAGTTACAAAGAAGGTAAGCAGAGCCTATTTTTATTTTGTAAGGGATTTACCTTTCTCACTGATCTGCATAGAAGTATCCTTAACATATGTTAAGATAGAGCATCATAGAATAGAGAATCGTTTACGTTGGAAAATACTTTTAAAATCATTGATGCCAACTGTTAACCTAATCTACTTTGAAGGTCTACCTTATCATTTCTATTTGGTTATATTTCTTTTTGAACTGATAGAATTTCATGATAAATATTTTGTTTATTAACTTGTTTCTTAGTCATTCCAGAAAACTGGAGGGATCAGATTTTATTCCTTTATAAAATAGTCAACTTTATGTTCTCAAGCTCTTGGCTTTAAGTTTTGTTATATTTTCTTCCTCTTTTTTTTTTTTTTTTTTTTTTTTTTTTTCTGTTTCTCTGTTTTATAAGAAATGTAAAATATCTTTTATTTGTACTGCAAAAAAAATATTTCCAGAGTTATTTTCTTTGAGAGACATCACTTCAGGTTCCTTAATCTATTCCTGATTAGGAAATCAAAAATCATCTGATTTATGATAATATAGGCATCCAAAAATCTACCTTTAGCAGAGAGCAGCCTGAACGTAAATTTCCTATGCTCCTAAATGCTTGTACCTGCAGTCTAAAGGCATGCACTACTTTTTCACGTTTAAGATAGTTTTCTTTTTGTCAGACTTGGTGTTTAGCTATATGTTTAACATAACCATTTAAGGACACGTTTCTAAGGAATAAGCACCATCTTTTCCCTTGTCTGTAGATTGATGATTTCATTATGAACTGATATAAAGATTATCCTAAATAGTTACTGTTACAAACAATATTTTTTCTGAAGTAATTGGAATACGTTGCAACATTTTAGATATTTTTTTTTCTTCTATGTTTATTCACACAACTAAATATCTCCCTTTAGAAAGATTTAATAAATTACAAAAGTTACAGTAAGTAATGGGTTAAACTCTTGCACATCTACAAAAATTTCCAGAGTGAATGCAATTTCTCCATAGCAAAATAAGACACTGTAAAATCAGAAAATGAACAGATTTTATATATATGTTTCATAGGTCAGCTCCCTTTGTCATACGAGGGTCTGGCTGAAGAGTTTCTCACACTCAGGAAGAAAAGTTCTTTGTCATTCCTCAGACAACGTCTTTCAAGGGCATGATGTTGCCTAATGCTAAATATAAATTAACAGCTATTCCTGAGAATTTCAGCTGGAACAGTTTCAGGAGAGGAGAAAGTGTTGTCACAGAAAAGCTACCAAAATAAAGGTTTGAGAGTCTCAAGTTTAAATACTGATATTTTCACAGTCCATAATAAATTGATCAATTTCAATCAATTGAAATTTCTATGTAAACATGAATGCTTGGATAGGGGTACGTGGCTTGTTTTACTGAAACAGTTAATATATTTGGTTTTACTTCACTTTTCCAGATGCTCCAACATTTGTGTCAAATCAAACAATATATTACTCTTGGGAAGGCAATCCCATCAATATAAGCTGTGAAGTGCTATCAAATCCATCTGCCTCAGTTCAGTGGAGAAGAGGAAAATTCATTTTACCAGTAAAAAATACAACACATCTGAAGACATACAGCACAGGAAGAAAGCTGATTCTAGAGGTAAGGCTTAAAATGGAAATCAAGATGGTAACAAAAATTAATTTCTTCTTTGGTTTGGCGCGATTGCAAGTACTATAGAGTGTATATAAGGATAGGACTTAAAGTTTAATATGTAAAGCTCTTTTAAAAACAAAATAACAATTTGAAAATTGATTAAACTCCACATTTCTTCTGAGCAGCTAGATAATAAACCTCATTTGCATGGCTCATGCTCAGTTTTCTATCTGCAGTGAACAAAAATGTAAGTTATGTGTCTTGCAAGTTCATAAAAACATAAATAAATAAAAAACTATCAGGTTTATACTAAAAATGAAAGTAACTAGCTGATAGGTGCTTGGTATATACAAAAAGATTTTTGCGCCTTCTCTAAAGAACAAAGAAGAGGATAAAGTTAAAATAAAGTTCAGTTGGTTTTGGTAATAAATGTCTCTCAGAGGCTTCCTTCTGTTATCCAGAAGGTACATGTAAGAACAAAACCTAAGAAAGGCAGAAGACAAAGAGTGGAACTAAATTATACATTTACTTTATTTTCTTGACTGAAGAGTGAACATCTTGGCAATAGTGCATAGAAAAATTCCAGTCCTTAATCATTTCGGCCTTGTGACTCCAGCCCTGGTGTCACTTGTTACAGGGACAACATAATGTGTTCTTCCACGGGTGTGGAAGAAGTTAGTTTTCTTAATTTCTGTCTAGTATCAGGCTTATGTCTGAGCATAAGCTTCTCAGTTGCCATAGGAAAAATGTTGAGAAGACACATTTGTAATCAAAGTCAATAAACTCATTCCATGTAGCAAAGGATATATATTTAAGGAGGCACAGTCTTACTCTTGTTTGAAGGTCATTTTTGGTGTTTTTTAAGTAAAGCTTAACACAAAATATGCTTTAGTGTCTGGTTCTCTTCTATTCTACCATCACCTGAACAGTTGGTGAGGCAAGCTGATTCCAATAAGGCATTAACTATCAGTAGTATCATCTGTTGGGGTTTTTTTTGTCTGTCATCAACTGAATTTACTGTTGAGCTAAATTCCTTACATCTTCTTTTTCCTCCCTTAATGTCTAGAATATTGAGAATCCTGCAAATAATAAAAAGTAAAATATTACTTTTCATCATCTATAGGAATCAGCAATTTTCAGACATTTCATTGCTTATTTCTGTCAAAATATCAGTTTCTTCAAATAACATCTGTGAAAAAAAGTCAAGTTCATTAGATTTTTTTTTCCTTGTTTAAAAGTGAATTGTAAAGATAAACACTGTCACTATTTTACATTTCCATTAATTGACAACTTCTTTTGAGTCTGAGAAGGGGCAGCTTAACCTGAAAAGGGATGTATTTAGATCTGTATTTGGAGAATATACAAGATAGGCTGAAGAAAGAAGACATCTACATGCTGGTTAAGGAGACCATATCTGCATATCTGGTTTTGGTTTGTTTGGTTTTTGTGGGTTTTGGGTGTTGTTTGTTTGTTTGTTTGTTTAGAACTTTGATATTTGATTAGAAACTTATATTTACAAATTGTATTCATTTTAAAGATTGCTCCCACATCTGACAGTGATTTTGGACGATATAATTGTACAGCCACAAACAGAATAGGAACAAGATATCAGGAGTATACACTTGGTCTAGCTGGTAAGTTAAAAAGTTGATTCTTTTTCTGTATTTTTTTTCTATTTTAATGAATATTAAGTTCAGACACACTTTTCTCTGTTTATTCCAATGGAAAGTTTGTACTTAATTTTAGTTCTCTAAAAGCTGAATTGCAATATAAAGTAGAATAAACCAGTTTCCGCAGAATATGGATCTTCTTTCATTTAATTTTAAGGTCTTCTGAAATTTGATAAAATGAAATTAGTAACTTTTTTGCTTTACCCTGACTGCAACCTATATTTATAACAGTATATTTTCATTACTACAGTGGAGAGACATATGGTTTACAGCCATAAAAATAAAATAAGAATTAGAAAGGATTTTTTCCATTCTCTCCCTGGTATTTTCTTGATAAACCAAGGATGCAAAAAGGCTGAAATGCTTCAGCAAAGAGTTTCTATCTTCATTTTCACTTTTAGTTATTTAAAAGCAGAATTTGACCCAAAGTGCTCGAGTGAATTAATTGAAGCTCTGAGATGCTCTACAGCTGATTGTTACAGCATTTCTGAATATTTTTTGGTCCATCTTTTACTTAGGCAAATATAAAAATATGACTGTATGTTTATTCTTTGTCAGAAATAACTCTTAACTGCGAGTAAACTAATTTCTTAGCATTTCTTTCAGTTATATTTTCTTGTGGAATGGACTAATGCTTGTTCATCAAGCTTTGAGATCTCCCAACATTTGGATCTACATACTTAGTTGGTGCAAACTGTTCCAGCTTTAATGACAACTGTGAAGTTATAATGCCAGTGGTATAGTCATACAGAAAGCTCTACACCCCTTGTGATGCATTCTTATGGACCATTTTCATCATGTAACTTTCAGGTCATACTATACTGCCAGACTGGCTGATACATATTGAAGGGGACAGGTTGAAATAATAGTTTAATTTAGTTGTATATGGTTGTATAATTTAGTTTTTTTTAAAGTAGGACTTGTATATTTGTTATGATCTTGAATGCTTCATCTGTAACTTTTGATTGTGTTTTGTTTTGTGTTTTGTTTTGTTTTTTAATAAGAAAATAAACTCTTTGGAGCCCTACTAGGAGGACTTCTGGAGGTACCTTGCTGAAAATGTTCATATCCTGTCATAGGAAGGCCCTCTTACCTGGCCTGGTGTTTTAATTTTGATAGTTTTGCTCAAATGGGTAATTACTCTCTTTAGATATTTCAGGAGTTATAAAAAACAGTTGTTTATTATGAAATTTCTTAGAAGATGTACACAATACTGAAAGTGTTTCCCATTACCTCTTATCTTTCCAGAACTCCCAGATATTTGGTAAAAGAAATCTGTTGAAGTTTTTCCCAAGTAAGGATATCAAGGCAAGACTGAGCCTAACTTGTAGATGTAATATTGATTTTTTTCTCCTTTCTAAGGATGTACAAGCATGAATTATTTCATGGAGATCTTTGAATCCTGAGTTCTACTCCTCAACCTGATTTCTTTCCCTGACACAGTCCTGATACTATTTATGTTTAGCATTTACACATAGTTACTTTCAAGTCAATATATATGCCAGAAATACAGAGACAGGAAAAGCTGCAGATCTAGGAACATATTGATAGGACATATGAGAACTGAAAGATATATCTCATACCCCACTACCTAGTCTCATACCATCATCTCCTTTTCTCCATTTACACCAGGACAGCTAAACAGATTCACAGAATTTCCACAGAATTGGAAAAGACCTTTAAGTCTAATCATTAACCCAACACTGACAAGATCTTGACTAAACCATATCCCTCAGCACTAGGTCTACAGGAATCTTAAATACCTCCAGGGATGGGGATTTAATCACTGCCCTAGGCAAGTTCCAATGCCTGATAACCCATTCAGTAAAGAAATTCTTCCTGATATCCAATCTAAACTTCCCTTGGCACAACTTAATGCCATTTTCTCTTGTTCTATCACTTGTTACTTAGTTCACCAGACTGACTCTCACCTCTCTACAACCTTCCTTCAGGTAATCTTAGAGGGTGATATGATCTCCCCTGAGCCTCTTTTTCTCCAGGCTAAGCAGCCCAATTGTCTCAGATGCTCCTCATCAGACTTGTGACCTAGACCCTTCACCAGCTTCACTGCCCTTCTTTGGACACGTTTTAGTACGTCAGTGTCCTTCTTGTAGTGAGGGGCCCAAAACTGAACACAGTACTTGAGATGTGGCCTCACAAGTGCCAAGTACAGGGGTAAAATCACTTCTCTGGTCCTACAGACCATGCTATTCCTGATACAGGCCAGGATGCCATTGGCCTTTTTGGCCACCTGGTCACACTGGCCAGTCAACACCCCCAGGTCTCCCGCTACTGAACAGCTTTCCACCTGACAGGGGCTGCTGTGGCCGAAGTGCAGAACCCAGCATTTGGCTTTACTGAAACTCATACAATTGCCCTTGGCCCAGCAATCTAGTGTGTCTAGATCCATCTTCAGAGCCATGGGGGACACCATTCATGACCAGGCACCAACTGGATTCACTTTTTTCACTTTTGGTAGCAGTAACAACAACAAAGATAAGAGTAGAACTTCTAAGCAATTATACCAGAATCTGTGCTATCACTAAGTGATCTTTAGGTCATGGAAAAGAAATCACATACTTCTACTATATAGTTCTTCAACTTATATCAATAATAGTATATGAAAGGGTAATCACTGCCCATAGCTAAACAACGCTAAAATTCATTTTGTTGATTGTAGAAGGAAAAAAACCAACAAGCATCCATGTTTCTGTCCCTCCAGATGAAGACTTTGGAGTACAGAACATTGCAAATTATGCTTCACTCTTGCTAAACATTGAGACAAAAAAACTTCTCAATTCTAACACAAAAATTATGGCAATCCTTAGCTAGATCAGGACCAATGGGCTGTTTATGTTGCATGATCAGATTCATACTCATTGGAGAACTGCAGAATTAGATTTGGTTCCTTATGCTGTTAATGGTCTTCTTTGGTGAAAAAGTTACAAATTTGCCTTGTGTGAAAAAGATAGTAGGTATTTTATTCTGTCTTAATGAAATTGCTAGTAGTTTTGACTAGGAATGTGTCTGCTGTTCTGTGTTCTTTGGGTGATTCACTTTGTTCTTAAGAACCAATGTAGTTCAATTCTGAAAACTGCACAAAGGCTACCTACATGTGAGGTTTTCTTGGATTGTGGGATACATATTTAAAATGGTCTTATGGATGTATTTCATACTTAAACGGGTTTAAAACATATTGCATTGTGTTAGTTATGCAGAATGTTTTACTAGGTTTTCACGATGACTGAAATTTATGCTTATTACCAAATGAATTCATATCATCGTTTGGCATAAATTATACTTTAAACTGCAGTAGAGAAAATAAGATTCTTCCCGAAGGATGTCATCTTCCCTATGCTGTGTTTATTGCAGTTAATCATACACAGGCATAAAACCACTAGAAAAAGAGACCTTAACATTCTGAAAATCAAGAACAGAGTGGATATATAAATAACATATTTTTGGTTCATACCATTGATCACAATTTTTTTTTGATCTGAAGTGAAGTTAATTGCGTTATAAAAAGAACATGCAAAAGTTAACATAAA
Organism: Chloroceryle aenea; assembly: GCA_013399075.1. Taxonomy (NCBI): domain Eukaryota; kingdom Metazoa; phylum Chordata; class Aves; order Coraciiformes; family Cerylidae; genus Chloroceryle; species Chloroceryle aenea. Next base: position 1,028 of record VWZY01003907.1, on the reverse strand, counting down.
AATAGCCTGAGTGATATTAAATATTAATTCAATATTAAAGCATTTTTTATTTGTTTCTTTTGAACTCTTTTAACAACAGGAAAGGAATAAAAGTGTTTAGAAACTATTTTTAATGAAGCTTTTAGCTTCTGGTTAAATCTAATAAGCATTCAACTTCAGTACTGCAGACCTATATTCATCTTCCCAAGTCATTTGTATCCACTTCACTCATACAGTGCCATGCTGCTGTACTTTGGCCATCCTGAATTGCTTTGACAGCATTCTTATGTTGCATTTTTCCCACCCTTCTCAGAACAGTCATTTGAGCTAGGGAGAGAAAGAATCTGTACACAGAATTGTGCTTAAGGTACTATCACTGCTGGGAGAAAAATAAAAATATAGTGCTCTCAGGTGAGATAATTTGAAGGAAAGCAATCAAAACTAGTTCTAATCAGTGCTTACCTAGAAAGCAACTCATGTAACAATCTTTTTTTTGTATGATCACAGAAAAAATATTTCTATTTTTGACCATATTTTTTTCTAAAAAAAAATCCTAAACTTATTGATCAATTTAGAAAAAGATTCAAAATCCAGGTCTGTGTTCTCCATAGCATGCTGGTTACATTTGATCATGTTCTTCCTTGTATTTTCAGTATTTTTTTTTTTAACTTATAGCACTTTAAATTATAAGACATTTGGAAAAGTTAGTCTTTTGTCTTCTGTGTGTTAATTTGGTCATACATTGTAAATGTAACCTAATATTACTATTTTTGAAGTTGTACTGATACCAAGGGTAATATTTTGCCTTTTTTTTTTTTTTTCATGCCTAGCATCTCAATACTTACAGACGTGTCCTCTATTTTCATAATTCTTTTCAACTTTGAAAGATATGCACTTGCTTTTGTTTTAAGAGAAAATGTTTTTTCAACCCATTCCACAAATTATTTCCTAAACTGAAATAATTAATATTCATTTCTAGTCGCTTTGAATTCAGTTTTTCAAAACAAAAAATAATTCATGTTTTTAGACATATAGAATCATAGAATCAT
>VWZY01003906.1:73129-101160 GCA_013399075.1 Chloroceryle aenea | reverse complement strand
TCAGTCCCCTCCTCATTGCCCCGGCTCTCTTTATGCTTCCCCATCCTCGCCCCTCTTTCCCACAGAGCCCCTTGATGTCCCTTTCTCCCTCCTTTCCCCAAGAAAGGTGACAGGAATTGGGGAGTGCCCCTTTCCATGTAGGTGTTCTGCACCATGGCCCTGCGCCTGCCAGGTGTCAGCGGGTGCACAGGGCTGTTGGCATCTGCACACACCTCCTCCCACCGGAGAGGAAATGTTAGGGCAGCCTGATGTGGTGTGACTGGAAATTAAAGAGCTGAAATTAAGCAGAGGGAAATTTCAGCCTGGGTATTAGGGGGAAGGAAGAAAAAACTTGCTTGGCGGATGGTGTCTGCGGTTGTGCAAGAGGCTCCCTCCCCAAGGGAGGGACACAGAAGGTGGTAGATGATGAAACTGGTGCTGGTCCTGGGGTGGAGGGACGGGATGTGCCCTCGCAGATGTTGAGGAGAAGGCGTGAGGTTGGTTGTTTCTGTAAATCGGTTTGTTGTTTGCACCGGGTGGAGCTGGTGTGAGACTTGTTACCTGCTAACAGTGACCTGAAGGCAGCTGTCGCATGGACCCCGCCGAGCCTGGGTAACCTCATCGGTGGGGTTACAGGGATGGAATGGGCGGCAGAGAACTTGGCCTGGTGCCCACAGTCTGTGCATAAAAGCCTGGCAACGTCGCAAATGTTGCAGAGCAATCTGTGACCTAGTTAACCAAGAGCTATAGATTCTGTGTAGTATTCAATTGTGTTTGTCATATCTTTTGCTATGATGGATAACCAACCTGGAGTGAATTTTGGTCTAGTAAGAGGTGCCAGTAAGTAAAATGCACAAGATTTAATTAAGCAGAGTATAAATTTCCTGGGTTGGTTTCCTCTGAGAGGTATAGGCACTCAGCAGAGATGCTGCCCTGGGCTGTACAGAGAAGGAAGTCAGAGTAACACACTGAGCTCTTTCATTCACCCTAACCTGCACTTTAAAAACAGGTTTTAAAGGTCTCCTCCTGATACCTCCATCAATCATAAAAACAAAGGCTGCACCGCCGGTAAAATTGCAACATCTTTGCCAGACAACCAGGCACAATACATCCAGGGGTGCTGGGTTTCTTCACGATCCCAGGCGGGTGGTTGAGCCATCCTTTCCTTCTGCATCTCAGCTGCTGGGTGTTCAGAATTTTCCAGCACCTGGCCCTCTCGTGTGCATGGAGTTTGGATGTGTGTGGACATGCTGCAGCCTCCCGTTTCTGAGGTATGCCAGGAATAGCACAGGATACCTGTGAACAACCCAGCTTCCATTCTGTCCAAACACATCCAATTGAAAATCAAATTGATGAAAGCTAGTGGAATTCAGTCCTTTTATTTGTAGTTAATTATTTTTTAAATATAGAATTATTGCAAGTTGTATGGATTCAGCCCCATCTGTTTATAACAGCCATAATCAGTGCTGGGTAGCAGAGTTAAATTTTTCAAGGATGAGAATCCATAAATACTAGTTTTATGCTGACAGCTAATTACTCTTCAAACAGAGCCCTTATTCCTTAAAAGTGCCTGCACTTGTATTTATTCAGTGAGAGGGGGATGCAAATACAGTGCTGAGATGTGAAGCTGAATGTGCAAAACAAGGGATGGTGGTGCAGCCTGTGGAAGAGAGAAGGTGTGGGGGACTTTTGGGGTTTATTTTTGTTGTTGGTTGGGTTTTGTTTTTTTTTTTTAGTGAATCAAAAAGATGTGGGGAAAAGAAGCCAAGAGAAGTTAGAGGACAAATGCTGTATGAAAAGAAACAGATGGGCAAAAAAGAAAAAAAATACAAGGAGGAAATAAGTCATGATACAGTGTCTGGCGTAGCAGATACTCCTCAGATGATGCTAGACACCAGCAGAGGCAGGTAGTGAGCTTGCTGCCTGGTTTAAGGTTTGTGTGCAGTAGCAGAAAGTAGCTTTTTGCTCCTTCTTCCAGAGCTTTAAGCCCATGTAGTTTGCTAAAATGGGTTCCAAACTGTCCTGCTACTTAAAGTTTTGGGGTTTATTTTCCTCCCTTTTATCCTATTCTTACGGCTCAGCACCTATGTAACAGGGAGAAGGATATGGGTGGATTTGTTGATTTCCTCCCCCTGCCCATCTGTCTGCCAGAGCCTGGGTGAAAACCAGGAGAAAGAACTGGTGCGTGATCCAGAACTGATGCCCAGCCTAGATATGTGGAACTTCCTATTTTTGAGTAGAATCCTTGAATCCAAGCTGGAGTCTGCCTTTTCCCGCCCAGGCTCTAAGTTGCTCGATGCTTCATCTAGAGAAGAGAGTGTCATTAGTTTATTGGCTGTTGTGTGGCAAGTGTGGACTAATGTGGTCCCCACTCGATGACTTCTGCTTAAAACAGCATTGTCCAGAGCGTGAAACCCACTGCTGTGCCATCCCCCTCCTCACCCCTGTTCTGGAGAGCTTGGAGCAGTGTGGGGGGCACTGGAGCTGTCTGCAGATTAAGGAGTCTGGCTGGGGGTGTAGGTGCCTCACTCACCCGTGTGCTTGGAACACTGTTTCCTCCTAGTGTGGAAAGGAAAAGAGGTGGGTCGGCAAGTTGAGATGGCTTGTAGAAGTCTGAAAAGAAGTGCTGCAGTGAGCTGAGCTGATGTGGGCACGCACTGGGCTCATTTGCCCTGGTGGGAAACTTAGCAGAGTGTCAGACTTCTTACGTTCTACTTACCTTTTAAAGACAGGTCAATAAGCAGTTGTTTTCCAGAGAAGAAAGAAAGAGGGCACCTGTATTGCACAGGCTGCTGACTGCAAAAGGTCGTCGGTCACCCGGAGATTTGCCTGGGATAGGTTGCTCTGTTGCTGTGGGCAGCTGAGTACTCTGGGCACTCTGACATTTTGAAGAAAACTGCCATAAAACCAAAGAGTGATCTCTCTACACTTCAGGCTGGGAGATTTAAAAGGGTTAGGGATTATTCAACTCTTAAACTGACCTCTGAAAAACGTATTAGTTCTGTAACTGATCGGTCATGCGTGGCTTCAGGGAATAGCTAATTTTTCACATGTGCCAAATACTAATCACCGATGTTCAAAACAAAAAAAAGTGGTTGTAGTCAGAAAGCTGCTGCAGAAATGCCACAGTGGGATTCCATATTTATTTGCTCTCAACAATTTCCAGATCAAATTGGTTCAGTGAAAAGTCAAAATGATTTCCCCTCCAACAGCCTCATATCTGGGAAAATCAGACCGTGTGCTTTCTGCCTTTTGCATCATAACCAGTAATAAAGATTTTGCTGTTGTAGCTGAGCTGACAGTTTTGCTGATGATGGATGAAGCAAACCAGGCTGCTTCTTGCTGTGCCATTGCTGCGTTGACTTCATGGGTCTCAGAGGTAGGGAAGCGGTGGGGAGAGAGAGCAGAGTTTCTCTGAAGTATTTTTATACCAGCCCTACTAATGCCATCCAGGGCTTAAGGAAAGCCACTGAAACCAGCTAGGCCAGGAAGTGTCCATCAATGAAATTCAACTAGCTGCTTTACTTCCAGTCATGAGATGTGAGAAAAACGTGAACAGTGCAAGAGATTTACTGGTTTTTCTTTTCCTCTTTGGGTACAAAAGGCAAGTTTCCTTGCCTGGTGTCTGAGAATACCCAAACCTTAATCTGATCGTCTCTTTTGTCCTGTTCACATAAGGGAATATGTCAAATTCAGGCAGGCTTTTAGTCCTCTGCTGGGATTGTACCCTTGGATTTGACATGGGCATTCTTTTCCTCCAGACTAGTAATAGCGAAGCCTGCTTGGTTTACAGTGCGGTTCTCTTCATCCTGGCTTTTCTTCCCGCCTCCACCTTTACTTACCTCCCCGTGCTGTCTGCTGTCCTTTATCACAGCTCTGAAGATGTATTTGCTTTCAAACATCAGACCCCAGGGAGAGGAAGGCCATCGGTGTCCGTGTACCTGGTTATCCCACGTCACTCCGCAGATTAGTGGGCTGCTATGAAGGTAGATCAGGCTTTTAAACACAAAGATCTTGACAGCTTGTCACTAAAAGATAATTGGCAAGAAACATGAATGTTATCAGGAGCTGAAGTTTTGTAGGAAATTACTTGATGTCAGTTGCTGAGTTCCCTTTGTGTGAGTTTGACAGTCCTGACTAGAGATCCATCTGCAGTGCAAAGTTGTTGGGGCAGAGCTGGGGAAGTGCTCCTGGTCTCCTTCTGAATTTGTGCCGCAGCCCTGACCCCTGCTGGGAGAAGTGGCTGGTCTGCCGCTCGCTGCTGCTCACACACCTTGGTGCAGGCGAGCCCTGGGTGTTCTTCTGGGATTTTACACGGTGCCTAAGCACCAGGAACACCCATTTATTGAGAGCAGGGCTCAGAACCGTTCTCAGTTTGAGTTACCTTGGTACAATGCTGCGAATCATGTTATTGGTTGTCCCTGAGCCATCCCATTTTTGAAGACAGCAGTAGAAAGCTTTCAGACATCTCTCTTTCCCTCTGCAACTTCTCTTCTTCCATTTGGAGAAAATGTCTTTTCTTTGTTTAATCTGGAGATGAGCAGTACTACAAGCAAATAATGTAATCCATCAGCGCCTTCGGTACGTGAGCAGCACCCCGCACAGTTCTGGGTGGAAGTGCCACCTCCCCGTGCACATCTTTCTTGCTGAGACCCGTGGAAAGCATCTGGTCCTTTGTGCTGGTTAAATGCAAATCCATTGGCTTCCAACAGACTTGCTTTGGACACTGGGGGTACAGAAAACTGTCCTCAGTAAATTAATCACTATAATGGAATAGAATGATGATCTCAAACCAGCCAGGTAAACTGTGATCAGCTCATAATTCTTTCTCTGGGGTAGAAATACCTTTGCAATGAGAGAGTTTCTCTGCAGTTTGAAGGCCTGGATGGCTCAAGGCTTGCTGGTATTTTCTTTTGCTCCATGTTCCTGTTTGTGCCTTTATTTACTGAACCTGTGAAAAGGGGAGCACTAGACTGTAAATCCCACAAATGGAGCATACAGTGTGTTTTTTGCTTCACTAGCATCCGGTGGATTCCAGCAAACAAAATTTAGACCTAACCTGTCTCAGCCTCTTTCAGCTGTAGGGTATACAGTTAATTGACTAAAAAAGCATTTGTTCTGTTGGCATAATGCACGAGTATAGAAAATGCTTCACGTGCTGCGATCGGCTCTGTGGTGCTGCTCTCCTTGGAGGTGCCAGCGATAGCTTAGCTCACGCTGCTGCTGATGTTACTCGAGCTGAGGGTGTTTTGGAATTGGGGAGCACTGTGCAATTTGAAGACGTTTGTTTTCTATCTCCAAAATCTAGCACTGAAAGCACTTGTTCCACAACAGCTCGATTTGGTGTGAGACTAGTTTATAAACGGCTGCTTAAAGACAATGCACTGTTTGCATAACAGCAAAATTGTTGGAGTGTGGACCTCTCCAGGCAGATGACAGATAATGACTGAAGGCGAGTGCTGCTGCACATGGTGAAATGAGTTTCCAGGACACACAGGAGCGTGTTGTGCAGGAGGGCCTACACCTTGCTGAATTACTTCAGTAAATACACAAAAGCTCTTTGAAAGCTCTCGGAGAGAAAGACAAGAGGTTTAGGGCAGCAGGGCTGGAGCAGGCTCGGTAGCATCCTGCTGGAACCACGTCCACGTGGACCCACCATGGCCATGGTCTAAGGGCGGGGTGGGTAGCGTGATACCAGGGGTGGGCTAAGCTGGGTGACCCCCCTGTTCAGCCAGTCTGGGGACTGTGTATGTGCAGCTGTGCAGATATTTACTAAAAAGCAGTCATCTGGGTTAAGATTCCATCTTTCCAGACAAAATATTTATAGACTCCTGATTGACCTTTTAATCAATGATTAAATCTGCCCCTTAATGGGAGAAAGATTTTTGTGTCTAGTGTTCTTTCCTTGGGATCTGTATGCAGGGCTTTACCCAATGATGTTAATCAATCATGTTTGGTTTACTCCATTAGTCTGCTATTGTTTCGATTGTTTATCATTTTGGTTTGATGTTTCTGAATATGTTTTTCAGTATGTAAAACTATTCAGACTTTAGATGGGAGACTGAGAGGGGGAGAGGAGAATGTAACTCGGCTGGGTCTGTCATTTGGTTCTGAATATAAAACTGATGTGAAGCTGTCGAGAGGAGAAAGTGGGAAAGAGTATCCACTTGGTTGATGGGAAGAGGAAATCTTGTGCTTGCAGCATTCTCGTTTTTAAACTTGGGAAAGAGACTAAATTGACATTTCTCCAAAGAAGTACTTTTCACTGAAGGCTGTGAATGGATTTGGCATGAGGAGCGAGCACCCTCCCATGATTGCTGTCTTTGCTGCGTATCCCCTTCCCGCTTTGGTTCATCATATGACACAGTGTTTTGGAAGGGCTCCAGAGAAGCTGTCATGGGCAGTGGTGTCAGTGATCCGTGCATAATGCTAGTGTATTGTGCATGATGGACCCAGACCACTGCAGGAAAGAGAGCACAGCGGGAACACTGAAGGACTGGATGGATAATAAACATCCTCTATTTATGGGACAGAGATGTTACACATTTGTGCTCTTACTAAAGCGAGCAGAGCACCTACTGTTAATGGGAGCAGGACACTTGGTCCTGAGTTCTGTTCCTGATGGCAGATTCATCGTCTCACGGTGTGGCTCCCGGTATTCACCTCTGTGCAATGGGCACAATCTTTTTTTAATCCCTAATCCAACAAGCTAGTAGGCGTCAGAACTGTTTCCTCTCAGGCCTTCAGCATTCCCTGGGAGGACACTGGAGCGTAAGTAATGGCTGGAGGTTGCACTAAACTGAAGTGACTTTAGTCCTTCCCTTTTGCATCTACTTATCTTGACAGCAAAGAGGCAAAGTCCCTTGTGTGTGTTTCTGCTGCATACTGGAATCAAAGGAGAGATCTCAATGGCGTTTGAAAGAGGAGTCTGTGCTCTTAAGCTTACTCCTTCCCCTATCAGAAAGGTAGCAGAGCCTGGCTTTCTAGGAATAGGCATCCCGTGTCCTGAAACCACTGCACCTCCTTAGATCCCCTCAAGCAGTTTGTGACTTTGCCCATCCTTGTGTTTGTGGTCTTTTTGTCCCCCACTTCTGCCCAGTGGCTATTCCCAGTGTCCCCCCTCCGCTGGGTGGGCCAGGGACAGTGAGCCAGCTCTGGGTGCTGGCTACTTAGAGGTGCCCACCCACCCCTCAGCAGAGTGGGGGCTTGTGCTGCTCCCCTGCCTTTGGTGGGGCACTTGGTGGGTCTCTCCACCAACCTGCTGGCAGTTTGTGCTGAACTTTAGTTTCTTTGTGACCTTTACCCTCTGTCAAATCCATTTGAAGTTTTCCAGCTCACAAGTTCCTGGGGAGGACAGGCAGACGACAGTGGAACAGAAAACAGTTCTTGGGATTATTTGAGCTAATTGTTCTGATGGTTGTGATTGACTGGGAGCCAGGAACTCATTAGTTCTAATCTGGCTTCCAACACTTCTATTGTATGGCCATTGAGCCGTTGTTATCTTCCTCTCTTTCTTGATTTATTAGTGGGTAGAATGATAGCCAAAGAATAAGGCTGCAAAGAAAAATAAATGCAATAGATTTAGAAATTCTACAGCATCTCATCATGCCACCAGCAGTTGCACGGGATGATGATACACAGGGAAGCTATGTGTTCAGTGCATCCTAGAGAATGTCTCCCTCTAAGAGCTGGTACTCGCTTCGGAGGAAGTCAGTGACAGAACTCCCACTGATTAATGGAGCAAGATGGCTCTGAAGACTGTCTGCACAGAGAATTGGAGCCATGTTAGTAACGTCTGAGCAAACCGTGTTTAAAACAGAGTTCTTGCTCTAATTGTGTTAACATGATTTCCCTGGGCAGTAAAGAAAGTGCATAACCGTGTACCTTGTGAAGTAACAAAAGATAATTATAATGTAATCACATTTCATCCATCCTGAAACCCTCCTGCTGTCTGGGTTAGCCAGCTTAGCTCACAAATAAAATACTTCCTGTAGAAATGAGGGATTTCTGGCTCTTCTTCCATCTGAGCCTCCATTTTTCTCTGGAGTTATCTGCGTAGGACCCTTATTTATGTTCGTAGCTCATCACTGTGCTAGATGACCCCAGACAAATCCTTGGCTGATTTCTGGTGCTGTTTTGGCTTTCTTGAAGGCTTTCTTCCAGTACTGAGACTGTGTTAGGATTCCTCAGTCCTCAAACACCATCATTGTCTTTGATTATCCGAACTATCAGGCATCTGTTCTGCATGTTAGTGAGCCCTCCAACAAGCAGAACGTTGTTGCTGCTGGGTGTGGATCTGCCCAGTCTCATTAGTGGGTGTGTAGTAGAACGATTCAGAAGATTGATTTTTGAAAGGCATCTCCTTGGCCGCTGTAGGATAAAGCAGTGCACACCTGTCTTCTAGTTGTTGTTGTTGGTGTTTTGGAATTTCAGAGACCTAGAGAAATACAATTTCGAGTTGAATATTAGGGTGAAAGTTGGTGAGTGGAACAGAGTGGAAACTTGTTGCTTAGCTCTTGAAAGGAAGGCTGGCCAGAGCAGTGTTGTGGGAGCCACTTCTACACTGGCAGGGACGTGGAGTCTGTGACCTGGGAGATGCCTTCTGTCTCTAATTTTGATGAATCCTTATGGTTCTGTTCTTTAGTTTATTACCCAGATCCCTTAGCTTACCATTTCTTGCTTTATTCTTTCAGCAGGTCATTAATCATTGTCGTATGATGAGTGTCTAGTGCAGCACTGGAATGATGCCAGGGCCAAGCCCTGGTCCCTCTGGTGATGGGAGGTCAGGCTAAATGAGAGTCCCCTTCGTGCTGCCAGCTGAATTCTAACGTTGTTCTAGGATCTGCTCCACCAACTTCATTTTTTTTACAGATCCAGTATTTGCAACCTGATTTGTATGATTTATTGTTGACTGAGGGACTCTTGGAAGAGTTTGTCAGCCTCTGGCTAATAAATTTGCTATGGTGGTCCAAGAATTTCTTATAGAGCTTCTGTAAGGTGACAACTCTGACATGAGGCTCTAGGAAGGCTCTGAGCAAGTTTCTTGTGTCTCTTATTAGCTATTACCTTTGATAAATTATTGACCTAATCTCTGCTGACTATTTAATACTTGAGAATTGCTCTGTTCCTCTCCTCAGAAGATCAAATCACAAGTGACTCTTGAAAGGGGAGAGGAGGGAGAGGACAGAAATGCTCCAGTCTGTCCCTCTGAGCAAGAGCTACAAAGACAGATGGGGATCAGGTGAACCAGCAAGAAATCATTAAACTAAACTCATCCTCCCAGATCTTGCCTGTTAACCCATCCAAGTGTGAGATAAAGCATGAGGTGTGCTTGCAGTTCTCGACTTCCTTCTTTTCTCCTGTTCCAGAATTTGGACTGAAACAAAGACAGTTTCCAAACAGATGTTTCTTCTGCTCCCCAACTCTGTTCTCACACTGCAGAATGGGAGCCACGCAGGGTAACTCTTGGCCTGTATTCACAGTTTTTTATTCCTTTCTTTCCTTCCTTCCTTCAGTTATCCCATCTGCTTATGACTGCTTTTTGGGCCCTTGAGCCATCCGTGCGTTAAAAGCAATTCACACTTTGCCAGTGCTGGGAGGAAAGAGGCAGATCAGATGTGTGGTCCCAAAATGGAACGAGTGAGATGTGTATATTGAGCCGCCGCGTGAACCTGTGACCGTGCTAAGTGTTTCTTCCCATGTGAAAGGGCTCCTTTCATATCTGGAAGCGGTGAGGGTCCTATTCAGAGCTGTGATTCCCTTTTCCAGATTTAAGAGCCTAGCAGAGGCCTGTTCAATCTGTTCAGGTTGTCGTTAGCCAAGACTGTGCCTCGAGTTCAGTTTATCCACCTGGCTCCCTATGCTGACTTAGCAGCTCCGAGTCACTCGTGTTCCAAAGCACCTTGCTTGTGTCCCAGGCTGAGAAATCATCCCAAAAGAGGATGTGGCTGGTTTTGAGGGTGATCTTCCCTTTTCTATCTGAAAATGCTTTGGAAATGTTCTTTGGCTGGACTAGAGGTCTTCATCTGTCCAACTTGGGCTGCTGGATTCAGAGCCTCACACAGAACCTCGGCCTTTTGCTGTATCAGAATTTCCATAACTGTGCTTCGTGGATCTTTCTGCTCTGGGTGAGGAAGGCTTTATTTACTTGGCTCAGGATGGCTCCGTGGAAGACTTGTGCACAGAGACTCTGGTCTGTTTAGTCTTTCACTTCCATACCCACAGGGTATTCCTGCCGCGGTCCCACAGCCAGGGTTTGGGAGTACAAAGCCTCGTACCTCCTCTGCTTTGTTTCTTTCCATAATTGATGTTTCTGACATCTGTCCCACAGGCTATCAAACAGGTAGACCTAATAGGTTCTAGAGACTATTCTTCTTCTTTTTATTAATATTTTCCTTGAGAAAGAAAAGAAAAATGTCCCCACACTCCTTTGTGGTTTGTTTTGTTTTTTTTTTCTTGCAGTCTGCCCATTTTTGGTTAGTTATTGGTACAGCTTCTTTTAGAGCATCCCCTTGGGCTCTCCAGAAATGAGAATCCTGTGCAGATGGTATCTTTAGGGAAAGAGAAAATTACTTACCTTGTCATAATGCAGGTCTGGAAAAACAATGTTGCTATTGTTTGTGTTTCCATCCACCTTCTCTTTTAAGGAGGGGATACCAGGGTGAGGAGCTGAGTGATTTTGAGCTGGGTGTTTAACTGATCATCGTACATCATTCACCTGGAATGATGGTGACTCTGAAGGAGAATCTGTAGTCTGGGTAGGATCTGTAATTAGGGATTTGGGAAGACTGTGTGCTGTACATGCTTGAAGGGACATAGCTGAAATGTAAGAGCCCTCAAGGCAGCCTATAGGTATGTGACAGTGCCCCAAATCCTCAGAACGAGGGGAATTTCCTGCACAACTTCTGCTGCAGGCACAGAACTCAGGCGGGAGACTAGGAGGTGACGTGTGAAGCAGCACAATTACTAGGTAAGTAATTTTTTTCCACTTTCTTTCCTCTAAAGCATGCTGGAATGAAATAGTAGTCACTAAGAAAAGCCATTACCAGACTGTCCAACCTAGAGTTAAAAGGACTTGAAAAATCCAAATAATAGTGTCACCCAAGATGTATTTCTTGCTTTCTGGCTCCGCCTGCCATCCTTTGTGCTTGCAAGCCCTGGAAGTAGCTGCGGAAAGAGCCGGTGTGTGTGTTTGACAGACATCTCCTGCTATGCAACTTTGTTAGCAAAAGTAATCCTGGGAAGTGAACCGTTACATTAGAATGTAAAGGTAATGACTTGTGACATCGCAGGAGGGTTGGGGGAGAGATTTGCTCGATATGCCTCTTTGTGTGCGTGAGTCTGCGTGTATATGTTTGGATGTATGGTACCTTTTCACTTCCAAAGCGCGGCACGGACAATAATTCCAGAAACTGGCATCACGGTCAAGTGTAGCACCAGCGTGATGGAGTTTGTAGGTGTATTTTTAATACTTTTAAGTATCTAATCTTCTAATATTAAAATATTATTATCTAGTATTCCAATATTTTACTTTTTCTATCTTCTGTTGTTAATTGAACGCATTCTGATGGCTTCTACTCTAAAAGCACTTTGAAATGCTAGAGATATATCATCACAACTTAGACTTCCATTGAAGAAGTCCATCCTAGGTGGGAAGTCTGAATGATGGAATCGGTAAACCAGAGCTAAGCACAAATTCTGCCCACTATCAACAAGAAAAAAACAATGTTTCCTAAGAACCTTAAATTTCTTTTCTGGTTTCCTCATACTTGCAGATGTTGCTCAAAGAGCTACTGCTGCCTTCATTTTGTGGTAATAACAAGGGAGATTATAATTTATTCCTTTGGTTTTAAGATCATCTTTCTTGAAGTGTCCTCTCCTTGCTTTTTAATCTTTCCCGTGTCTCTCAATTCACTTTCTATAGGTTTGCTGGCACATCTTTCATTTGCATCACACAAGTTAGATTTACTCATCAACACTGACCCCAATTTTTTTGCAGCATGCCAAATTACCTTTTGAATATCCATCTAGGGAAGAAATCATCCCTCAAATTTAATAGGGTCAGCTCTTCTGGCTGAGACTGCTGGGTGCAGACTGGGTATGGTGAAGTTCTTGACACCTCGTCCCAGCGAGTGCTTGAACAGCAGTTAGAGGTAACGAGCTTAGGGCAAGAAGGATCTTCATTGTTTTTACTGATGGCCTTGTTGTACAGTGTCAGCTTCGGTCGTGCTCTGGAATATCATCTCTTTGATCAGCTATAGAGGTTCGGAGGAAGCACGAAGCTGACGGCATTAGGGTGGCCGGGAACATAAATACCTTTTATTTCTATTAGAATTTTCCCCAAGCTTTGATTCTGGGAATTGGAGGAGATGAGACTACAGCTTTTCTCATCTCTCCATTAAATCACCCCGTGCTTTGGTCTAGACTTGCAAATTTGTTCTCAAAACCACTGTCGTCCTCTTGCAGTCCAGAATCTCATTAAGGAGCTAACTGCAAAATCAACTGCTCTTGCTGACATGTTTCCTGATTTAGATGCAGCTGGATCCAGCTGGGTCTTAATGCCTCAGTCCTATCTGAGGATTTAATTTCCCCCCCCCCTTGACATTGCTAAATCCAGTTGCATTAGGAATTTAATTAGGAGTTAGTTTAATTGTGTTTTGAGCTGTTCTTTCTCCCATTCATCTTTCCTAGCAGGGGCTGTGAGTCAGGAAGACTCTCGAGTTCTATTTCTGTCCTTGTCACTAACACTAACGACCTTGGACTACCCTGTGCTGGGTTCTTTTCCCTCTTCTCTCAGTGCAAATCAGACTTCTAGTCCTGCTTTTTTTCCTGATTGTGGTGGGGCGAGAGTGCTCACCGCTGAGCTGAGCTGAGAAGCTCTCCTTTATTCAGCTGGACCCTCTCTCTGGCAATAGAAAGCAGACATTGAAACTTTTTAACTTGCAACTTTCAGGAAGGTGCCTTGTGGCTGTGTGAAGGGAGGTGATTTCTTCTAACTTCATGAAGAATTCCTCTGTTGCTTCCAGTGATGGAGATCAGTTTTCTGAGCAATGGGTGTTCTTGGCAAAAGAGACTGAGCTGTGACAGTAACTGATGTCATCAAAATGCACCCATGCCAGCTTGAAAACAAGACTTGGCTAGAAAAGCTCTGGAGCAAAGCCCCACTCACCTGTAGCTTGAATTACTCTGTTATATTTACTTCTAGGTAATGCTACATGTAACAATTCACAATGTCCATTTACCATCCACCACCAAACAATCAGCAGGTGTATTTACAGTCAGGAGGCTGACAAGGTTTTAAATTTTGGTTTAGAGTTTGTTATAAGGAGCCAGAGCACATAGAAGGAGTTGTGCACTTAGGGTGGTGCTTTGGGTATGGAAACGGGAGTCTTTGTCTTATCTTCAAGGTGAAATTGAGTAGAAGAGCAGTGGCAAAGGCAGCTGTCCAAGAGCTGAGGCTTTCCTGAGCTTTGGTCATCATTCCAAATTGTGTATTTGCAGAAATTTACTTCCGAGGAAGTAGGTTTGTAACAGGAATTGGTTTTGTGTTTGCTAGAAGGCTGATCAACCTCCTGCCCCGTTACGGTCACGTGTATAATCCCCGTGTTCACTCGCCCAGATCACCTCTTGAGTAACACGACTGTTACTGTGGTGATGCAGCTGCAGCAGAACAATTTATCTTCTCCCAAGCTGGGGACCTTGCCCAGGTCCATGCACTTCTCACTGCCATATTAAGTCATCGCTGACGCCAGGCGCGTGTCGACGGGCATTGAGTTTTGACCCCCAATCTGCCACTGCCATCTCGTGTGAGATGAGTCTGGGTCTGCAAGATCGCTGGGTGAAAGAATATTGAGCACAAATTCACCAAATGAACTCAGTCCCACACTTTCACACACTTTGGTTATTTCTCTTCATTATGCCTGGTGCTCTTAGAAGAAGAGGGTGAGGTCTGTGTTGCAGGTGAACGAGCTGAGGAACACCATGGTGGAAGCTGCCTGGTGGGTGTACGAGAGAGGTCAGGAACAGAAAGCAGTTGGAATTGGAGAGATTGTGTTCCCTTGATTTTTGCCAGGGCTTCTGACTGGTAGCAAGACTCGGGTTTTACTGGCAGTCATCTCATTACTGTCACTTAAAAGAAGAGTTATACTTCAGAGCTGGAGCACCTCTCCTGTGAGGCCACGCTGAGAGAGCTGGGTCTGTTCAGCGTGGAGAAGAGGCTTCAGAGAGACCTTTTCGTGGCCTTCAATATCTGAAGGGGAGGAACTTTTTACAAGGGTTTGTAGTGACAGGGTGAGGGGTGATGGCTTCAAACCGGAAGAGGGGAGGTTTGGATTAGAAATTGGGAAGAAGTTCTGGTGGTGAGATACCAGCCCAGGTTGCCCAGAGAAGCTGTGAATGCTCCATCACTGGATGTGTTCAAGACCAGGCTGGACAGGGCTTTGAGCAACCTGCTCCAGTGGGAGATGCCCCAGCCCATGGCAGGGGGGGTTGGGACTGGAGGATCTTTGTTATCTTGCAGCCCAAACCATTCCGTGATTCATTTGAAGTTAGAGAAATGAGGTGAGATGAAATTCGCACTTACCAAGGCGAGGCTCTGTAATAGTTATCAGTTGTTTGAAGGCCTATTAAATGAAAATCTCTGCAATTCATTTACTGTTTTATTCAAAGTCGGAAGCTAACATGGAAGCTATAAACCAGGCAGGTTAGCTGGCATGTCTCTAAATTGCTCAAGTTCCTGTTGGGATCTATTGGATTTACTGTAATCTTTAATTATAAAATGTAATTACTTTAGAATGGATTATCAATGTTGGTGTCCATTTCTGGAGGTTGCTTGGTAACGTCTTTCATGTGCTGAAGCACTATCTGTGCTGCAAGTTACAGGCTTTTAAACCATAAAGTAAAAGCCTGTAGATATTTGAGTCTGCCTAAATGGAGCTGTTCAATCAACCGAGTTAACACACAGCTTTTTTTGTTATTTTGCTATTACATAAAAATATTCCCAAGAACAACAAACTGAGAAGTTACTCAGTTTTATATTAAAGATTTTCAAACGAATTCTAGCCTTTTTAGGACGTGGATATTTATATCTCTGTGTGATCATATTAAATCCAGCAACAGCTAATAAATGTGGTACTGTTGCATTACCTTTCCCAGTCAGTCCTGAGTGATACGAGTGTTTGCAAGGCTGATTAGGAAACAAGAAAATACCATCCATTATTCCAAATATAAATGGCTTAGCCTGATGTGTATGATTCAAGCAGACTTCTTCTGTCTGTAAGACTTGACGGTCGGTTCCTCTCTTTCTCTGCATCTCGTCCTCTGGCAAATTGTTTTTTAAACAGCCAGGGAAAATAAATGGGCATTATGTTGGAGGTTAAAAATCCAAACTAGAACAGGGCTATTTTGGGGTAGCAAGAAGGTTTGAGATGGGAAAGAACAGGTCCTAGTTTTGAAACCGATCTGACAACTGATCTTCCTCCAGCTACAGAGAAAGGAAGAGAAACCTGTGTGGTAATTTGAGGTGGGAGAAAACAAGAAATATGATAGAGAAGGAAATACTTAAAATTATACCCACACTATGCTTTTTATTTATTTATTAAAAAACCCCAAACACCTCAGAGCAGAAATTTCTTCGATAGCTTAATAGTCAAATATTTGAAGGAGAGATGAAGAAGGGAGGCTAAAGAGCCACAAAAGTGGTTATCTGACGAAGATAATGGCTTTGTGTAATGTTCCTTGGATGTTCTGGAGAGGGGTTGATTGGTTCGTATATTTAGATTTCATCTTTTAAGCATTTACTAATTAGCCCATCCTAGATGGATAAAACTAATCAAATAGCTGTTTGGAAAAGCTCTGCATTTTGAAATCTTCCTTGGTGACAAAAGGAGGGGGAGTGATAGTGTGGGGGATGGTTTTCCTTTCTCTTCCCCCCCTCATCTCTCTGCTTTTTGCAAGTACATAAACCCAGAGATTTTCAGTGGTTTAGTTACTGCATGTGTTAAAGAGCATCAGATCAGTACATCTCTTCAGAGTGAAAACATTGCCTTGGTCAAGTTTTTCCCTAAGCCCTGTTTTTTCATTATCTGGAACACAGAACTCAATAAATGCCTTTTTATTCTGAATTCTTCCCAACTGTTTTTCCACTGGCGTCTGATTTTCCATAACCTCAGGTCCCTGAGGATCAGTGAAGTGGTGGCACTCTGGAAGTCCAGACAGTGATACACGTGGGCAGGAACTGTAAATCCCAACTGTTCCAGTCTCCTGTGTTGTCAACTTTGTGGTTGTTTTTATTTAGTGAGTTTGGAGTGGTGATTTTTATTGTGTGATTTGTCGTATTCGGTCTCAGAAAAGGTAAGAACTGTAAAGTGGTGTCAAGAGTAAATGTAAATGAGAGCATGGCAGAGGTGTAGGAGCTGTTGGGATGTTCCTCGTGTTCAGCAGATGGAGAAGCTGGGGATATCAGTGAAAACATGAAATACTTGTGTGATTTCTGGCTGCAGTATTTGAAGGGACACAAGCACTTAGTGTTTGGGCCGGTATTTTAAAGGAGAGTATTTATAAAGCTGACTTCTAAATAAAAATACTTCCATGCATTAAGCAAAGGGGGAAAAAAAAAAAAAAAGGCACTGAAAGCAGTTTGAACCTGGCTTACAACACTTTTTACATTGAGTTTGTGTAATCTGAATACCACAGTGTTGTGAACCTGCAGAGAGGTTGTCGAAGACCCTCAACCAGTGAACAGCTCAGTGTAGAACTTTGCACCCAGTGCCTGGCTCTGCCCCTGTGGGCTTGAGAGCAAGGTCTTGTTTGGGTTTGGATGGAGAAAAACAGGAAACAAGGTAATGGCCTAATGGTTAATATGGGTTTTCAGGATTTGGTTTAGTTACTTGTAGTTGATTTTAATCTATAATTTTCCTGCTGAGTGGCTGAAACTTTCAAAAGTAAAAAGTGATTTACAGATTATAGAAAAGAGCAACCTGACAAATTCACTTATAAATTTGGAAGTTCACTGTTATAAATCAGCTGAAAGCCAAGGTGATTAGAATTTCAGGACCAAATAGATAATGGTCTATTAGATGGCAGATGGCATGCTGGTAAGAACAAAATCCAAAATTATGGAGCTATTTCCATAGCTTTTGTGGTTCTCGTGCCATTTTTCAACTCTAAAATGGCATCGTGTTAACGCTGATGTATTATGGTCTGTCATGATTAGAATGGCATAAAATATTCACTTCTAACCTTGGAGTCTTATTAGGAAGCTGACTTGAACCCCTTGCTAGGCATATTTCCATTTGGCACCTCTCACCCTGCTGTTTCATAGAATCACAGAATGGTGGGGTTGGAAGGGACCTCTGGAGATCAGCGAGTCCAACCCCCCTGCCCGAGCAGGATCACCCAGGGCAGCCCACACAGGAACAGAGCCAGGGGGGCTGGAAAGTCTCCAGAGCAGGAGACTCCACAGCCCCTCTGGGCAGCCTGGGCCAGGCTCTGTCACCCTCCCAGGGAAGAAGTTTCTCCTCCTGTTGAGGGGGAACTCCCTGGGTTCCAGTTTGTGCCCATTGCCCCTCGTCCTGTCCCAGGGCACCTCTGACAAGAGCCTGGCCCCTTCTCCTTGCCCCCTACCCTGCAGAGATTTGTAACTAGTCTCTGTAGCCTCCACTGGACTCTCTCCAGTATCTCCCTGTCCCTCTGGAACTGGGGAGCCCAGAACTGAACACAACACCCCAGCTGTGGTCTCACTGCAGAGCAGAGGGGGAGGAGAACCTCCCTCGACCTGCTGGCCTGGCGTTTGGAACCTCTGTCAGAGAAAGCTTCTGAAAGCTCCATCCCAGTCCGCTGTACAGTGTATAAATGTGGAGTCCCTGCTTTTAGAAACTTGATGAATCTCTTTAGTGGTTAGGAAGTCGAACGGCTAAATTTGGATTGGAAAGACAGCTGCAGAAAGCCAGAACGGGAAGAATGGCGCAGATGCTTTTGGCTTTTAAACTCTTCCAGTTGCTGCTTTTGGGCCCATCATTACAGAGCAGAGAGCTTGATCTTGGAAGATGAAAGGGTACCACATTATGTGCCTTGCCTCTCATGGTTTCAAAGCAGTGAGCAAAATTTTGTTCATGTAAAGGAAAACTGACGAGCCTTTTGTGTGCCAAGGCAGCACATCCAGTCTCGTCCATCTTCCACTTGACAATCAACCCAGGACAGAACAGAGAAGGAGAGTTAAGGACACTGCTGCCAGCACAGCCCAAGAAATCATTTTGTACTGGAACTTTTTGCAACACCGTGACAAATGCAGCTTATACGGTTGAGTAGGCAAAATAAGAATAAATGTTTTTATTCAGATAGTGCTTGGGAGTCCTGTGTGAGGTGAGTTGCATTGGGCTGTCTGTCAGCAGGCTCCCTGCAGTCCCCTCTTTTGTGAGAGGACATGAGAGGAGGAGATTTCCCCAGGTGGGGTATAAGTTTGAAGTTTTCTTGCTGGGGGTGGAGGTGTCAGCAAACTCTGGATCCCAGGGAGATGGCTGCACCACTGTGCAGAGCTGCCTGGTTTTCTCCTATGCTTTGAAGAAGAAACTTTGGACCTTCAGAAGTTGGAGAGGCTCAAAAAGTTGAGGGCAGTAAATAACTAAATTTCATACTCAGCTTAAAACGTGGCCGATTCAGAATTGCAACGTTAGGAGTTTTCTGCAACAAAACAAGAGTCATTTCCTCTCTGTGTGCCAGAAGTGTGGGTCCTCCTTCCTCAGCTCTGATTTGGAAGATCAGTGAATTGAGCAGCTTGTCTCGCGGTTTCCTTCCTGGCGCGTTAATGAAGAAGTGGAACTTCCCGTTTAGGATAATGCTGCCACTGGAAAAAAGCACCCAGACATGGAGTGAAAATGAAACGACCACCTGATTGAGGCATGTTTGAGGGAATTTTGTGAAGGGTTTATGCTCTTTTTTTTCCCCCTCCCTCTGTTTATTACTTGGTTTCCTCAGAGCAGAGCCGCTCTGGTGACTAATTCATCCCACACAGAGTTTTTAAAACCCAACTTGACTTTGTTTGTCCAACATTCCTTCTGCTGGTGGTGTTGGAGCCTGAGTGTTCTCAATCAAGTTCAGCAAATGTTTATCCTCAGCCTTATGACCAGCTCTGTGAAACTTTACTTTGGAAGCTTGAGGTTTTAAAAAGCGGGGGGTGAAATCTGGTGATGTGGCTTTTTGTGTATGAGCGTTAATTAAGGAGGATACTGCCAGAGGCTGCAGTGCTGGGTTTGTGAAACACGCAGCTGAGGGGAAGAACAAAAAATAAGAAGTGAAAGACAGGAGGAATTTCAGACCAAAGTAACCTGCATACTCTGATCTGGGAACAGAGCAGCAAATACTGTTGCAAATGCTAGACAGGGGCATTGGGTGGAGGAAGGATTTGTTTTAAACTGTAATTTTCTCTCCAATGTCTTCTTTGAGCGAAGCATTTTAAAGACTCTTATCTTTGTTGAGCGGCAGTGGAGAATATTGTTGGTTCTCTGAAGCTGCCTTCTTCCCCTTTGTTATCGGACTTTTTTTTTTCCCCCCCCCAGGGATTGAATCAAAGAATGTACAGGTCACTGTGATGCTGGGGCTGGAACTGCTCAGAGTGAAGCTGTGTGGATTATAAAAGGGAGATTTATTTAAGGCACTCCTTAGAAGCTGACAAGTCCTAGTCTCTTCTTGCTGAAGAGAGGATACTTGTAGGTGTAATTTTTCCAACCAGCTGGAGCCAAAGGGGCAGGAGGACAGACGAAGCTGGGTGTGTGTGTTGGAACTTGCACAAACATGCTGCCTTGTAATCCTCGGGGAAAGGTTAATGTGCTGAGCCCTGGCAGGACAGTTCAAATGTCCCCCAAGGAACTGAGCTGGAAGGGCTTTCTCAAAAGTCACCCGGCCCATTGGCAGGAATTTCTTAAGAAAGCAGTTTTGGATTTTGGTAGGAAGATATCAAAATACCATGATTTCCCTTTTCTCCTTCATGAATCTATTCTGTTAATTAACATAACAGAAAGAAAACTTCCATGCAGTCCTTAAAGAAAGCTCATTTTCTTCCTTCGCTCACCCTAGTATTCAGCACGTATCTCTGGCTGCTGCAGGGTGGGCAGGGTGTGGGTGGTTTTGCAGTTGGATCAAGCTTCGTTATCACTGTCCTGAAGAAATGTGAAAACTCAGAAGGTAAATCCCTGTGCTTAGGGATATATCAGCTTTGGCCTTACATTTTTAGCCCATTTTCATTACTGTTCTGAAACACTGATACTCTGACAAAAGGTCAGAAAGTCAGAGATGGAGACACCTTCCTAAAACATCCAGTTGGTTTTGCACAGCCCAGGGGAAAAGCATCCTCTGAGTGTGCTGGATACTGTGGTACTTCTGAAATGTGCCAGTCCTGAGGTCCACACCAGGAGCGAGGAGTCTGAGACTGCAGCAAAGTGCTGAACGTGGCCCTGTTCACAAGTGGACAGGGTGAATTCAGGTTCTGTAATTAATGGGCCATTGATTGCTGGGCTTAGTGGTGAATAGGAAACTCCCATTCATTCCCAGAGGTGATGTTTAGAAAACTTTCCATTCTGTGAAGCACTTTTCATTCTCCTTTTCTTTTCACAGATGATGAAATTTGCTTGGGATAACTACAAACAATACGCACTCGGAAAAAACGAACTGCGACCGCTGACTAAGAACGGCCACATTGGTAACATGTTCGGTGAGTTCTGAATCAATTTCAGTGCAGTTTCATTGAATTCATTGAATGTTCGTGGTGGTTCTTTTCTCTGCAGTGGAGTGAGGTATCTGTAACAGCTTTGATCTCTTTCCTCCTTCTATTTTTATGAAGCGAGACTTTCAACCCAGCTCCTAGGATTTATCCACCTAGACCCTGTTGCTGGGCACCTCCCAGTGCCTGACCAGTATCATCTCTGTGTACAGGTCTAGCACAAACCTGTCTGAGAACAGTGCTGAAACCAGCCAGGAACTTTATTAAAAGATGCAGTCCAAACCTGAGGCTGCTGCTATTCAGCTGAGGTTGTAGATGTCAGGACCTGACCAAACTCAGCATTTTTTCCCTCTTGTTGCTCCACTGTTGAGCAAGATGTGAATTCCATGAAATATTGAGTGAGTGAATCAATATTAAAGGTTCTTTATCATATGTGCTTACTGCCTTGTATAACTTTACTCTTTAGCAGATCACCTGTTTTTTATGTGAGCCACTTAGATAATTTCAGTGTTAGTCCTCTGCATGTTCTGGTGGGATACTTCTTCACTTTTGGGGATAGAAATTGTCTCTTTCCTTATCTGCATTCAAAACATTCCCCTGCTCTGCAAACTCTGCCCTACCTTGGCCTTGTTTGCACAGGTTGTGCTGTGGTGAGAAGGCCACAGCATCTGCTTTAGCAGCCCTTTCCCCTTCGTCTTTGGGGAACATCCGCTGTACAGGGGTGTCCCGGCTTCTTTCCGCAGGAGTCTGTTTTGCAAAGATAATATCCCAGAGTCCCTCACACCAGACTAGGGCAGAATAAAGTCCTTCAGTGGGCAAATCATATGCGAGTTTTATTTCCTCAGAGCAAAGAGGTTGGGCTAATAAGAGTTTGAAGAAACTCTCATTCCTGGTTTTGTGCTCTCGAGGTGTCCTAGTCCTTCTCTGCATCAGGTACAGGACACGGGTGTGATAGTTCAGACTGCAGATGGACTGCTTTGTGTGGAGACTGAGTACAGCCTCCTGCTTAGCTTCAGGGAGCTGTGAGATGTGCGTAAAAGATTTGATGGTGGAAAGAGCATCACGTGTCTTCTAGGATGGCCAAAACCTTGACGAGCAGCAGCCCTCCTTGGCCTCTGGACTGCAAGGGCAGGTGGCCCTGCTGGAGCTGTCAGAGGAAGGGCTGTAGTTCAGCCACAGCATGGGGAGAAACCTTGGTGTTCTGCCATGGTGCCACTGTCAGGTCCTTTTATTGCCCTAGCTGAGGCACACGTCTCTTTGGTTACTGCAGAAGCACCAGGAGGGTTAACTCAGATCTGGTTGTGCAACACTAAGTTGCATGGCAGCCACGTTAAGGGTTGCTGGGTATCTGGAGGAAGCAGTTCTGGAAGTGTCCCTTGTACCAGCACAGACTGGGCGTGACCAGCCACCAGTCTTGCTCATTTCCACTTTGTCAGGAGCAGTGATGTGGGTTTGTTCATCCTTTGCCTTCCTCTTTCAACTTCTCAGGAATACCCAGGTTTCTTACTTGAGAATTGCATTAACTTCAGCACAAAGTTAAGCATTTTGCAACTTTTCCATGCTGGCAAGCTTGTCAAAATTCCTCAAGGGGCCTGTCTATAAACAGACAAAAATATTGAAAGCTCTTAACCACCTTTATCACGCTAAAACAATTGGCAGTACTTATGCTTGTTTGTAGCATGCCTGTGAGCACTCTCGGGGAGAATGCTTTGGAGCACGAGGATTTGCAGACAACTGCAGAAGCTACGCTGTGTGACCCATTTCAGCTTCTTAATAGACTTTTCCTCCTTTTAACTGGGGCTGCTAAAGAACAGAAGCATGAGGCAATCCATTGCTGCAGCCCTCCTATCCCTCTTGTCTTCAGAGACCTAGAAATTAGGACAGGGCACCGCTCACCATCTTCATTGCTGCCCATTCCCCCTCCTGTCACATCACACATCATTTTATTCCAAGCCACAGATGTCACGGAGGCAAATCGGGTGTTCTGCAGGCTGGAGGTGTCAATATTAAGCTGAGATTTCTTTGCAGCTGCTTCCATGTGGGAGGGAAGGAGCCTCTTCGGGGCTATTTTCGAGTGTGTTTGTGTGCATGAGAAGCGATTGAGCTCTTGAAGAGTGATATATTTTTCCTGTTGTGGTTGCGATGCTCACTTGTAGCCCAGCCTTCAGTTTAGCAGCCTAAGCCTGGGGGAAGTGGGGGAGCTGCTCTTTATCAAAGATTCTCTCTAATCAAAGTAGAAATACAAAATAAACATTCACCTTCTGCTCCTACGTAGCATTCTGCTTCTCTTAACAGCCGTGAGATAGCACCCCTCCCTGATGGCAGGTAAACCACAGGCAGAAACACTCTTGTTTCTCCACTCTAGTTGATATCCTTTCTCCTCTGCCTTGGAAGGTGGCAGTTCACATCTGAGAGCGTTTCCAGATTTCAGAGCCATAGATCAGACCTGCCCACTGTCCAAGGAAGTGCTGGGCTGCTACATACACTGGGAGGCACGGTGATTGCCCTGGAAGTTATCCCATGAAAATGGGTGAGGAAACACTGCTGGGGTGATATCTGTAGAACCTGCACCATAAGGTTCCAGACTGCAGGGTTTTCAGAATCATCTGCAGAATTTCTCTCAGCTAACTGAAGGTAAACCCTCAGTACCTGGCCACTGCCACAGTCAGGCACCAAACCTGCTTGTTTAGGAGAAGTAGTTAAGTAAAATAGCACAGCTTTGCTTGTAGTGAAGGGTGACTGCTGGAGATCCACCAGCACCTATTCTGTCCGCAGTGTTGATCTCATTATTTTAACCCATCTCACCCCAGCATCTCAGCATTCCTGTCTTCGGTGTCGTGAGCATTAAATTAATTCCTGTTTGCAAAGCATGTTGAATTCCTTGGAGTGAGGCTGCTGGAGAGGGCAAGCGTATTATGTAGCGCTGCACTTGAAATGCACCTGTCACTGTGAGATCCAACTTCAGAGAGCTGAATTATTATTCTGCCCGCTCCCTGGGTCTGTCATAGCCACTTATTTTTCTGACAAAATGTTTTTAAAATCCTGTTAGCTTTACAGAGTTTCTGTGGCTACGGCAGAGTGAGCTGGCTTCTATTTCTGCTCATGCATCAGCTGAATTGTCAGTTAGGTTTTGATTGCACAGTCTTTTAACAATGATAAGGTAAGAAGCCTGATTTTCGGATATCTCTTGAAGTGTGTGGTGCTGGCAGCAGAAGAATCCTTCTTTGACTTATAACCTGAGTCAATTTGCTCTGGAATCAGTGACGGCAAGTAAATATGGAACCTTACTGTGCTGTTAGGCAGTAATTTTTCACCACTTAACTGCACATTAGAATATTAATTTCAGTATAAAAATAGCAATCCTTAACTAAGTTTCCCCCATTTTTTCCTCTCTCCTCACTTGAAATCACGCCTAAAATTATGAATTGCCCTGTCACAGCCATTGCTTCTCTCAGCATATGCTGAATTTGTGCATCTTCATGAGGCTCTGAAGCTCTCTCTGATGTGAATCCATGTGACAACTGTCACATCTAGGACACAGCCAGGTCACCAGAGCTGGATGGAGAAGATCTGACAGCAGCTGGATGTGAAAGATGTGAGGTGTTTAGACTCCATCCTCATGTAGGGCCCTCTGTGGTGTTCCACGTTTGATTGTTTGGTGACAGAGCGCTCAGGGCTGTCTGCGCAGGCTGGGTAACAGCTCTTGGAGGATCATGCTTGGGCCATGTTTGTGTACTCAGCTCAGACTTTGGCCTGAACTGTCCTGACAGTTTGCTTTGAAGACAGGAGGTCATTGGTCTCGGTTGCCTGGAAATTGTACTATTTTGGCTCTCCAGGATAAAAAAAGGGTTTGAAGTGGCTGGGGAGGAAAAGCAGTGGCCACATGAATATGTTCAGAGAGGTCTCTCTAAAGTACCAAACTGTTTGTCCTGAGGTTCAGAAACTTTCATTTTCTTTCCCCGAAGTGCGGCACAACCCTGCCAGACTTTCTCACTGCACTGTGACACTCTGGTCCAGATGGAGATTCAAGTAACATCTCTCCACTGAACCAGCACCACCAAGTGCATTCCGCAGGAACTTTTAACAGCAGCTGAAGTGCTCTTTGACCACCGTCTCAGGTGTTGGGCCCGAAAGGCTCCAAGTCCCAGAGTTAGTCACTCCAACCATCCCGTCTTGCCCCTTGAGCCAAACATTTCCCAAATAGCTGCTTCCTTCATCGGTGATTTCTGTAGGAAAACAGGAAGCAAGCAGGAAATGTGCCCACCTCTATTAGAAGTAACAGTTGATGGATGAATATTTAACATGGGAAAGGTAATTAGATGAAAATACTAATTTAGCAGCTCATTCTAACTACCAGAAGAGAAACGGGAACCTCCAATTGTGCAATCACTCGGTGCAGCTTTTCTGTTCTGCCCGAGTCTCTTTTCCTGTGATAACAAAATCACAAAACCCTGGAGTGTCCTTTTATGTGATTAAAATAATAACAATAATAATAATCGTTCTGTGAATTCATATGCTGAATAATTCCTGCTGCCTCTCTCACGTGACATTAGATGGTTGGCTCCATGGGCTTTTTAAAGAGAAAGATATATCGTAATGAAGACGTTGCTGGAACACTGTTGCTCCCTGGCATCATCATCTGGGATTTTTTATGTATAATGTAACCCAGTTGAATATCGTTTTCAGGAAGAGCTTTTTCAGCGTTTGACGTTGGCTTTTGCTGTCACCGAAATCTGTAACAACAAACTTCTTTCCTGTCAGCAGGAAGCAGTGAATCAGGATATCCTCCAAATATCAAACTCGTTGGAGATTGGTCAGGTGACTCATGTTGGAGCTGACATTTATCCCTGTTAGGGGTTGGGTGGTTTTTTTCCCTTGCTTTCCACTTGCCAAGGATCACTCCTTCCAGGCTCCAAGGTTGTCATTAATACTTCAGGAGATCAGTTCCCACTCTGCTCTCACCTTGGGTCATGCTGAGAACAGGGGCTTCCTTTAAATGTGCTGTTTTGCGCATTAGTTCAAAGATCAGGGCTCCACTGAACCCTAAACCTCACACAGAGATTTAAGCTCATTACAGTGGCTCAGATGATGAGCAGTAACTTGTCAGCTTGAAATACTAATTTAAAAAGTTTAAACATGGAAAAAAACCAAACCAAAACCCAACTATTGATGTCTCCTGTAGTAACTTAAGGCCTTCTTCAAACACCTTTGCTGCCAAAGCCTTCTGGTGGGGCTGTGCTAGACCTGCCCAGCTCCATCGGGGCAGCATTTCTTGAAAATACTGTATTTGAACTAAACAGATTCATCTCCCCTCGCCCCTGATTTACATCTTTGGAAACAAGGCGGGGGGGACATGACCCAAACTGGGCCAATTCATCGGAGAGCTGCCTTGGCCTAAGATGCAAAGCACAGATGGATGTTCCAGGGTCTCTGTGTTCAGCCCTTTAGATACGAGGACAGCTGCAAAGGTCGGCCAGCAAGGGTTTGGTCTGGGCCTGTCGTTAGCAGGAAACCGGGAAAATTCACATTATCTCAGTGTAAAACCATTAATCATCCCAGGCTTCCTCATGAGTTTCATGAACTATACATTGACCCTGAACAGTTTTGAGTTTAATGAGGCCGAAAAGTAGGAGAGTGTCTTGGGATTTGTCAGAACTGCTTTGCACAGCAAAACAGAGGAGAAGGAAACAAAATCAAAATTAGACAAACAGCCATTAAAGTAGCAAATGAAAGCAGAAAAAGAAAGAAAATTGTGGGGAGATGTGAGTAGAGAGCATTCTTTGGGACCTCATTTCAAGATGCTGAGGAGCAGAAAACACAGCAGTGTGGAGGAAGCAAGCCATGCATGAGCAGCCCTGTTACCATGTAGACAGGGGAGCAAGCCAGGCTCTATTTTATTTATTTTCCATTTTTCAGACTCTGGGGACTGTATTTCAAAATACAATGAGCTTTTCTTTAAGCTTCTTTTTTTTCCTCCTCTTCTTTAATTTTTTTTTCCCCCCTCAGTCACCCTGTTATGGATGTTGTTTGTGCCTCCTTCCGGACACTAATTATGCGGAAATAATTGTCTAATCTTCAGAGATATTGAGCGTGTGATTAAAAGGCAGCCAGCTGAGAGTGGGCGTAGTTGGACTGCTCACCGATTCTTCTCTGGATTATGGAGGTGTTGGTGGCAAGTCCACAGCAAAGGCTGAGTTGGAGATTTGGCGTTTCCAACCGGCTTCAACTAACATCCAGCATCCAATCTGAGGATCTTAGCAGCACCTATCTGTGTTGGGTCGAGAATAGCATTGAATATACAGAGTTGAGAGGCAGAATTGAAGCTCCTGACTACGCAGATACCTCTGCTTCCATCAGAATATCTCTTTCAGGAATGCTGAGGGACGTTTCTCTTCTTGCAATCAGATATGCTTGAGAGAACTTCTGCTGCAGACACGTGCCACCAGACGTTTAACTATGTAAAAAAGCAGAGCAAGTTAGGAATATATATATTTTTAAAATGCCTTTTTATGTCAGAAATATCTCGAGGCTTATTGTTTTCTTATCTTTATCCCTCTGTATTTACCTTTTCCTTGTTTATTCAGAGGAGATGGGTAGCTATAAACTGTGGGGCAAAAAATCCATTTATCTTCTTTGGTTTTTAATTCCCTCCTTTTCCACTCTTGAAACTTCAGAAGAGATTGGGCAGGTTCAGAACTGGCTTTGCTGTGGTTGGTTTCACATTTAGAACTCAGATGCTTTATCGTTTATTTGTTTTTGTGCTACTGCTGAAGTCTCTTGCCATCTTCATTATGTAGCTCATTGGATATTCATCTGGATTAGTGTCAAATTTTGACATTTTTCTATTCACCTTCCAGTGTTCCAAGTGGCTCCTGCTACTGAATTTCCTTTTCTATAATTTCTCCAGATACTTGTTTCCAATATATTTTGGTTTTTTTTTTTTTTTAATCTCTGCTGCCTTTTGGGATGTGAGAACTCTTACCTCACTTCCTTAGCAGATTTAACATCATCCCGTAGGACACCAACTTTCTCCCTGGTTTAGAAGCTGGATCTGTTTGTTCAGGATATTGTGGTAGGCATCCATCATTTGAAGACCTTTAGACTTTCAGAGATACTCTCTTCTAGCCTCTCAGGATTGTTCTTGTCTCTAGAGAGATTTTTTTGGAAGTTCAGGAAAATCCCTTAGCTTTTTCTTGAGGTACCAGTGAGAAAAACAAGGAGGATTTTTGGACTTAGTAAAATCGTTCAGCCTTCTTCTGATGTTTTATTGTCAAAACCGCACTGTGCCCTAACATATTGTATCTGCAGCTCCCAAAAGAAAAAAAAAGGGTAGGGCATT
>VWZY01003906.1:48305-73111 GCA_013399075.1 Chloroceryle aenea | reverse complement strand
GGGGGAGAAAAATCTTCTCTAAAATGCAGGTGTTTCAAGAGACAGTTCTGAAGGCAGAGGTTGTTTCCACACTGATTTCAGTATACCAAAAATATCCTTGCTCTGATACAAACATGCAATTAAGACCACTTAAGTTAATTCCTGTTTGTCGCCCCAGTTTTTTTATCAGAGTATGTGACTACACATGGCTACCTTTTCTTCACGAGCTGGAGGATGGGAAAGCACAAATTACGTGAATATTGAAGTGTAAAGTGGCCCAAGATCACAGCAGTCCTGGTGATGGCCTTGAACTGTCAGTCTCTCATCTTCATTTCCAAGCTCCAATCTGTGCTGTGTTCTGCAAGCGAGAAGCAGATAATTTGGGAACAAAGAAACCGAGGATCAAATTCTTCCTGTATGTGAGAGCAGAGAGGCTTTCATTGACTTCACTGAGGTCTTCAGGCAGCTGGAAGTGGAAGTCGCCTTCAGGCATTAAAATTAACACCTTTTGACTAGGCTAGAACATTCCTCTCTCTTGGCAGACTGCATCCTGGTTGCTGTGGGAACCAGCATTTTTAATTTCCTGACTTCTGTGTACATCCAAAATTGTAACTGTGATGTACTCTGTCACTAAGGTAGCTTTGGGGGTTTGCAGAGAATCGAGAAAGCATTTTATGTAGGACTGACTTCCCTCAGAATCACCTCGGTGCACCTCCAAGGGGCATCTTTATGAGGCTTTTTGGAGACCTACAATTCTAATTCATCTTAGTGAGCAATCGCAGCATAAAAAAGGAACACTGAGAGGTCATTTAGTCCTTCCCTTCTTAAGCTATCCCTAAGCTACCCCATGTTGGAAAGTCATCATCAGTGTTCTGCTTCAGTGCTTTACAGTTTTAAGGCTTGTACTGGTGTCTGACCTCTCCTGTGGAAGTTATGCTGCAACTTCTTGGCCTCTCCCCGTGGATGTGGAGAATGGTTTCCCATCTTACTCTTTGCAGCATCTCTGTGTGTCCTTGCAAAAAATGTTGCCAAGTTCCCTTTAGTTTTCACCCCTCCAGGCTGAGCAGCCCTGGCCCTTTCCAGCATTAACTGTAGGTCACATTCTGTGGCCGTCGATCCCCTCCAGAGGTTCCAGATGAGCCAAGAGTTTCTTGAAGCAGAGTCAGTGTCCTGGCTGAGGCTTTGCCAGTGCAGAGTGGAACCAAGAGCCCTTCGTGTCTTGCGCGTGACACATGCAATGCACCCGTCCTGGGGTGGGATTTGCTCCTCTTTGCAGCGTTACAGCATTGGTGAGTTGAGCTGAATTTGTGATCTGCTGTAGCCTTGGTGCTGTTTTCTGCAGAGAGCTGTCTAACCATTTATTCCTTATGCTTCGTGGTTCGTTGTTCTGCCCTCAGGGTGAAATACTTTGTGTGTCCTTATTGAATTGCATCCTGGTTATTTCAGACTATTTTCGCAATTTGTGGAGATTATTTTGTTATCTAATCCTGTCGAGCAACATACTGGAGAGCATTTGGAGTCTTTCAACCGGGGTCTCGTCCGCGTGACTTTAATGATATAGGAGAGAAAAAGAAGAACGTGGACAGATGGTTCCAAGTGGTGGAGTTCAGTGGCTTAATGTGTTCCTGCTCCTCAGCTCAGACGTGGTAGTGGACCAATTGCATTCTCCTGACCCATTACATTCATAAAGAAAACGTATTTAGATTCTTTCACTGTTGATTATTAGGGGTCTTAGCTCAGTTCGTGAGCAGTAACTCAACTGCTTAGCAATAGCTGTATTGACAGCAGGTGTCCAGGCCCAGCACCTCCCATTCTGTTGCACACTGACTGACGTCGTTGATCCAATAAACTTTATTTTGAGGCAAAAAGCACTTTCATTCCCGTGTCTCGGAATTCAGCTCTCACACCTGCCCTTGTAGTAGGGAGCAGATCATTTCTGCGACCACAGGGAGAAGTGATGTTTACTTGTCTGGACCATAGATAAAACCACATCGGGGATGAGGAGTTGTACAACCCAAAGTAGAACACGCTGACTGTTCTGCAAAGTCCCATCCAGAGTGTGTCTTGTCTGCAGGGGGGAAAATGCCATCAAGGGTTTTAAGCTGCATCTCTCCCCTGTGCTGTCACAACACATCTGCCATAGCCGCTCTTTGGGAAGTGTGTTGGGAAGATAGAAGGGCAGCTTCTTCATTATTATAAGGAAGTGGCTCTCCTTTGAATCTTAAGATGAATTATCAGTCTCTCCTCATTATCTGCTACCTGTGTCTCTCAGAGTCGATGGGTACTAGTTACGGGTTGGATGTGTGTGTTTTAATAGGGCTGTTGGGACTCCTCATGTTAAATGATGCAAGTCCTCCAGGAGGTATGTGAAGGAGCAATAAATAGTATGTAATCAGGTTACCTTTAAGCAGTCTAAAATTAATTTCAAACATCCAGAAGAGGAGAGACCAGCAGTATTTTGCCCCACCAGTACTGCTGCTGTTGTCTTCTGCTTAACCTTCTTGAACTGTTCCTCCCAGAATTACTCCTCGCTCATCGAATCACCGATCTTTGCCAGAAGTAATTACCTCTGCTTCGCTGACATCTGAGCCCTGTTGCCCAAACAAAAGAGAGAACCTCTTTCCCGAAGGAGCATTTGAATGATTATTGCTTTCAATTTTCTGCTGAGCTCTCCATAGCCAACGTAGTCTGCCTGCAATAGAATCCCTGTGTCATGGGAAACGGATTGGATACATGTGGGGAGTGGATTTGCAGCGTCTCTCCTGTATCTAGGACTGTGTTCCCCGAGGCTCAGTCAAACCGTGTCCTCCTCTGTGACACTTCTGAATAGAAACAGTTTGATTTGAGCTCCAGGAAGTCTGGAGTCACTCAGTGATGGGACAGGGCCTGTTGTTGGAGGATCGCTAAATGATGAAAGGCGGTTGGAGAAACTGGGGAGAAGAGGATTAAACTGGGGAGCTGCTGACAACTATTAAATACTTAAGAATCAGCTGGCAATAAGTGCTTATCATAGATCTTCTCTCCCTTCCCACTGAAGGAAATAATGACCTAAAGGGCTGTTACTGTGACAAGCAATTAATTCGTATTCTGAACACCTCTCGTTTTGGGGTATTTTTTGTTGTTGTTGGTTTTTTGTTCAGTGCATAACAAGAATATTGCTACCCTGTTCCCACCAGCCTGATCTCCTGCAGACAGTCTACTTTGCCACGTTCCTAAATGAGCATGAGCCCTCTCTTCTCTCTCACCCATCACTTGTTCAGGAGAGAGCTGCCACTGCTAGTTCAGTTTGAGTGATAGACTTAATTCTTCAGGGGAAATTGATATTTGAAAAACATGAGTGGTTTCTAATCCAAAAAAGCTATTTCTTCCTCAGCTGGAACACATTCTGTATTAAATTTGATCATAGCCGCCTAAAAGCCAACCCTTCAAGATGCTTCTCTGTGATGCCAGATTTACCTTGGCACTGTGCAGCACATATGCTGACACCCATTGTGAAGTGCAGGTGGAACTGTGATTCATTATCACTTCCTATGAACTTGGAAAACGGCTCCTGTTGACACCAAAAACCAGATTGAGCTATCTCCTGGGCCAGATGTTTGGGCCATCTCCCTAATCTCTGTCTTCAGAATTCCTTGCCTTTTGGTAGGGGGTCTATCATCCATGTTTGGCAGATGGCTCTTTCTGATGGTGTCACCTTTGAGTCTCTTTGCAAGGTCTGGTGTAGTGTAGATTCTGCTTCTTCTGAACCGCATGCTCCCGGATTAGATGCTCTCCTGTTCCTAAGCATGTTTTCAGGCAACGATCAGCACTTTGGCCTTTCCTTAGTTGGGGCAAGTGATGTTATCCACCCTGCAGTGTATAGGACTAGGGTTTGAGTTATTTAGGTGTGAAGCTTATAGAGTAGCAGGAACCTCAGTGCTGTCTTGAGTGATGCCTCGCATTTAGTAAAATGCACTGGTTGCTGATGGATCCATTAAGGATTTTGTCCAGAACTGCAAGAAAATTGGCATCTCTGACATCAGATAATTGATAGCTGAAGAGATTAGTAGCCAGCTGATAGCCTACAAAGCAGGGCCATCATTCTGTCAGCTACCAGAGCTAAATCTATCAGGAATCATGAAGTGGAAGAGATCAGTTGTGGCACATCAGTATAAACTGAATTCAAGGGTGGTTTGTGTCTTGGAGTGATGAAGGGTGGTTTGTTGGGCTCTGTGGGTAGTTGGCACAGTTCCCCCCCTGTCTGTTGCCCCTGCTGGGGGCAAGGACAAGCACCAGGATCAAGCCAAACAGAACTAGTGCGGTTATTGAGCTGGGAGCTAGGGCAGTGCCCAGCGTGTTGCCCCAGGACCTCCATCGGTGGCTGCACGCAGCTGAGGCTGGCAGGGCGGCAGAGGACAGAGCTGCCCGTGGCCACTGCCAGGGAGCTGCTGGAGGCCCCACAAGCCACATCTGTAAGGCAGGTTCTGCTCTTCTGTGTTGTCACCACCTGCTCTGTACCGCAGGGGAGCATGTGTGGGGTGCAGAGTATTTGGGAGGTGACCTTTTGACCAATAGCTGGAGAGGAGAGTGAGGAAGATTAATATGAAGAAAATGGGAAAATAACCTTGGATATGAAGTGTTTTCTGATGAGGTCCCTGAAGTGTAGGTGCAGTGGTTTATTTGGAAAGCAAAGAAAAATGAGGTTGCTCGAAAGCTAATGGACTTTTTTTTTTTAAGTCTGCAGGAGAATGTGCTGATAAAAAAAGAAATAGATCTCTTCTAATTCTCAGACTACTTCTTTGTCCCCTTTATCTCTCTCTGCTGCTACCTTGTTGCTCAGATGTAATTTGTTTAGTTTACCTTAAATAAAGGGAATAAAGTTACTCTGTGTTACAGCTATCGGTTCACAGACAAAAACCTCAATAAATAAGACACGGTGGCAAGGCTGTAACTCAAGTCTGGTGGTGTTGGCCTTGCAGGGCTTCATCTGCAGCGTGTAGGTACCATTCACAGGCAGCTGAAGGACCGTCTTGGAAGAGGACAATTGTGAAGACTTAAGGGAGATATTTCTCTTTCTTCCTGAAAAGGCCTGTAACCTGTTTCTTAGTTTAATTTGGATTTTCTGCTTAACTTGCGTCAGCTGCACAAACAGTACTCACTTTGTCCTAGAGATCACCCACAACTGGCTTGATCCTGTTTGTAATGTGAGCAGATTTCTTTCTACTTGAGAATATTCTCCCTTGAGAGCATCTCCGTGCTGAGGGAAGGGCGAGGGAGCTGAGGCTCTGGAGCTTGGAGCAGAGGAGCCTGCAGGTTGAGCTCATTGATGGTTATAAAGATGGAGAGGGCAAGTGTCAGGAGGATGGAGCCAGGCTCTGCTCAGCGATGTTCAGTGACAGGACATTGGGCAAGGGGTGCAAACTGGAGCATGGGAGGGTCCAAAGAAATTTAAGGAAAAACTTTTTCACGGTGAGGGTGACAGAGCCTGGCCCAGGCTGCCCAGAGGCGTTGCGGAGACTCCTGCTCTGGAGAGATTCCCAACCCGCCTGGATCTGTTCCTGTGGAACCTGCTCTAGGTGGTCCTGCTCTCGCAGGGGGTTGGACTTAATCTTTCAATGTCTCTTCCAGCCCTGAACGTTATGTGGTTCTGTGAATATTTTCTGGAACTGGGCCGTGTCTCCCCGTGCTGATACCTCGTGCAAGGCATCTGTGCTAGAGGACAATTATCAAAAGAAAAGTTTTAAAAAAAAATAAAATGAAGGGGGTGGGAGTGTCTCTGCGTGGCCAGCGATGCCGTTCCAGAGGGCAGAGGAGCAGCGAGTCCAAGGTGCTTGGGATGAGCAGAGACAGAGGGGCCGGGAGAGATGATGGTGGATAAACTGAACGTGATCAGCAGCACTGGGGAGACAGCAGCTGCCTGGGGAACCTGCCAGGGCACAAGGGGCTGGCTCGTGGCGGAGGGGCTGCGTGTGCCTCGCTGTCTATTGACTCTTGTTTCTTGTCTGGCTGTAACTGGTACTGAGTAGAACAGGCCAAAAGTTTGGTCAGCGTGCTGCAGCGCTTGCCCTGAATGTGTCTTTTTAACTCTCTTTATTATTATTATTATTTATTTCTCTAACCAGCACATTATCTTTTATTTAAACTCTTCTTCTTTCCCAACCTGGAGGACAGTGCCTCCTGCTTTTTTGCTGGCAGAAGAAACTAAGGCCCAGAGTGAGCAGAGAACTCTGGACTAAACCCAGATCCTATCTCAGGTGTTCCAGGCTCCCAACCATTTGCTCTGCCTGACCCAGAGCACCCCATGGAGACAACTGGCAAATCTTATCTGCTAAGCAGATTTTCCAAGAAACTGTGCTGTGATTTTCACAGTTTACTCTGTTGCCAAGATAATCCTGAGCTGTGTAAAGTGTCTGTGTAGCTTTCCTCCAGGACTCGACAGTATGCCACCAGCCAGAAGCTGACTGGTGACGTGGTCTCAGCCAGCTCGCAGGCTTCAGGCAAATCTCTGGATAAATGTCAAAAGTTCAGTCTGGTCTCTAAGCACTATCAATGAGAAAAGAACCCAAAAGAACAAGAAAAGCAGCGCTTGGAGATGGTTGCTTTTCAAACTCCTGTTTTAACAAGGTGCTGATTTTAATCAAAGCCAACTCAGGCTTTTGAAGCCTTCAGTACCAGCATAACCAGCAGAAGGGATCTCTGTTTTCTGTTCTTGTTTTGCTCTGTGTCACCTGTGCCCCAAGAGGTGAAGATAAATAACCACGAACAACTGGAGACTTTGTGCCTCAACAGTTAACAAGTTCATCATGTTTCATTGGAACTGCATCCTAATTTTTATTCCAAACAGGATTTCAGCACTAATTTTTGTTTTGACAAATATGATTTGACATAAGAACAGTGGGAGTCAAGACCTTTCATTTTTGATGTAAGTTTACATTGCACTGATCTAAATTCCTCCCTCTTTTGCTCTCGCCTTTCAATGGTAAACTCAGTTATTAAAGTTAGCAAAAAGCCATTTGAAACTCTCTGTTCTGCAGCATTTAAACAGTCCTGCTGTACGCAAGATTAAGTATGATAGCTTCCTAATGACTTGTGCTGTTCATTTTAAGCATTGGCACAATGCATTACTGTACGGATTTTTTTTGGTTTAAATGGCTTTGTTGAAAGCGAAGGATTCGGTTTCTGGTCACTGAGAAGGATTGTTTGCCAAATGGCAGGACCAGGCCCCCTGGGTCTTAGTCTCCGTGACATCAGAGAATGTTCTTTAACCTCATTGCTTGCTGTAGTGCTCTGGCAGTGCCTGCTGAATAGGTGTGTGGTGAGGTTAGTTTGGGCTCCTATCCATCTCCGTGACAGACGATTCGTGACAGCAGCAGCAGGGGCACGTGGCTCCCGAAGCGCCTATGATGTGTCACAAAGAAGAATTTTATTTGAGCTAAACCCTGACATCAGGGAGATAGTGTTGAAAAGCTGGGGAAGATACTTTCTTCTCCCGCTGCTTGGGAATCCTTGCACCCTCAGTGCCTCTAGGTACAGGCTAAATTCATTATTCCTCACACCTAGAGAGCTGAGCCACTGAGAGTTGAGACAGGGAGAACGCCTCGTTGCTTGTGACATCTGTGTCATCATGGCTTGGCAGCGGGGCACTGTTGATCATCCACCTGCAAGCCCTCGTGCTTGGTGGCCCCTCAAGATGCAGAGGGGCCGTGAGAGTTAGGCAGAACCGCTGGCGAAAGGCATTCCTCCTTCCTGAGGAAGAGGGCTCTTAAAGACCCCACTCTTAGCTACTCATCTGCTGAAGCATCACTTTGACAGCTTTTTTAAAGACTCTCAGGGGACAGACTTGCAGCTGGGAGCCCTTCAAATCTCCTATCTGGCCTGTGATACTCCAAGTTGCCTATTTTGGGAAGAGGGGAGTGAGGGAAGGCGACTCTTTCTTCCCCTCCCATCACAGCTGCTCCACTTTGTCTAGAAAATCAAACATTTGCTGAGCTCTGGAGGCTGAATAGGTCCTGGGGTTAGGCCACTTGTTGGGAGAAGCAGGTGCAGGTCTGTGTGCTACGTCTGGTGGCAAAAGCTCTTGAGCAGGTAGCTAGCCAGCCTGTAAATACCTCACCCCAAAGGAAGAAGTTCATTTTGTCCAAAACACCTTCCTAGAACCTGAGTAACTTCCCACCACGAAAAAACTCAAAACAAGAAAACAAAGAAAAAACAACCAACCAACCAAACCCAAAACCCAAACCAACACAAAACTGATTTTGACAGAAGGATGCCCGTTGGTCCCCAAAAGCGATACCCATCGGGTAGGAGAGCTTCTTTGCTTTGCAGGAATGGAGCTGGGAAAGCCAGAGGGAAGAGCAAGGGCTAGGGTCACCTGCGTCAGCTGGTGTAGAGAGCAGTAGGATTCTGGAGACTGGTGCTGAAGTGCAAGCTGCTGGACTGGCTGTCCCATCGCTTTAGGCTGTTCTGCTTCCTCCTTAATACAAACCCTTGGAGGTAGGATGAAGGTAAATGAATCGTGCTTTGTCACTAATGAGTCACTCTGTTGCCTAACTATTGTCTCTTCTCTCATCAGTGAGTCACTGACACCTTATTAGAGCAGCTGACAGACCCCAGGCCTTGCTCCCCCTGGGAGGGGTGTGATGGGGCTTTGTTTCAAGGGCAGCTGCATCGGCTGAAATGGTGGCACGAGGCTCAGGCTCCACGGCCCAGGAGGCTGATGGATTTCCTTGGTTATGGGCAATGCTGTAGCAGTTTGAACTGATAGAGCAGGAGCAGAGCAGGGGACAACAAACCCGTTTTCTGAGCACGATGAAAAACACAATCTATTTTCAGGTGCCAAGGAAACGCATTGGAAATATCCTGGATGCTCTTGCAAGTGCTCTGCAGCCTCTTTGTTTTTCAGTTTTCTTTCTTCATAGCCTGGTTCTGTCCCTCTTCCCTTCTCCTAATTTTTGTCCTTTGCTTCAGTCCCTGCTCCCTCCTCAGTCATGTAGATGCTGTTAAGAGAGACCTACCCAGTACTGTGCATCTCAGCTCGCTGTTGTCTGCCTGCAGGGTGCAGAGGGTGGAGACAGAGAGGTTCTTTCAAGCTGAAGGTTTTGACCTTGGCTGCAAAAAGCCACATGAAAAGTTGTGGTTTCCTCTGACATGACTGTCTTCTGTTCTGCGCAGCTCCCACAGAGACTAAAAGAGAGTTAAACCCAGGGTCACACCCTAGGTCTCCTGATAAAAGGCAATTCTTTGGTATGAAGACTTTGTCTTCTGCTCTGTCAATCATCTTACTTCCTAGAAAACTTAATCCTGTCCTCTGGGCCCTTTCTAATGAGGGAGCTCAACTGTGCCATGCAAGCAATGCTTGGATCAACGTTCCAGCCTGACCCAACCTGTGGCCATCCCTCGTTCCCAGGCAAGGCCAGGTGCTAAACGTGAGCAGATGCAAAGTGTTCCCATCAGTGGAATTTCACGTGTGGATTTGGTGGCTCGTGGAAAGCTTCAGCAAATCAGATGTAAACTCTTATTGCTCTACTGCTGATCAAACATGTAGTTACTGTTGTGTACTTGCCACTGGTGTGTTTGATTGGCCTGTTTCTGCCTAAATTGGTGGGTTTGATTTGCAGCTAATGGGTAGCTAAAAGGAAGTTCGCAGATGCAGCAGCAGTTGTGATTGTTACCACAGTTATACTTAGACCCTGCTTGGTGCTTTTCAAGCCTTAATTAGCCCTTCCATGTTTGGCAAGTGGTACGGTAGATGTTCTCCACCTTTGATCAGCCCTCATGGCCTCCCTTTAAACTATACGTTGGGAAGAAAGCCGTTCCCATTTCTCCTCCCCAGCCTGGCTTGCTGGGGCGCTGAAGGAGAGCGGGGTCCTGGGCCATGTGCAAATGGGTGAATCTTGTCCATGTGCCAGAGGCCCCATCTGTTGCTCACACTTTCCCTGCTTGCCTGACGTGGAGCTTTTCACCCATTACAATCCTCAGCCAATTTGTGATTGAGACCATGTAGCTGTCAATTCTGTGACAGTCAATATCCACCTTTGTGTTGGGGACAGAGGAGCCCCAGGCTGCGGTGGCAGATCTCCTCTCGTGCCCTGTGCTCTTTGGTGGGTTCAGAGAGCCTGGCTGGCAGCTCACCGGGTAGCCTGGCAGGGTTTTGTACCAGTTTGTTCCTTGGGGTCTTGAGATTGGCCAGTGTCTTCCAAAGCATCCCCCCTCTGCCCCAGCGAACATGGGTTAAACCTTCTAATGAGCCTTTGGAATTGTGTTTTGTCTCATGATCTCTTGCTGCAAGTGGCTTTGGCGAACCCTGTGGGTAGCAGGCAGCAGGGGTGAGTCAAGAGTAGGGGAGGAGGATGAACCCTTCTCATCACATTGTCTACCCGAGACTAGAACAAGCTGCTCAGGGCGCTATCTGTGGTGTTTAGAAATTGCACTGCCATTAATTCTCACGAAGGCCCTTTGAGGCTGTGTTGCTGGAAGGGGTTTGCTCCTCCAGACTGGCCTGTTCCCGCTGGGGTTGTGGGGGTATGGTGTGTACATTGCTGTCTCATCTCCGTGGAGCTCCTCGGTTCAGCACCTGTCACAGGACTGTGTTAATTAAAGGAACATTTGTTAGTGGTTTCTGAGGCAGCGTTCACAAGCGAGCGGGTGGAGGCTCATTCCTCTGGGTGGGTGGAAGTAGGAACAGAGAAGCCTTGTTGCCTACGTGGATGTCTCCATTCTTCTCATGCACAAAAGAGCAAACGCTCTTGTGCCTTGGTTCGGGGTGGCACAGACCCTCCTTCAGCTCAAGAAGAGATGAACCTTTGTGTTGCTGCTTTGAGCACCTTTGAGCTGCTGCTTCTGCTGTGCTGCTTTTCTCTCCCAGATGAAGTAGGAGAGGCCTTGCTACTTGCTGCCATGAAGTCCTTCAGGTAGAAATGCCCCTAGACAAGCATCCCTACCTTCTACCTGACGTTTCACTTCTACCGAGAGGTCCCAGTTCTTCCTCCTGGTCCCAGCTCTTCCTCCTGGTCCCAGCAGAGGCTTCCTCTTTCCCATTGAGAATGGCCATGGCTCTCACCGGGCAGCGTAGGAGCTGGTGGGGATCCCAGAGCTGTGTCGAGTAGACACAACTTCCCCTTGCTCATCAGCGAGGTGACCTTGCCTCTCCAGAGTGAGGTGGAGCTCTACTCCAAACCAGTTCTGCAGCAGGATTGGTGGGACTTTCCATGGCACAGCAGACCTTGGATTTGTGGAGACAGGTAGGATCTCAGACACAGAGTCCTGCTTAAAAATGATTGATTCTACCCTTTCTGGGTACTATCAGAAGGGTTTCTTTTTAAGGGTTTCTTGCTTTCTACTTTAGCATTCCCTCAAAGAGCGAGTACAATGAGGCTGAAACCAGTAATTTAGAGAGGGGTGTGTCGGCAAAAGTCAGAAGTGACAGAGCGGGTTTTGATTCCTTTTCCTTTTGAAGCTGCTTCCCCTTTGATTATATCCCTCACATTATAATGTGTGGATCTGGAAAGGTGATTATTTTTTTTAACACCTCTCAAAAGCAGCATGTCAAGCAAACAGCACCACCGATACCACGCACAATAACTGGCTGTGTATGCAGTGTCAGAAACATGCTGGGATACGTGTAGCACCAGCTTCTGACAGCTAAGTACCATCAGAGCTGTTGGACGTCATGTCACCAGCTCTGTCATCATCTGATGAAGCAAAGTCTGAGCAGGAAGGAATGAAGATGCTCCCGCAGAGAAGTAGTAAGGTGCCAGCATGCAAAGGTGGATCAGGATCCTTCCTCAACGTCCTGTCTGTCCTGGCAAGGGATGGAGACTCAGCAGCAGAGTCCTGGTGCTTGCTTTGCTCTCTGCTTGGCTGTGAAGGGGAAGAAGGCTCTTTTGTTATGTTTTTCTCATGCTCATGAGACAGATGAAGCTTGACATGGTCGCTCTTGGTATTGCCATAGACATTGTTAGCTGCAGGACAGAAAAAAAAAGTCATCCACAATTGCTTCAAAGCTGGTGCAGAAGAAAGGAAACATGGACAAGACCCTTGTACAAAACACACAGCCTGAGGTTCTTCAGCTAGAGAGTTTTTAGCGGAATATTTAAAACAAATGTTTAAAATGACACAAAGACAAACCAGCAGGGAAGGGAGGTCTGCCATTCGCTGTGCCAGCTACAGGGGTGGAAAGCTAAGCGACTCCGAGCTGTGCTGGAGCGAACATCCGAGTGTGCTCCTAATCTCTGATGCAATTCAGGTATTTAAAGGCCTTACTTGCTAAAAACATAAAACGCTCTGTCAATTCAAGTGTTTGGGGATTTTTTATTTTTTTTTTTTTCACTTCAATTAATCATCCCAGGAAACTGTAACTTTGTCTCTTTGTCTCTTTTATTTAGTTTGAGCAAATCCAACTTTTCTCATTGTCTCTCTGCAGATTATGAAAGGCTTTGTGGGTTGTATCATCAAATTAAATCAAGCCTGTTAGCGTTGCTGTCAGAATTTCACAGTAATGGGCTGTGCCTCAGGTGGCATCACCCTTCCTTCTCTTCTGATAATCACAGGATGGTGGGGCTGGAAGGGACCTCTGGAGATCAGCAAGTCCAACCCCCCTGCCAGAGCAGGATCACCCAGGGCAGCCCACACAGGAACAGAGCCAGGGGGGCTGGAAAGTCTCCAGAGCAGGAGACTCCACAGCCCCTCTGGGCAGCCTGGGCCAGGCTCTGTCACCCTCCCAGGGAAGAAGTTTCTCCTCCTGTTGAGGGGGAACTCCCTGGGTTCCAGTTTGTGCCCATTGCCCCTCGTCCTGTCCCAGGGCACCGCTGACAAGAGCCTGGCCCCTTCTGCTTGACACCCACTAATAATGTTTTGCTTGTGTCCATGTCACTCTGAGCTGGTGGGTCTCTCCTTGCTAAGAGGTTGTGGAGCCTCAAGTCCTGCCTGGCTCTGTTCCTGTGTGGGCTGCCCTGGGTGACCCTGCTTTGGCAGGGGGGTTGGACTCGATGATCTCCAGAGGTCCTTTCCAGCTCCTACTATTCTATGATTCTAGTAGCAAAGTATCTAAAAAAAATACAAATAATAATAATATCACTTGATCATTAATACTGAAGACTCATTAAAGTTGATAAAAGCAGCTCTGGCTGTGCTGCTGCTGTTTTTCATGGTCATTGCTTTTGGGAACCATGCCATACAAACATCAGCTCAGCTCAGAACCTACCAGTTGATCTAGAGGCTGTTTGACTCCATCTATTGCACTCTCGGGGAGAGCTCCAGTTAGATGATCATTTCCCAAGCCCACAGGAATAAATGGATTTCAAGAGGCTGTCTCTGCTGCCTTCACCCCTTTCCCACAGCCCCTGTTTTTGATGCAGACAGCATCCGAAAGCCAGCAATCTGTAGTTGAGCAGTAAAGTCTTGGTTGGGTTTTCATTAAAGCAATGATGTGCTGACTGGCTGAAAAGTGTCAAAACTGCAATCTTGTGCCATCAACAAAATAAGGCAGGATGCCTTTCTTACGGGAGAGGAATGCCGAGAGCAGAAATGAGCCCTGCGCCAAATGGGTGGATCTGCTCCCCTGGGGAAGGGTTATGACGTACCTCAGAGAAGAGCACTCTGGGGTTTTTTTTTTCCTTAATAAGAAAAGACCAAAGTCTTAAGATTCATGACACATGACTCACCTCTGCCTTCCTCTCCCCTCTGCAGAGCATCCTGCTGGGTTTTCCTCTGTTAAGCAGAACCAGAACTGAAGTGACACGGGAGGTATCACAGAAGCACTGGGCCACTCTGAGCATGCAGTAAAAGGCTGGGGGAATTTGGGGTAGTATTTTGAAGTCTGTTAGTGAGAATAAGGAGCTGACCTGAGCCAAAAAGAAATACATCAGGAAAACCCCTGGGCATAGAGTGTGTGTGAGTCTTTGGGGTTACACTGGGAAGGGGGGTGATAGGGACAGAGCCCATATGAGGAGTTTCTCCTGCAGAAACAAAACCTGAACCTCATCCAAGTGGGGTTGGTGCCAGAGATTCCAAGAGGTTTGGCTGTCAGGGGGTGGGCAGGAATGTGGCTGTGACTGAGCAGTGTGTGTGCGTGGGCACACGGCTTGCTACAGCACTGTAGAGACAGCTTCATGCCTATGGGCCTAACGTGCTGCATCCGCAGAGGGATGACAGATGATTCCAATCTGGAATCCTCCACGTGAGGATTTGTGTTTTCTAAGTTACCCGGGAAAGCGATGGCCTTTGTAATTTAGGCACAAAGGGGGTTGAGTCACAGTGTGCATCCCACCCTCTGCTTTCCCCTGCTAGGAATAATTTTAGGGAACCCCGACAGAAATCAGACTCCAGCACCAAGATGTTCCGTGTTCCAAACCCAAGGCTTGTTAACATCTCGAGTTTCATTTAATCTCTGTCTACACACCCTGGAGAGTTTTCCTAGCAGGTCCTG
The DNA here is from genome assembly GCA_013399075.1 of Chloroceryle aenea. Lineage (NCBI taxonomy): Eukaryota > Metazoa > Chordata > Aves > Coraciiformes > Cerylidae > Chloroceryle > Chloroceryle aenea. The sequence continues at coordinate 58,728 of VWZY01003906.1, read as the reverse complement.
CCACAGCATTCTGTCTCCATGGAAGTTCTCCTGTGGTCTGTTTGCACGAGACAACACTTGGCATGGATGTTTTTTGCGTGAATGACATAGTTGGTCCAAATAAGTGGTTGGCATTTGCCTCATCTGCGTGTCCCCCGTCACATGTTGTTGGAGAATGGTGAGCACGCTCACACGGACTCTTCTGTTAGGCCAACTGGAGGGAACTGTCCCTGAAGTCTCCCAGTCTCTGCTCAGGGTTCACTGAGAATGGTTTCTGGTCTCCCTGCTGCCAGATGAAGCTGTGTCTTGTATCCGTGCTGGTAGTGGGAAACCCTGGCCATGGACTGGTGCAGAAGTCCTGTGTGGCCCAGATCACAAACGCTCATCAGGACAGTGACCGATGTCCTGCTGTGGATGCTCTCAAACACTCCAGATACAATTCTCTCCCTTCAGAGAGGGTTGTGCTTGTAACTGGGTTAGAAAGAGGCTGAGTTTAGGTTTACGGCTGAACAAAGATCAGGGGTGGAATTGCCTAACCAAGACAAGACTGGAAGACAAGGCCAAAGGCTCCCAGTCATGACGGGTGGCTTCAGGGGTGGACCTTGAGCTGTTCCTTGGGTCTATTCTGTCAGAAATGTCAGGCTTTTGAAAATTGGGCCTCCCTAAAGCAGCCCCTTGTTGGGCAGACCATGGCTAATCTGGATCCCGTCCAGACATCCCCAGTATTGGGACTGGAAGCTGCTGCCTCTCCCAGCTCCTGCAGATTGATTTAGAGCACGACTGGGGCTTCATCATGCTCTTCTGTTTGCAACACAGGCGGCCTTCGAGGAGCTACAGTGGTAGATGCCTTAGATACTCTATACATCATGGAACTGGAGGAGGAATTCCAAGAAGCAAAGAAGTGGGTGGAGAAGAGCTTAGACTTGAATGTGGTGAGTCAGTTACTGGGAATGCCTGTTTGTGTCACCCAAACTGTGTTTGGCCGGTTCTGATCGCAGTCTTTTCTAAGAATCGTTTGGGGAGGGGAACTATGAAGTCCGGAGTTGGGGGGGGGGAGAAGAAACCACTCAACTCTGATTCGTTTTTTTAGGGCCGAAGGGGCTGCTGTGATGATTCACCCCACAGCCTGCCTATATGTGGCATAGGGTTCCAGCCAGGGGCCACCAGATCAGACTCACAGTGTCTGGCTGGAAATGAGATTCAGTGTTTAATGGTTTTTGTGGTTTGGTCTGGGTTATAAAAGCAACAGTAATTATTAGATTCCAAGGAAGTTCTATTCATCAAAGAACAAGCCCTGTTTCATCTCAGTTAAATGTCTGCCTGTGATGTCAAAACAAATTTTTGGTTTCTATGCTATAGATTAAGATAGAAAACACTGATCCCCTTGACTGGGCCCTTTGCTGGTTTGGCCTTGCTGGGACTTGAGCTGTGGGAGCGCCCTGGCAGCAAAGTGGGAGCAGACAGTGAGCCTAGATTTGGAAGGAAGGACATCAGCAGCCAGAGATGGTCACTTTCTGTAGCCCCTGAAGTTATCTCGGTCACTTCATAGAGCTACGTCAGAGTTGCTGGGACTCGTGGTGCAGCACGTGCCTTGCAGTCCTACCAGCTGAAGGCTGCTGTCCTTTATCTCGCTTTGTGGCCAGGGCTGTAGCTGTGACTGTTGGTCTCCAAGCCAGCGCTTATATTTCTTGTGGGGGAGCTGATGGGATCTCATCCGTGGTGTAGGAAGAATGGTAAAACCAGGGGGGTGTTCACATTTCTGGGTTTTGGGTTTGTTTTTGATGCCAGGCTAGTTGTCTGTTGTCAAAAATGGTTCTCCCCATGGGAACAATGCAAGCAGCTGCCTTTATAGAAAAGCATGATTTGGGAGAGCACGACTGGCATTCATATATTTATAAAAGGAAGACCACATCTGATAAATTTGGTGAATGCTCTCAGTGTGTTACTGAATCGATAAACAAGGGACAAAATCAACTGGGAGATACTTTATCTGGATTTCATAAAAGCTTTTAATCTTGGCCTGCAGAATAGATTGATCTGCAAAGACAAGAATGAATGCTGTGGATTGATCGGTGGAGTCGGAAAGCACAGCAGAGGGAGAGAAGGAGGGGAATTAATTAAAAATTGGCTCTGTACAAGGAACTCTTAATAGTCCAGAAAAGTGAGGCAGGGACTCCAAGGCCCACAAGCTCTGTTTGAATCAGGGTGCCATGATCTGTCTGATGCAATTTTAGTCATCAGCTCAAGAAGCACTTTTTCTGATTTGTAACCTGCAGGTATTTGGAAAGGGCAGAGGTTCAAGTGCCCCGTTGCTCACTGCAAGTGCTGCTTTGGTGGAAGAACTTTCTGGTTTTTGGCTTTATGCATTTGCTTGAGGGTAGGAATCGTTTCTCATGCAGATTCAGTGGCCAGGAGCACGTCTTTTTTTAAAGGCACATTTTGAATGCAATCGTTTTGACATTTGCTGATCATGGGCTGAGTAGGTAGAGCCTACCAGGTGAGTGGTTCCCAAGGGGTTCAGTGAACCATGCCCGACTGTGTCTTCTGTTTGTGGTGGGGCACACGGACATCACGAGGTTTGTCTCTCCGCAAGCGTGGCTTTGACAGGCTGTGGTCTTCTCTGAGCCTTGAATATCCTTGAATGACAGAAATATCCACCTAATGTAGGCAGCGCATTAATTTTCTAATGCAGGGCCCTCTTTGCAAGGAAATGGAGAAAGATTTTTCCACGTGGCTGTACAATTTTCTCTTTAGCTAAAACATTTCAAGGGACAAATTTTTGCCGTAAACTAACTCCCAATGTTTTTTTTTTTTGCAAGGCATAACCTAAGCCAGGGTTGGGGGGGCTGGACAATACGTCTGCCCTTCCTGATGGACATATTGTCAGCTGGTGATACACGGGCAGTTTGGGTGTTGCTCTTCCCTTCACCTGTCACTGTAGAGCAAATAAAGCGTGACGAGATCTTAGCCAAAAAGCTGTGTCACACTGTAGGCGAGGACTGGGAGACTGAAGTATCTGCCTACAATCTGCTCCCCTGAGCTGCCGTTTGTGCGTGAGGACTTGGCAGTCAAGTGTTTCATTCTGTGTTTTCAGAACGGAGAAGCGTCCTTGTTCGAGGTGAACATCCGCTATATCGGAGGACTGCTGGCCGCGTACTACTTAACCGGAGAAGAGGTTTGTTTCAGCAGCTCTGCGTGTCTTGTGCAGTCACCAGTAATGAACTGAAAGGGTTCTCCAGTAGCTTTTCTCTGAGCATCTGATAATCCCTCCATAACAACAGGCTAAACCTATCAGTTTTATGAATATCAAAATGACACAAATGTTCTTTTAATTAAGTCTTGCATAATTACCTTGCACACACCGTGCATGGCTCATTTGCAAAGATCTTTTCTCCTGTGGGCAATTCTAGCAAGAAGTGTTTTCAGTTGGACACGTCGCTCCCCAGTGAAATGCCATTTGCTGTGATCTTTGTCTTTGCACTTGTTCCTCTGTATTCTAAACATGGGCAATATTTCATCCAACGTCATCCAGATTCTGCCTCGGACTAAGTAGGGCAACAGTTCAGCGGCAAGTGCTCCAAACTCTACCCGGAGAGTCTCTCTGTAGCAGTGGTTTCTGAGATGAAGTGCCCTGGGGTACAGGGAAGGAGGGTGACAGACTGCCAGGGCAGGGTACCTGTATCCTGCCGACTCATGTGACAAAGTGACACAGCTCCACAAAACAGCCCCTTGCGCGGTAGGGGTGGGCTGAGCATCCCTGTCCCTCCTGTCGTGTGGTGGAGCAGTCCTTCCATTGATGCTCCCATCCCCCAGGAGCTCTGGATAAAGCAGGAGGCTCTTGCTTCCACTTCTCTCTCTCCAGCCCGGCAGAGGCCAGGGCTTAATGCCATAATCTGTTTTATAATGTGACTGGACTGGAATTTTACAGCTGGCTGTAGAGAGATGAAGAGATTATTCCTTTGCCCTGAAAGTCTTAGCTGAGCAGAAACTCTGATTCAAGAGGGAACTTTGTGAGTGGAAGAACTGGAAGGCTGGCTCTTAAATGACAGCTTAGCTCTTGTGCCATACATTGATGGTGGCTGGGTGATGTCCACCATAATAGGATGGGATGCCTTATCACTGCATAGTGGCACCATTGATCTGTGGAGTCGCAGGAGCAGCTCTGTTACTGTAGTTGCATTTTAAATGAGTCCCAGGAATGACTTCTCTGTGTGATTTCCCTCCAGGGAAAACTCTCAAAGACTAGGGCCCCAACTCAGGGCCTGTCTCAGTCACAACTTCAACAGGCTTCAGATCAACAGAGCAAAAAGAAACCATAAAATTCCTGCAGTGACCTCTTGAAGTGCAGTCAGCAGCCAGGGCAGTACCTGGCGTATACCCAGTCAGTGTCACCAGGCTGAAAGGCAAAATTCAACTCCCCATCTCTTGCTTTCCCTTCTGAAAGCCCTGTCTCCTTGTGAGCGTATCAGAGGTCTGCAAGCCCACAGGAGAGCTCAGGTTTCCTCAGTGCTGTATTTTTAGAGCAATAAATTCCTGCTTTCTGAAAACTACTATGACAGCTTGGGCTGGTAGAGGGGGGCTAGAGGTAAAAGGCTTGTGCTTTATCTCCTAAGTCACTTACAGGCTTCCCTTGATCAGGACTAATCTCTGGAGCAAAGATTAGTGCTTGTATCAGTTTGTCCCAAAATAATTGTGCATGGTGGCTTTGTGCTGCAAGCCACCATAAGCTATAATTCGATTTGAAAGCCCAAAACGGAGACATTACAAATGGAAAAGGAGCAGCTTAGCCATGAAACCATGAATCCTTCCTGGAGAAGAGCTGCAAGTAAAAGATTGTTCCTTGGAAATCATGGGTTTTACAACAGGAGATGACACGAGCTAGGCAAACCCATGCTGTAAAACTAACAGTGCTTCACCCTGGAAAGATTTCTTTTGATTTTAATTAATTCATTTCTCTTCCCTGTGTCCTCTGCCACCCTGGGAAAAGGGAAGAATTTGTCCGCAGAGGGTACTCTGGATCGGTTCCAATCATGGAAATTTACTGCTGAGGTGTTCGGGGTGTTTCAAGCTCTGCAGCTCTGGCTGCTCACACCCAGGCAGAGGGTTTGGCAGGGGGCTTGGGACTGGTCTGGTGTAGATTTCTAGAGGCCATTCGGGTTGATACCAAAGTGCAGCATGACTTTTGGTTCAGATCTGTCACGCAGTGGAACTAGGGCAGCAGCATACCTGAAGTGGTCGATTTTTCCAGTGCAACCCTTTTTAGTTTTTTAGAGCAGTGTGTTTGAAAAAGGGGATTTGAAAGAATCCAGCATGACTCGTATTCACAAGCAGCTCCATCAAATATTTATCCTCTCTTCTTCTTTTAACAGGTGTTCAAGAGTAAAGCTCTGGAACTTGGCGAGAAACTTTTGCCAGCTTTTAACACCCCCACTGGTATCCCACGTGGTGTCATAAATCTGGGCAGGCAAGACACGCATCCTTACAAGCATGTCATTTTATTACTGAATGTTGGTAAAAAAACAGGATTCAAGCAGGAAGAGTGGTGGTTCCTCAGAGGTGCCCCCTTCTAGTGCAGATTCTTCGAGGTCTCATTTATTTTGCCAACTCAAACCCAAGAGGTGCCTTGGCAGAGATGCAGGTGACTCGAGTTAAACCCAGCTGTACTTCAGTCGTTTTGGGCCATCCACAGTTTCTTCCTCTACCTCTTGGCAGGACTCCCTGCTGCAGTAGCATTTTCCTCGCTCTCATTTTCTTTGAAAGGTTATTTGTAGTCTGCACGTAGAGCGAGGTGCTCTCTGTATTTTTGCAGCATGCCCAACTAGATGCATGTGAATTTATCCAGGCTCCACATTTGGAAAAATTGGGAAAGGAATTGGCTGTGACTGGCTGTCAGGTTTGCTGCTAGAAATGGAGTTGCAAACAGAGCTTCTGGTTTCCTCCCTGCCAGCTGTGCCCAGCCAGGTGTATATCCTTCAGGTAGAGCCACCTTTCTGGTCAGGTAGGTGGTGGTCCTGTGCTGGAGGGGAGCGTGGAGGCAGCTGGGTTACATACTTTGCTAAAGGCCTCTCAACAAACAGAGGCAAACCTGGAAGCTGGACTCCCAGTCTCTGATTCTTACTCGTAGCCAGCATTCCCTGCCTGTAAGGGCTCATTGGCTCATTTTGATGTCTACAAACAAATCCCCAGGCTAAATCTGCTGAAACAGAGAGAGCAGGAAATGTGAGTTAAAAAAAGCCTTTCATCCTCACCTCTTGCAAAACTCAGAGCAGCAGCCATGAAAATCATTATTTATCTCTTAGCCCGTATCTCCTGGTTGGCTCGTGTCTCTGTGAAGTGCAAGACTTGGGTGTTTGGCTTGCACTGATCCATTGCTCAAACATCACTGTCACCCTTCAGTTGTCTTATTTGCATGTGATGCCGGTGAAAATTTGAGGCATTGCTGTGATTTTAATTGTCTCTCTTTGCAGAAGAGACATTCTGCTGCCTCTGTGGCTGATAAAGACTCGGCATAGACTAACCTTTCACAGAAATGCCAAACCCTCCCCTGCCCTTTGTGAAGACAATTGAAAAAGACTTTGTCTGCCCAGACATTCCCAAAATGTTTTGCTGATGACCGTGACTAAAAGCAAAGAAAATCAGAGTACCACTGAAGCCGCAATCCAGAACCTGTATTACTGCTTGAGCTCTGGCTTCGGGGCCATGAAACTGCTGTGAGGGCTCCGAGCATCAATTGATTTAGGAGCAGGGATGAAGTGAGCTCAATCTCTTGTCTGACTGTCGCAGGAACATGATGAACAGCCCAAGGCTGTAAACCCGAAGGGGAAGGGAGTTATTCTGTGTGAGGTAGAGTGTGGAAGTGGAGGCAGAGTGAGGTGATGCTGTGAGAGCACCCTGACCCAAGTGTCAGGGCCAAAGCAAAGCCCAGGGGAGTTCTGCAAGAAAGAATTCTCTCCCATTCTACTTTTGCAAGGATGTGCTAATTCCAGAGACCCCATCGTCGCAAAAGGAGGAGAGTCTCGCAGCGTGCAGGTGCTTTTGGCAGTGGTAGCTTGGGAAGGTGGGTTAAGAGTGACATTTAAAAATTTAGAAGAAACAAAAGCTGGCATGAAGTCAATTCTGCATATATGGTTTTGAGGACCCAAGTACAAAGACACCCCCTCCCAGCTCTTCCTGTAGCCAGATGGCTTTATCTCTTCCTCCCACGTCACAGCACCTTTTCCTCTCGTGTCCTCTCTCTGCCGATGAGCTTCCCCATGGCCTTCTGTTTTCACACAGGCGCTGTATCATATCACACACAGCCTTGTTTTCCATCCTGCTGGCCCAACTGCCACGTTGTCTGCCAGGTCCTAGAGTACATTGTCTTCTCAAGCTGCTGCTCTCTGCCTGTGTGTTGCACTGTGATTTCTCTCCCAACATCTCCCGTTCCAAGTCCCTGGCCCCTAAACCCTCTGCACCTACAGATTTTTCCTCGTCGTCCTTCCCTGCTCTCTCTCTTGGCACTCTTTTGCTGCTTTTGATCTCCCGGGGGGGAAGGACGTGATAGAACCATTTTCAGTCCTTGCTTGTACTGCACAGTGTTTAAAGAAGACCCACTTATCTGGGGGATAAAAAGAGCTCTGGGCATTTTTTTTTGGTCTTGAAGACCAAGGTCCTTTAAACAGGAGTTTCCTCTCAGATGTTATAAAACAAGGCAGCTGAGAAGCCCCAGTTTGCCCAGTCTTTAATGCTGAAAACCAGTTTTCCTGCAGGGGGTCATTTCAGGCTGCTCCTTAAACCAGGGATACACTGCTGATGTACTCTTATTTCCTCCAGACCACCTCTCTTGGAGGTTTACTGGGATTTTAACCCAGGGCTTCCCAGCAGCACAGTCCTTGCAGGCAATGCCCGGCCACGTGTTTGGGACAGAAGCTCCCACGGCAGGTTTGTGTCAGCAGCTGTGACCCCACGCAGCTACTGTCACAACAAACACGGCCCCGTTTGACTGCTTCCAAGCACTCCTTGTTTGATTTAGCTTGGGAGGCAGTTGCTGTTTGTGAGATCGTATTTGTTACAATGTCCCTTCAGTGCAGTAAATAAAGAAAAAGTAATTGACTCTTTATAGATAGGAGAACACCGCGGAATTGTTGAGCTCATCCTACCCAGGGCCAGATGCTGCCAGCTTCAGCAGAGAGGTCCAAGGCGATGTTAATACCAACATCAGCCCGTTCAGATGAGGACCTTTCTGCCTGCCCAGGGAGATCTCATCATGCCATAAACACTGGGTGTCACTGGGGTACCCGTTTTAGCTGCCTACAGCGTTTTCCAGGGAAAAGCTGGCGGTCAAGCCTCTTGACAGTTTGCAGGGAAGGCCGAAGTTTGGCAGTGACTGAGCAATTTGAAACAGTGTGCACATATTGCTTATCTAATGGCTCTTTTTGTCTGGAGGTGAAACAAACAGCTCTGGACCTCAAATGCTTTTCCTTATATCACATGGAGGGGAAATTCCCCCCTCTTTGGAAAGATCTTTAGTTTTAGCCTCCTGTAAACAACAAAACCCCTTTTCTGCTCCCAGTCAAGCTCTCAGGCGCCATCTAGTGCTACCCCACCCCCTGGCACTGGAAATATCTTTATATTAAAGATATCTTGGAAATATCTTTATATTAAAGATATCTTGGAAATATCTTTATATTAAATAGCATTGCCTGCTCTTGCAGCTTTATGCAGGTTACACTCCTGCTCTTGCAGGGCATGTGAGACGAGCACCAGTGGGGTGCTTTCAGAGGCAGATTTGTCCTGTGCAGATGTTAAGATTCCCTATTTTTTTTAATATCTTTTTTTATTTTATTTTTTGCATTGCAGTCAGGTTTGCTGGGTGGCAGCTTTCCCCTCGTGCCAATGTCGCTGTGTCCCCTTGCAAGCAAGCGAGCATGTGCTGGCAATGTCAGTGATGAGTATGTATGAAGAGTGTGAGATCTTGTTGAAACAAGGTGCTTAGGGACACCCTGGAGTCTCCATAAAATAACAGACTTGTGGGGTATTGGAGATGTGCGAGTTCGACCCAAGCTACTTACAGACAATTTTTATCTCAAAGTGTCTTGTGTAGGGCAGGTTGTCAGTGTTCTTCAAAAGTTTGCTTTAAGCTGATTTGTTTGGGAGGTTTGTGTTGAATATTCAGAACAATTTATTCCCCTGGAGGAGTGTCCAGGGCTGTCCCGGGCTGCCCAGGGCAGGGGTGGAGTCCCCGTGATCTCTGGAAGGGTTTCCAAGCTCCCCGTGGAGCTGTGGTGCTGAGGGCCAGGGGTCAGTGGTGCCCTGGCACTGCTGGGGGAAGGGTTGGGCTTGATGATCTGAAAGGGCTCTGCCAACCAAACCAATTCTCTGACTCCACGATTCCTCTTCCACAAAACCTGCTGGTTCTCATACTAAACAATCCCCCATAAGACTATTGCTCCATCCCACTAGAACTGCTCCGGTGAGTCCTAAAAATCCTTTCCATGGCCCCTGTTGAGACCTGGCGCACACAGGGCAGAGTCAGGACCTGCACTGGGGCGGTGGGGGGGCCTCGGGCTCTGGCTGTGCTTTCCTGGCAGTGAAGGTTCCCTTTTGTCTCCTTGCAGCGGCATGAGCTGGAGCTGGGGTTGGGCGTCTGCCGGAAGCAGCATCTTAGCAGAATTTGGTACCTTGCACTTAGAATTCCTGCACCTCTCGGAGCTCTCCGGCAACCCGGTGTTTGCAGAAAAGGCAAGTACTTCCCAGCTTGGTCTGTGGCGAATCCTGTCACAGCAGCCCTCAGAAGGGAGCTACCCCAGTGTGTCCTTTGACCATTTACGTTTGCTGTAGCCCCTTCACCTGCATCTCCATCACCTGGAGCCCCTGGGGGGATGGGGATGGTTTTCCCAGTGTCTCAGTCTTGTGAAATCATAGCAAAAATTTACTCGGACAAGGACCCGGACAAAATGAAGCCATCTGTTGGGTGCTGACTGTTAATTCTGATATCCTAATAGTAGTGCCTGGTACTTGCAGACCTTTTTGCTCTAAAAAGTCATTAAATGTTACGCTCCAGCCAGTAAGATTTCTGCTGAAGTTTCTTGTGTAGGAAAGCCCTGACAGTTGACATATTGGATTTTTTTTGTGTAACTGGTAACTGAAAATCTATTAATCTTATACATTACTTTGAGCTTTTTTTTTTTTCCACCAGTGATCTTGTAGTGCATGTGAGAGCAACTTAATGAATATATGCTGCTAGATACCAGCAAGTCATTAGCTTTCGCCACATGTCCCTGAGGAACCAGCTCTGAGGAAGACAAATTGTTCCAGTTAGAATCCAAACCCATGAGCCCAAAGGAAATGGGGCCTGGCCAGAGTCCTGCACTGGACTGCAAACAGACAGTGGTTCTGGGGGGCATAAAGAAGAGTGCGGGCAGCAGGTCGAGGGAGGTTCTCCTCCCCCTCTACTCTGCAGTGA
>VWZY01003906.1:31489-48227 GCA_013399075.1 Chloroceryle aenea | reverse complement strand
CTTCCAGCCCCCACCATTCCATGATTGCCAATAAAAAGCTCAAAAAGTGTTTTTCTGGGGTATTTCCAGCGCAGGTCTGTGAGTTGTGACAAAAGAAGAGAATTTGAGGAAGAGACAGGAAGAAAGAGAAGGAAGAAGCTAAATGGAGAGTAGGATGGAGTGTGTGGAAAGCAGAAAGTGTGTGTGTGTGGGGGGGGGTTGTGAGCAAGAGGAATGTCACAGAGGGGTGAGCAGGAGGGAAAAGTGGAGGGTGAAGGAAAACTAGAAACTCAGGAAAGTCTGTAGGGAAGATAGAGAAAGTCCAGTGATTTGAAGTATAGAAGACAAGCTAAAGATTCCTGAGGACAGTGCTAATAACAAAGTGTTTGGAGGAAAAGACCAGTAAAGGGAACAGTGATATGAAAAGAAAATGTGTGCAAAGGAAATGAAGGGGAGAGAGATCAGCACTGAAAACTTCAGGACAAGAAGATGCCCTGTTAAAAACTAGAATTGCATCCATATTCCACATTCAAACTGTGGCATTTTGAGCCAGGGTCAATCAAGCCTCTGTCCCCAGCCTGCCACATTTTCCTCCTTGCTTCCTAAACCCGTAGAGGGATAAGGGCAGAACCTTCCTAATGGACTCTCCTGAGCTGAGCGTGCCTGTCGTGAGCCATAGAAAATACATCGCCCTCATCCGAACGCCCTCTGAGAGAAAAAACATCGGCTGATGTGGGCTCAAACCACCCATCCTTTGGGAAATTACTTCAGACGAACAGATCAGCTCATTAACTTGCAGCTTGGGACTTGTGTAATTTTAGCAAGAATAAAGTCCATCTGTGTCTTTTATTCAAACATGTCATTAATATGCCATGCTACTAAACTTCAGTAAATATTATGCAGCCTGACGACTTCCTTGGAAGCACCGAGTTCAGTCTGTAGCCAGCTTTTGGCGTACAAATTGTCTAATTTTATAAAAGGTTTAGAGTGTATTAGCTGCTCTGTAGGTTATAATAGAATATTTATGCTGCATACCATTTAATTTCATCCCTTATGGGAAAGGTCTGTTGGATTTAATGGGGGTAAAACCAAGGGAGGTTTTAGAGAGTAAGTGTGGCTGTTCTAGCATATTAAAGGAGCTGTCTGTTGTTGAAATTAAAGGCCCCAATTCATCATGTTAAGTGACCACATGGTGAATTTAAGGACTGTGAGTCACTCATCCCTGCCACTCCTTTCCCTTTGGATCATGGAAAAAAATCACCCTCCTCTTCTCATCCATTTCTGCCCAGATCCCAAATCCTCGGGTTTGCTTCTGGCCCCCTGTTAGTGAACGGCTTCCCCTGCTTGCTGAACTGGGGCCTCGTGGGGTTTTTACAACCATTTCTGGATTAAATCGTGCTGAGGAGTCCAGCCTGAAAGTTTCTCCATTGCAGCCCTCTCACCGGAGAGCTGTGTCACTGGCTTGTGCTTGGCTGATGATTCATGACCTCAGTGGCTGCTGTGCGTGTTCAGCCGGGGATCCGCACTGATGAATTACAGAGTCCTCACTGACAGTGCAGAACTGTCACCTTTTTTTCCAGCAGAGAAGTAACATGCTTCTTGTCTCTCATCTTTCCTAGGTGATGAACATCCGGAAAGTCCTCAACAGAGTTGAGAAGCCACAGGGCCTTTATCCCAACTTTCTCAGCCCGGTGACAGGGAGCTGGGTGCAGCGTAGGTATTGCTCTGCCTCCAGAGCCCTGCTTGCAGCCTTTCAGTCCTCCCATTACTCTTCAGCAAGCCAGAGCAACTGTCAGAGCAACAAGCCAAGGAAATGTCTTGTCAGGCAGCCTGTTATACATGTGATTAGATAATGCAACCCCATTTGTAAGATGCAATATAGTAATTGTATACTTATTCCATCAGCCTTGTTTCCAGCTGAGTGTCTCACCTCCAGAGAGAATTAAGGCCTGTCTTGCACAGGGGAGGATAATGGTACATGGTTCATCACACAGATATTAAATATCAGCACATCTCTTTAAGACCTCATCCTGCAGTCATCACATAGCCCACAGACCTACTTGGGAGCCAGCCGTGAAGGCTGTGAGCCAGGAGCACTAGGAGACTTACTTCCTGAGCGTGCTGCAGCAAGTGCAGGACCACCTGGAGAAGCAGAGGACTTGCAGAGCCTCGGATCCCCCGAGGAGCTAGGGCTGCGCTCTCTCATGTGCGGTCTTGTACCTGTTAGCATGGCACCTCTGTGTAGCGCAGTTCCGGTCAAGAAGGGAGAGACAAGCGTGTGCTCTTTTGTCTTGTTGGGAGCTCAGCACTGAAGCCGTGGGTATTTGTTGTGGTTGAAGCCCACCCAGCAGCTCAACCCCACACAGCTGCTCACTCACTCCCCTGGTACCACGGGCGAGAGAATCGTAAGAGGAAAAGTGAGAAAATCTGGGGGTTGAGATAAACTGCAGCTTTGGGGGCTTAACTTTCCTTAACTCTCTGCTCTGTTAAGGATGGTTTTGGCAAAGGAGAGCTCCTGGATTTTGTGTTTCTCTGTCAAAGGAAAGAAAAGTCTCTTTTTGCAGAAGCTGGTTTTAACCTGTGAGTAGATTTATGTGGCTACTGTTTAAGCACTTTTCTCGAGTCATTGCATTACGTTGTGTCCCCGTGTCTCGTTGCTCTGTTTGCTCTGCTGGATGACTTCAGACCTTTCTACCTACTGTATTAATAGCTCTGATTGTAACTGATGGGCAGTTGCGTGGCTGCCGTCAGCTGAGACAGTGAGAGAGCCCTGGCTGTGAGCAATCCCTGCCTTTGAACTGCTGTATCAGCACCGCCAATGGTCTTTGGCAGGGCTTGGCTTGAAAGACGCCCCAGCAAAGCACCTTGGATGGTTGCAGTCATCCCGTTAAACCAGAGCTGTCCTTTGGTGCCACGAGGAAAGAAAACACACTTCTCTGTTTGTCCCTTTTCTTGATCTTCCAAGTTATCCCATCCCTTTGTAAGCAGTTCAGCTTCCCCTCCACAACTGTCTCTGCAGAGTTGTACTAGTGTGTTCCACTCGAAAAGCCAATCTTCCACCCCCTACCACGCCCCTGAGATGCTGTTTCCTTTCGGTTATTCCCAACTGGCAGCCACGCTGCACGTTTTACTGGACACAAGCATTAGTTCTGCCTAGTCATCGGTGCTGAGAGGAGAAGAAGTGTCTGGCTGTTGCCATAACTAGATCATTACAGAATCTTTCGGTAACTGAAGAGCTCTGCTCTTAATTCAGATGGTTAAAGTACTCAGCTTGAGACTCAGTATTCATCTCTTCTGCCACTAATTTAATTCTATTTTGAATTTTGCTTCATTGGACTGACCTGCCCCCACCCCTGGCTGACATATTGAGGGGCCTGTTGCTGCTTCTTGGAGCTTATTAAAAGCAGCCTCTGATTATTTGTTCTGGGATAGACTGATTAATGCCAGAGGCCTAGGCTTGATAACCTCTCCCCTAGACTTCCAGGTCGTGAGGGAAGCTGACAGCTCAGGCTGTTTGTGGCAGTTGCTCGTAATCTGACCTTGTGGTCTGAATCCGTATTCCAGGGGGGGAAAAGGCTGCTCAGCCTCTTCTGCATCTCCAGTACTGCTGGTGAGAAATAGATGGGGACCGAAGGAGGGAGGCAGCTGCAGCCTGCCACAGACACATTCGCCGTAGGTGCCAGGCTCTCATTTTCTCTCTCGTCATTAAAGCTCTTTGTGGGAAGCTGTTTTTCTTGGAATTGCTGTGATTTTCTTAAAAGGTGTATCTTTGACCTGGCTGGATGAGCACATTTTCTAAATGAGGAGGCAGTGCTGTTACCTCTTTGGAGTGCAGTTGGTACCTTTAGAAAATTAAAGGCTGGTCCCCTGCTGCAATAAGAGGTTTGTTTATGCGAAGTGCCTGGGAGGCAAATGCTGGCAATGCTGATGCCATATGGAAAGCAATTATGTACCAGAGCTCCTGCTTTGGTGTTTTTATAAATGACACACTTAGGATCACAGAGCTTCTCTTTAAAGGCAGGCTGTGCAGCCAGTGTTTGCAAATAGTCTGTCCTTTTTTATTTATTTATATCTGTTTCCTCTGAATTCATGCGTCTAATCTCATTGTTTTGCTGTGGATTATTCCATGGATCATTGGACACACTGTAGCAGGGATATTTGCTCTTCAGGTCAGGAAAACGTGTGGCTGTTGAGGTCCTCCGTCGGTAGGATTTAGCATTTAGAATAAGCCTCAGGACTTTATAAACGTAGAGTGAAAGGGAAGATAAAAATGTGACCAGCTAACTCCCAAAACCCTGCTGCCTCTGCTGACGTTTGAGATGAGGCTGCGTGTGGACGCGGAGCTGGACACTTAATTAAAAGGGACGCTTTGGTCTGTGGTGGGTGATTTGTCTTGCCCTTTTCAAAAGGGGAGTGCTTGGCCACTTGAAAGAATGAGTGCTGCTTTTCCCCCCAGCTAAAGTTTAAAGTTATAAATCCAGGCAGCAGTTCCCCCAGGCAGAAACCTGCAGCTGTCGTGCCCATTTCACAGTGCAATTCTTCAGCATCCTCCTCTCTGGTGAGGTCGCAGCATTGTGTACTCTGAACAGATAGCCCCGAAAAGCTGATTTCTGCAGAAGAAAATATGCAGCATGCATCCTGTAACTGACTTTCTCGTTTTAATACACCGAGATCCCCAGCCTTCCCCTGGGCTCACAGTCCCACCCTGAGCCAGGAATACAAATGACCCAATGGAGAGATCCCTACGGCAGCCCCTTGCTGGCAGCTCTGTGTGATCCATCGCATGCTTCCCTTTTCCTGAGGCAGGGAGGCAGCACCCAGAGGCTTCATAGAGGTAGAGATCTATCAATAGCTGCCATTGCTTTCACTTTATGAGATTGGGATTTATGATGATGGCTTCATAAACAGGAAGCATCTTCAAGTTGCTGTATAAATAACTGTTGCAAAATGAGACCTCGGAATAGTTTTGGTAAAGGATATTAATGCTTTGGAAACTGACAGAACATTTTTCTTCTGATTGCACTTTCCACCTTTCTTCCTTTTTGAAAAAGAAATGCTGCACGCTTTCCCCAGGAAACTGGGAAGAGAAAGGAGAGAACAAGGGCGTTAAATAGGACGTGGTTGTTTGCTCTTTGTAAAGCAGCTGCTCATTGTATATCATGAACCTAAAAGTTCTTTTCTGTCTTTCCCACTACAGACCACGTCTCCATTGGGGGCCTCGGGGACAGCTTTTATGAATATCTCATCAAATCTTGGCTGATGTCGGACAAAAAAGACTCCGAAGCTAAAAAGATGTATGACGATGCACTACAGGTAAGGAGCAGGTTGCTGCTCTGTATTTTTTTTGGGGGGGTGGGCATTGTTCATCTTAATATTTCATCTCCTATTTCAGGGAAAAAGATCTTAGGTCTTTGGGTTTCCTCGGTATTCACTCCTGTCCACTAAGTATTTTGGAATCCTTAATACTTTATAAGTACTGAGCATCTTGAAATACTTAGTAAGTTACACCTACTGTCCACTAAGTATCTTGAAATCTGGATTTTCATCGCTTTAGGCAATCGAAAAGCATTTGGTCAAAAAGTCTGCTGGAGGATTGACCTACATCGCTGAATGGAGGGGTGGCATCTTGGATCACAAAATGGGCCACTTGGCTTGCTTCTCTGGGGGCATGATAGCCCTTGGAGCTGAACACGCTGGGGAAGAGAGGAAGCAACATTACATGGATCTGGCTGCGGAAATAACAAACACGTGTCACGAGTCTTATGCGCGCTCAGGTAAACTCGTGGGCTGTCCGGGAAGTGTCAGTGAGGGATCAGCCATGGCTGTAGGAGACTCGGCTTGTGCATGGCAGGGCTTTGCAGTGGGGTGTTGGGCACTTCAGCAGCATCTGCACCCCAGTGTATGATTCTCACTTGGCTTTTCTGGGCTCTCTGGAAGAGAGAGGGATCTGTTGTAGACAGCAGCCAGCTGGAGCGGAGGGATGGGCAGATGTGAGCTCCTCTGGCAGGGTTGGCAAGTGAAGCCACAGCTGAATCCTAGTCCCGTGTCCCAGTTGCAGAAGTAGCTTTCTCCCAGCATGAGTACAGTTTGAGCCTCTCCTTCCACATCCCTTTGCAGACAAAGAGGGGAGATTGACAGAGGTTCATTGCAAGGTGTCCCACTCTATAGAGCAGAGCAGCTGAGAATCACAGAATTACTGAAGCTGGAAACAACCTCTGAGATCAACAAGTCCAGCCTATGACCTTTCACCACCACATGCCTAGACCATGGCACTCAGTGCCACATCCAGTCTTTCCTTAAACACCTCCAGGGACGGTGACTCCACCATGTCCCTGGGCAGCCCATTCCAGTGTCTGATCACCCCTTCTGTGAGGAAGGGCTTCCTGATATCCAACCTGACCCTCCCCTGGCGCAGCTTCAGGCCCCCACCTGAGTACAACCTCCCTTCAGTAGCTGTAGAGAAGCCCAACAGGAGACCTGCAGCTGCTGGTAGGAGCAAAGAAATGAAGTCACTCGGCCTCTCCTGTCTGGCTAAGCAGAGGCTGGTGAAGTGTTTCTTTTTCACACATCCAGTAAAAAATGTTTCACTACCCAGTGTGTTTATCAGTTAGTGCTTTGGGAGAGCAGCATCTGGGAATGAAGGAGAGCCTGGGTTAGTTCTCTGCCAGCAGAGCTTTCAGCCAGGTGAGTCGGCTTTGGACACCGCTCCTTTCTTCGTCAGTATCTCTGTAGCTCTTCCGAGATCTCAGGCAGCAAAGCAGCAATCTGCTTTCCCAGACCTTGTCAAGCACGGGTCTGTCTGCTCTAAACACTCCCTAAGACTGTTTCACACTTTCACTACCTCAGCAAACCCACATTGACAGCTGGTGTCCAGTGTGTTTGCCCAATAAACTTCAAGCTAACCTGAAATGATGCTTGTAAATAACTCTTTTTACCCCCCCAGTACTTAGAGAACTTAAAACAAACCACCCAAACTAATAACCCTCTGGTTGTAAGTGCCTGGAGCCAATTTTCACCTTCAGCAATATCCATCAGCGTAGAAAGGCCAGCAGCCAGCCTGCCCACGCTGCTTACGGGGCTGTCATTTCAGCAAGCTCATTGCTCTGCAGGGAACGACTGCTCCAGTCGCCCTGGCTCTCAGCAAATAGTCCAGCCAGTGAACGCTGTTCAATCCTCATGTGGAGAGGAGTGCCCAGGGAAGGTGTGCAGAATATCTGGAGGAATAAAATTATTCCCTGAAAACACAGGGACAGAGATGGGTGCAGCAAGAGGAACCTTCTGGTGTGGTTATAAGCAGCCTCTATGCTCTGTTTCCCTGTTTGTCATTCAGACAGGGAGAGGGCTGAAGTAGGGATCTGAGTGCTTGGTGATCTTAGAATCCCACACTGGTTTGGGTGGGAAGGGACCTTTCAAGGTCATCTCATCCAACCCCCTGCAGGGAGCAGGGCCATCTGCAAGCAGAGCAGGGTACTCGGAGCCCCGGCCACCTCCCCTGCAATGGTGCCAGGGGTGGGGCATCTGCTTGCAAGAGATTTTGATTCTTATGTAAAAGACACTCAAAACCCCCATGGTACTCATCATGTTTTATTTATAAAATAGCAGTGAATTGATTCAGCCTTCCTCATCATCCTGATGTCTTCTTTTCAGAGAGGCCACCAGTGGACCAGAAAGAAAAGCAGAAAAAGTGTTTGCAGTCCCGGGTACCACATCTTACAGCCTCCCTGACATGGTGCAGGTGAAATGGCTCAGTTGGGGGGACTGATAATTGTGAAACAACCCCCCTGCCTGGGAGCAGTGTATCGTTGTCTCTGACTCTAGGGCCAGCTGCATGGCTGAGTTTCCCTTTGAATTTGTTTTTTCTTTGAGGCTTTATGACAGGATCTGCCTCACTGTTCTTTCTCATCTGGCTGCTGAGTTTGTCTTCAGTGACAAACTGCTCTCAGGTCGTGGGCAGTGCTGCAATTCCTAGAGGCAGGTGAAGTGCTGGGACACGGGGGAGATTTGTACCTGCCCTCTCCATGTCCACGTCCAGTCTAGTCCAAGTCTGCGTGTTGTCAGTTGTAGCCACCCTCAGAAACTCTTTATCCTCACCTAGACAGTACCCAGATGAGCCACAGGAGAACCCATTCAGGATCTTGTGCACTCGCTGGAGCTGCCTCTATTTTGACACCCGCGGCGAGGTTGATCTGATACACAGCAGGCCTGAGCCATCCGTTGCCTGACCTCACACAAGCCTCCGTTAAATGTTGGCAGCATAAAAGCACCTGGACAGTCTGTTTACCTGCTTTCTTCTCGGCCTAATCGTTGCATGTGGGTGATTTTGTCTAGATACCAAACTCGGCCCCGAAGCCTTTCGCTTTGATGCTGGAACTGAAGCCATGGCAACCAGACTCAGCGAGCGCTACTACATCCTACGTCCAGAGGTGGTAGAAAGCTACATGTACATGTGGCGGCTGACACATGAGCCCAAGTACAGGCAGTGGGGCTGGGAGGTTGTGAAGGTACTGTTGCAAAATTCCCAGTGATGACTCTTACAGGCTGCTGGGTTCTTGGAGAAAAATCTTTCCTTCTGTCAATAAAAAGAGCGGAAATCATTTAAATTGGTTTAGACACAGTCGTCTCATCTTCTTCCCACAAAGGTCTCCTGCCCAACCAGTCCCTCACCCCTTTCTAGCTCATGCAGGAACCTGTTGGCAGCTGCCCCACGTCCTTGCAGGGGCTGCATTTCAGTGACAGAACTGTCAGTTGTCTGCTGCCCTGGAAAAGGGACTCTGCAAGCAGCTGGAACTGCCACTTGAGACCTGGTTTTGCTATGTGTGTGTAACATCAAGGTCAATCAATCACCTAACTTAGGGGGTTAATGTTTCTCTTGCTATTTCATTAGAACCACCATTATTCCCAGAGTCTGGAGTAATCACTGCTCTAGAATTTGATTTGTAAAGCTGACTTGTAATGCAGCTGATGATGATTAATGAGTTGCTCCGTGCTATTGTGTGTTACTGAGGTTTCTTTTCCTTTCTCAGGCCCTGGAAAAACACTGCCGAGTAGAAGCTGGTTTTTCTGGCATCCGAGATGTTTACACCACAACCCCATCCCACGACAACATGCAACAGAGTTTTTTCCTCGCAGAGACTCTGAAGTAAGTCTGGCATCACAGAGGCCTTTCAGAGTAAATAATTCCTGCAGCATCAATGCTCTTGACACTTAATAGGTCTCTAATAATACTGGGGAAGTCTTCTCCTCTCTGGGGGAAACTGGGCAAGGCTGTGGGTGCTGCAAAGCTTTGGGAGTTTCCAAAGTGTTGTAGAACCATCGCTGTCAGTGGCACTGTGGCGGATTCTGCTCATGGGCTGGATTTAGAGGACTCTTCCTGTGATTTAGAGCCACTCTTAGCAGGAGGCTCTGACTGCTGAGCTGCCCTGAATTCAGTTGTGATGGTTTAAGAGATGACTGGCTCCTCTGCCAGGTTAGTGTCCTCCACAGAGAGGAGGCCTGACCGTGGCCTGAACTTGCTGCCCCGTGGTGCTGATCTACCTTTGCTGGTAGCGCCAGCTGATGTTTGCGGGGTAGCTGAGCCCAGCTGCCCACCCTGTTTTGTCACCTTTGCACCAGGGGTGGTATTTTCCAGCAGGAGAGGGAGGCAAGGAGTCAGGCAACACATCACCGCAAAAGGTGGCAGCAGAGGCCCACGGCAGCCCCATCACAGTCCCGCTGATGGTGTTTGCTTGTGCATGCTTGGGAATCCCACCTGAGTTTCCTTTAATCTCCCTTTGTGTCCATCTTCCTGCCCACCCTTGTGGCTCCAGGTACCTCTATCTTCTGTTCTGTGAAGATGACGTACTGTCCCTGGAAGACTGGGTGTTCAACACAGAGGCTCACCCCCTGCCCGTCAACCACACGAACTTTCAAGCGGGTGTGCAGTAGTGAGGTCAGCGCCCTGCGGTGTCGGCGGGTTACTGCATTTCCTTTCCATTAAAGGAAATTGCGTTGTTCCTAAAATGGTATTTTGGGGCACTAGTCCAATTCCGGACAGTATTATATTGGGAAGATGAAACCATGATGTAAGCACCTTCATTTCCTCTGTGAGGAGCAATATTAGCCTGATAATGAGATATTTATTCTGGGCCATATTGTACACAGTTCATAGACATTCCTTTATACAGAGAATTTATATGAAATCCACGGACTTTGCTTTCTAGTGGCCAAAGGACTGGAAGTTTGCCATAAAACAGACTTCACACACAGCCTCCTTTCTTTTTTTCTGATTCATTTTTGCCTTTTATATACTCTTGGATTGATCGCAGGTTTCAGTGTCCTGTGCTGTCCAGGTGGTGGGAAGGACAGGAGAGGAGAAGGAGGAAAGGGAGTTGCCCTTTATGGGAGGGAGAAGCTGGAGCAGATGGAGCTCTGCCTGAGGATGGAGGAGGAGCCCCTGACTGAGAGCTTCTGGGTTAGGACTAATGAGAGGACGGGTAAAGGTGACGTTACAGTGGGTGTCTGCTTTAGGCCACCTGATCAGGAAGAACGAAAGGATCTGGCCCTCTACTGACAGATGAAAGCAGCCTTAGGTTTTAATTTGCAGGTGCTGTTCCCCATGGGGGACGACAGCCACCCTGAGATCTGCTTGGAGGGACAACACATCAGGACATAAGCAATCCAGGAGGTTCCTTGATAACTTCCTCCTCCGAGTGGCAGGAGCCAACAAAGAGAGCTGCTCTACTGCACCTCATGCTTGCTGACAAGCAGGGGCTCATTGAGGGAGTAAGATAAAGGCAGCTTTAGGCTGCAGTGAGAGTAAGGTGGTGGAGTTCAGGATCCTGAGGGCAGGAAGGAGGGTGTGCAGCAAGCTCACAGCCCTGGACTTCAGGAGAGCAGACTTTATCCTCTTCAGTCTGCTTGGAAGAGTCCTGTGGGAAAAGACACTGGAGGGAAGAGGAGCCTGAGAAAGCCAGTTAATATTCAAGGATCGTGTCCAAGCTCAAGAGAGTTCATTCCAATGAGCAGGAAGTCAGGCAAAAATGCCAGAAGGCCTGTGTGGAGGAGCAGAGAACTCCTGGCCAGACTCAGATAGGAAAAGGAAGCATACAGAGGGTGGAAGCAAGGATGGGTAACCCGGGAGGACTATGGAAACACTGTCTGAGCATCCAGGGCTCATGTCAGGAAAGCTAAAGCCCAAGTGGAACTGAATTAGGGCAGGAAAATGGCAAAGACAAAGGGCTTCTACAAGAACAGAGGCAACAAAAGGAAGACTCCATGTGGGCTCCCTGCTGAACAAGACAGGGCACCTGGTTACACAGAACATGGAAATGGTTGAAATACCAAATGTCACCTGTGCCTCGGTCTCTGCTGACGGACTGGCCTTCGGGAATCCCAGGTTCCACAGACCAGGGGAAAGGTTGGAGAAGGGAAGATGTACCTTTGGTGGAAGAGCAGCAGTTCAGCAGGGCGAGGGAGGGGATCCTGCTCCTCTGCTCAGTTCTGGTGAGACCACTGGAGTACTGGGTCCAGTGCTGGGCTTCCCAGTTCGAGAGAGACAGGGATCTACTGGAGAGAGGTCAGAGGAGGCTGGGAAGATGCTGAGGGGCTGGCGCATCTCTGTGCTGGGGAAAGGCTGAGAGTCCTGGGGCCACGCAGCTGGAGAAGGGAAGGCTCAGGGGGAATCTTAGCAATTTCTATAAATAACTGAATTGAGGGTGCAAAGAGGACAGAGCCAGACTCTTTCCAGTGATGCCCAGTTATAGGACCAGAAGCAATGGGAACAAACTGGAACACAGGAGGGTCCCTCTGAATGTGAGGAAAAGCTTTTTTTTTACTCTGAGGGTGTCTGAGCACCAGTACAAGTTGCCCAGGGAGGTTGTGGAATCTCTAGAGATACTCAAAACTCACCTGGACACAGTCCTGGGCAATTGGTTTTGAGTGGCCCTGCTGGAGTAGGGGGGTTGGAGCAGATGGACCCCAGAGGTCTCTGCCAGCCTCAACCATGCTGTGATTCTTTGATTTTGTGGTGTCGACATTGTAACTGAATCAAAACTAGTCTGCAAAATCCTTGATCCTGGTGTATTTTTATATACTTCTTCTGTGCTCTTAAAACACACTTGCCACACGTCACATCTCATTTAACTTTCCCTTATCGTTTTTGTGTTTTTCTACTTTTATTTGGAACTGAATGTTATGAGTCACTTGTAATAATTTCACTGCTGTAATAGTAAAATCTGTGAAACAGAATAAAAGTCTTGTAAAATAAAAAAAATTAGCATGTTTGGGTTGATCTTCTTTAAAGCCATCTGCCAAAGACCTGTTACATCATGCTTGGAATAACTAGGTGACAATACTGGTTGATTTCAAGCATATCTCACAATAGGTGTTGATTTCCAGGGTAATGTAGCCAGTATCTGGACAGCAATTCCCATCTGCAGCAGCTCTCTTAAATTGCATGTTCACCATCTGAGATGGTGGTTCTACTAAATGTCTTTATTTTTCTAGCAAAAAAATAAATAAATCCCCAGCCAGATTTGCTCCTCGGTACACATTGGAGAATGAACTAATGGGAAAAAGAAAGGAATAAAAAATGAAGCCAGATTGTTCCGTGTGTCCAGCCACTGAAGTAGCAGGGATCCGGGCAGGATGGAAGCATGGAGACGCTCACACACTGCTCCCGTCCTCACCCCGGCTGTCACCGGTACCTGCACCACGGGCTGGCTCTGGGATCAGCAGCTTTCCCACTGGCCACAGAAAGCTGCGTGGCCCTTGGCGATGGAACAGATTTGTTCATTATTGTGCCCTTCTCTGGATAATTGGTTCATTCAGCAACTCAGGAAGAGAAAAGTTGCTTCGAGCAAGTTGTGAAAACAAAAAACGTGTTTCTAAATTCACGCCTTTGTAATTCCCCAAGAGAAATAAGGTTGTCAGATGGGGCTTAGCATTATCCCGGGGATAAAGATACTGGCCGGTAAGCTTGGCCTAGAGGAACGCTTATTGGTAAATAAACATCTTGGGAGCGAGTTGTGTTATCCGAGGGATTTGGGTACTGGGAAGCTGGTTTAGCCCAGAGGATTTTTAGACTGGATTAAGGGAATTCCATAAATAAAAATGTCCTGCTCTTGCAGTTATTCAAAACCCTTTGCCTGGCGAAATATAAACCCCCAGAATAAATAGCGTGGTTCTAGTTTCCTTTAGTAACAGATCTGTGGTGTTAGATCAGAACTCTGCTCTTGTTTTCTCTCCCGCACAAGTGAGACAGAACCCTGTGTGTAAAGTCAGAGCCACTTCTAGAGCAGACCTGATGCTCTCTTCCAGTTCAGTGGCCACATCAAAGTTTCAGCAGTTCCTTCTGATCATGTTTGGGTCTTTGGATTCATTCCTGGTGGAGCCTCGAGCAGGTACCGCGCTGTAATTAGGAATACTCTCGATAAAACCCTCCTGTGTTGTAAATGGTTTTCTTTAGGGAGAGCCCATGAGAGTCAGAAGTGTCCATGACCCACCAGGCTGGATTGTTTCCTGCTGGATAGGAAGGGTCAGTGGGGAGTTAGGAACGCAAGCCCTCGGGGAGTGGGTTGACATCAGCTCTTGCTCTGCAACTAAGTGAGCTACTTTGAAATGGCTCAATCCAGCTTCATGCTCTTTGCTGGCCATTCTTTGTCTGGAAGGAACTGTTTGTTTTCCATGGCTGTGAAGCTTGGTCACAGCATGTGCCTGGAGCAGGACACCAGCCCCTCGTCTGTGGTAAATGCACCTCCCATTTCTTGCCCCCTTTGAAGGGGGGAGGGCTGTTTAATCTGGAGAAGAGAAGACTGAGAGGGCATCTTAGAAACACCCAAAGGTATTTACAAAAGTATATATAAGGGGGGGCAAGGGGATGGGGCCAGACTCTGGTCAGTGGTGCCCAGAGACAGGACAAGGGGCAATAGGCACAAACTGGAACCCAGGATGTTCCCCCTGAGCAGGAGGAGAAACTTCTCTGGTGTGAGGGTGTCAGGGCCTGGCCCAGGCTGCCCAGAGAGGCTGTGAAGTCTACTGCTCTGGAGAGATTCCCAACCCCCCTGGACCCTGTGCTGCTGGGGCCCCTGCTCTGGGTGACCCTGCTGGGTGGAGAAGGGGGGTGGCACCAGGCGATCCCCAGAGCTCCCTTCCAGCCTCCACCACGCTGGGGCTCTGTGAAAAGCTCTGTGTGAAACCAGACTTGGACACTCCTTGTTCTTTACTGGTTTTCCACAGGATTAATGTTTTTGAGCCTCAGTCTGGCTGAGACTTGCTTCCTCAGGGAGTTTTCTTTTTCCAGGTGCTTTCTCCATTTGTGCACAGAGCTCAGATTTTAATGCCACCTCCCATTACACCCTGGTGGCTTTGACTTCAAAACAGGGCAAGGTTTCAGGCTGTGGGAATGGGGCCATCAATTTAAACAGGGACAGGGTTTCTCTGCTCTTAACAGCATGCTGCCCTGGAATGGGGAGTTACTGTGTGCCCGCCGACATACGGAAACCCCCTCCCTCCACCACAAAAAAGGCTGCTCCAAGTTTTTCATCCCTGCTACTAATTTCTTGCTGTTTTTCTTATTTTCAGCTGGAATCTCGCCCTGCTGCAAAAGGGGAAATCTGGGACAGTTTTTTGCTGCTGAGTGGATTTTCATGGTGGAAATCTTCCTTGGTTTTTCTCCTATCCCAAGGATTTCCCTTGATATGGGTGGGCCACAGAGCAGATGCATGGATATTTAAGAGTCTTCCTGTAGTGTCAAGACCCAGCAGTGCAGAGACAGGAGTTGCTGGTTCTGTTCTCTTTTGAGGAGGATTAGTTCCCAGCAGATGCCCTGAATTATTTCACCTTTTGTCTTTCATTCTTTTTCCTATCAAATAACTCATCCATTTGTCATCTTTATATGGTCACTGATGACACTGGAAATGGTTCCGATGTAAAATGAGCCCCTCGGTTTCTTGGCTAAATGGTACCACTTTGGCTCTGCCAGCCACCCTGTCAGATTTCTTTCTCCATCTCTGTGTCTGCCGGCTTTTGTCATCTCATCTCACCTCTTGCTCTTGCTCATTTCCCAGACAACCCAGTACATTTATCCTGTTTCAAAGCTATCTCATCCCCTCACATTTAGTGCTCTGAAGGTCCTTGCTAGGTTATTTGAGGTAAGCAACAACTCTCCACACCTCACTGCCCAACCTAATGAGTCCAGGAAGTTTTAAAGCACATCTGCTTAAAGTGCTTGGGCATTTAACTCATTCACGCCTGTCTCTGCTTCCAGAAGTTGTCAGCTCCTCCCATCTTCTCCCCAAGCACCAGCTCTTTGATGTGGAGGTGGAGAGCAAAGAGCAGTGCCAGTTTCATGAACAGTTTCTTTTATGGTGGAGCTGGCAGAAGGAACATTCTCCTTCCTCCCTCGGCCATGCAGATGTAACGGTGCTGATCAGCGTCACAAATAACCCAGGGTTTATTCTATGCTGGGCTCCCCGGTCTGGTCCGGAGTGTTGCCTGAGCTTGCACCCTCACAGCAAGAGAAACGTCAAGGGCTCTGTGGGGATGGCAGGGAGAGGAATAGCATCCAAGACGCAGGGAGAAGGCTATGCCTCCCCATCACTGCTCTAGTCCTGCTCCCTCTAGTCTTGCTCGCTGTGGTCTGCAGTAAAATGCACTGTGTGATTTATTTTCTTATTTATCTTGTCCCAGGAATTGCTCCAAACTCCACACACTCCTGGCCTGCTCTGCCCAGCATTCCAACCTCTTCCTCCTTTCTCATTGCAGCTGCCACTGCTCTTGTAATGACTTGGTCATGCTCTCCTCATCTCCAACCAAAGCGCTCTTTAAACCTAAAACAAAAATGATTAGGCAGGCTTAGGAAACAGCAAAAGCTTCAAAGGATTAAATGCTAACATTTCCTGCTACCCTTAGAGAGATCAAACATTCTGAGCTGTTAGCCCTGCAGCAGCAGAAAATGGTACTAAATCTTCCCCAGCAATCAGGGGATTTCAGTGGTGGTGCAGGATTGCTTGTAAGGAGGAGCAGGAGACTGATTTATGAGGAAAGATTAAAATGACTAAATATATATCTCTTGGCCAAGCCACTGCCAAGGAGAAATGCGCAGAAGAACCTGAAGGGCACAAAGAACACCCGAGAGGGTGGAAAAGTTTGGAATGTTGTAAAGGATGGTGGAAACAACTAACAATGTGGGGTGATGGTAGAAATAACTGACAATTTGGGGATTGGGATGGCTGCCAGCGAGCACTGTCGCCTTGCGGATGTAAAGTGATTCCCATCCCTGCAATCCTGGGGTTTAGACCCCAGTGAAACCAGTAATATCAGTCTAAAATAAGAACTAAATAAATAGATTAATAGATAAACAAATAAACCCGGTTTTGGTGGGGTGAAGCCCAGCAGCTCTTTGCATTAAGGACCAAAGCCCAATGTGGAACTTCAGTGGCTGAAGGGGAGGGAAGAACGCGTCACCCTCCCACCGATCATTTAAAAAATCACGGAAATCGATGAGATTGTTAACAGAGGAAGTGTTTAATCTCCTCCAAGAGTCCTCGCCGCGGATACATTTAAGGCCAAAAAGTGGGTTTTCTGCTGCATGAACGTCTCTCCCGAGCCTGGCGGGGACGACGACGACGACCTTCTCTGGGATTACCTCCGGCCCCTCTTCTCCCTCCCCTTCTCCGGGTCCCGTGGGGAGGCCGCAGGAAGCTCCAGTCCGGCCCCGGCCCCTCCTCGCCGGGCTCTGCCCGCCTGACGCCTCCCCCGGCCTGCGCGGCCATGGCGCCTC
>VWZY01003906.1:778-31273 GCA_013399075.1 Chloroceryle aenea | reverse complement strand
AGGGATTGCCAGGGAGCGGTGGCTTCTGGGGTTGAAGTGGCCATCGAAGCTGAGGTGACCACCGCTGGGTTAAGGGGATCATCTGGCAGCAGTGGCCACTGGATTTGGAGCCATCGGGGATGAGGTGGCCACCAGTGGGCTTAAGAACCACATGGGGTATTAGTGGCCACTGGACTTGAGGTGGTCGTGGACAGGTTGAGGTGACCACAGAGCTGTGGTGGCCGCCACTGGTTTGTGGTGGCCATGGGGCACTGTTGGCTGCTGTGGTTGAGGCACCTTTGAGGGCAGCTGCTCCTCCCAGAAGATGGAGGGAGAGCGGGAGCTCCAGAGCCTGGCCCCACTCGTGGCAGAACATCTGAAAAGGTTGGTGGAAGAGAGGAGACTTGTTGGGTTTGCTATTTTGGTGGTTAAAAAAAAAGATGAGATTTTCTAAAACCTGCTTCTTTGTCTCTTGTTTTGAAAAGAAAAGGAGAAAATGGTTCAAAATGGTTAATTAGAAGAATTCTTCCATCAGGGACAGAAGGGTTGGGAGAGACGCTCACAGGGTGGCTTAGAGGCCCTCAGAAACACCAGGTCTTGTGGAGGTTTTGGGTTTCCTGAAGGACAGGCCAGTGACTGGGCACTGCTGGAGAGGAGAACAAAGTGTCAGCAGCCAGAGGGCTTTATTTTTTTCCTTTATTTTGCCTAAAACTTGTGTTTTTCTACAGAAAAGGTGAAAAACCTCCATCTCACTCCTCACAAACAGGGAAACTTTTTATTTCTTATAATCCAAGATTAGAAAGAAAAAAAAAACACAAGCTCTGGAGAGTTTAACATGAATGTTATTGGAAAGCAACAGGCCAAGCCCTGACATCTCTCTCCCCTTTTAAACATAGTTTTTGTCATCCTTTTTGACTGAGTGCAGCAGGGCTACACCCCCAGCAGCGTGGGCAGCAGGGGAGGGGGGGATCCTGCCCCTCTGCTCCCAGGGCTCTGGGGAGACCACCCTGAAGTCCTGGGGCAGCTCTGGAGTGCTCAGCACAGCAGAGACAGGGACCTGGGAGAGCAGGAGCCCCAGCAATGCTGGGAGGGCTGGAACCCCTCTGCTGGGAGCCAGGCTGGGAGAGCTGGGGGGGTTCAGCCTGCAGAGGAGAAGGCTCCAGTGAGACCTTCTGGGAGCCTCTCAGGACTTGAAGGGGCCTGGCAGAAAGAGGGGGACAGACTTTTGAGCAGGCCCTGTTGGGACAGGGCAAGGGGCGATATGTGAAACAAAAAGGGGGGGTTTGAGACCAGAGAGAAGGGAGAGATTGTTGCTGCTGAGGGTGGTGAGAGCCTGGCCCAGGCTGCCCAGAGAGGTGGTGGCTGCCCCATCCCTGTCCCCATTGAAGAGGAGGTTGGCCGGGGCTCTGAGCACCCTGCTCTGGTTACAGATGGCCCTGCTCCCTGCAGGGGCTTGGACTACAAGATTTTGAGAGGTCCCTTCCCACCCAAACTGCTAAAAAGACCATCCCCATCTTTCTTAACTTGGGGAACAAAGACACACTTTTGGTCCCAGGAACATGGACAGTCCAGAGTGGATTGTTCCAGTGTGTAGACAAATAACCATCATTTTCCTTCCTTTTTTTCAGCCGCCGTGCCCTCCCCTCCTTATCTTTCCTCAGCCATGTCTGCCTCCAGATCTCTGGTTTGTATTCCAGGCTCTTTATTTCTGTCTGTCTCAGCCCTGAAACTGCCCTGGAAGGCTCTGAAGTGCTTTTATTGCTGTAGCTGACGGAAGCAAAGTCTTCCAGGCGTTGTGCTTAGTGCTGCTTCAGGCTGGCAGGCAACAGATGGAAAATAAACTAGCTCAGGGGATGCGGCTGGTGCCGTGGGCGATGGATGAGAACCGCGGTCAAGCAGCAGAATACAGAGTGTTTATCCTTGCAGCTTTCAGCTTGCGCAGGGGTGGCAGAGGAAACTGCCTGGGGTGCTGGGTGGCAGGGACTGGGCATGTTGCTTGTCTGACTTGCTCTGTGTCTCTTGCTCTCACATCAACATGGAGCTCTCTTCTGCTTCTGAGTTGTCCCTTTCCCTTCTGAGGGCTGAGGAAACTCCTAGAAGCATCTTGAGCCTTTCTGGGGTGTCTTCAAATGAGACTTTGCGTTTCAGTGCTGGTTTCCACTCGATGATCTCTGTGTGGGCTTTGCAGAGGGAGAAACTGAGGCACGGGGTGGCTGGGATCTGGCAGAAGTTTCTGGGGAAGACCGTGGGATTTGTGGCTCCCCAGGGTGTGGCTGGAGGAGCAGACGGAGCTCCCTGCGGAGTCAGGGGCCACAACTGCTCCATCCAGTCCTGGAGCTGGAGACTGGGAGAGGAACCGGAGCAGAGCAGGACGGTTGTGTGCAGGAAAGCTGGCGTGGATCTTGGCTGTAGGTGAAGCGGCTTCCTGCAGAGTTAGGGCTCAGTTAATTTCCTTTGTGGTTTTGTCCTGGGGATGGTCATGCATTTGACGGCCTTTGTTTCACTGTGCTCCATTAATTGCAAAAATCATGGTCTCCAGGTGCCCTGAATATCTGCAGGTTTAGGACTAACTGTCTGGAAAAGAGTTGGAAATGTGTCTGACAAGAGACTTTGAGGCCGACTCTGGGCAAATGATTCAGTCTGAATTGCTCAGCCAGATGTAGTTTTAATGTGCTCATGCCAACAGTTCCTGGACACCGATCCCTATTGTAAATAGCACAAAATCCTGCCAAGGGGCGTTAATCTTTGGATTTGATGGCTGTGTTTGTGTGCTGGAAAGAATGCAGATGAACTCCTGGAGCTTAGAGGGGACAGACTGAATTTCTGCAAGAGGTTGGAATGAAATTGCACTCACCTCTTCTTCCCGAACTAGGAACTGGCCCTGAAGTCTCTGGGAAGCGAGGGGCTGTTTCTCTTTTCATCTCTGGACACAAACAACGACCTGTACCTGAGTCCGGAGGAGTTCAAACCGATCGTTGAGAAGCTCACTGGTAGGTGCCTGTCTACCTGGCTAAGCTCTCTCTGCACAGACCAAGCAAAAGCCAAAGATAACACGCACAACATTTTTCATTCACGGCTTTATTTTTCCTGGGTGTTGTTTTGGGTCTTATTTACACGAAGAGAGACTGCTGAGCTTTACTTGTTTTTGAAAAGCACTAGACATCACTTTCACAAAGAGTTTTCACAAGACAGGAGATCCCATTGCTGGACTAGCAAAGTACATAAGTTACTTTGTCCAGAGCTTAAAGGGGATTTGGGCTGGGTGAATGTAACAAATACAGCTCAGCCCAGGCTGGGACAAAACTATTAGTTCTATGCTGCTCTGGCTGTAGCAGCCTCTCTCAGATAGCAACAGTGAGAGATCATGTCTGGAGACCGTATCGGCTTGTGGCAAATGTCTCGTGGTGGTGCCAGGCGGGAAGAAGCGTGGTAATGATAATGCACAGGAGAGTGACAGTATAGTCGAAATAGAGACAGTTGATTGCTCGGGATGTAATGAATTGGCTAAAGCTGCCTGGTGGGAAAAGACCTGGGGATGTTGGTTGACAGACGGTGGAAGATGAGCCAGCGTGTGCCCAGGNCAGTGCTGGGGGAATGGTTGTACTCCATAATCAGAAAGGGCTCTGCCAACCCCAATGCTTTTGCTGCTTAACTGAGCTGTGGGGTTTAGAGTCATCCCCTAAAAGGAGAGCTGCCCTTGAATTCATGCAGCCAGAGCTGGTGTCTGGGGTGGATCTGAGCTCTGGACAGCTGGGAAGCTCCCAGTGCTCTTGGATTTGCCAGGATAAATTGTGTAATCACTTCACAATTGCTTCAAAGGGGAGGGAAGTGAAACAGGGGCTTAAATTCTCATCCCTTTGTTTAGGGGTTGCTCCCAGCTCAGAATTCGAAGAGGAGGAGACGCCTGATCCAAGCGGGGAGACTTTGTCTGTTGTGGCCAAATTCCAGCCTTTGCTCATGGAAACAATGACGAAGAGCAAAGATAGTTTCTTGGGAGTAGGTATCACGCAGGATGTGTCTGGTCAGAAATTCTGGTATAAACACGTCCCATGGGCTGGCGACATCGTCTGGCCTAAGGCTGAGTGTGTTGGAAAGGGGAGATGGTCCTGCTCAAGCCTGTGGGGTTTGCTTTGAGGAGCAAGCTCACCACTTTCAGCAGCGTTTCATTGTTTTTGGATCACTCGGCAGCCCCCCGCCCCAGTTAATATCCCGTTCTTGGGGAGCCAATGTCCAAGTTGATTCCCCTGGAGCCGAGTCTAAAAGCAGTGCTGTCAGGTGGCACGTGCCCCTCTCTCCCATTCCCTGTTACATCACCAAAAGTCAGAACTATTTGGTGGTGTGTGAGGCGGTAGGAAGAATTTTAAATGGGATGCATTTGCCCCCCCTTCTGCAAAGCCTGCTGCCATAATCAGCACTGCAGCCCGCTTGAGGAGTGCGTTCGAGGCTCTGATTCATGTCTGTTGTTCACAGATTTCTCACGTCGCGCTGTCTGGGCTGAGGAACTGGACTGCTCCAGCAGTCCCCATGAGCGTGATGCTCGCCAGGCAGTTCAAAGCCTTCCTTCCTCCAAAGAATAAACTGGACCTTGGGGATCTGTGGTGGATAATTCCTAGTGAACTGAACATCTTCACTGGGTACCTTTCCAACAACAGGTTTTACCCTCCGCCTCCCAGGGGCAAAGAGGTGAGAGATGAACCTTATTTTCTATATACCTGAGAGCTAGTTTGTGTAAATATTCTGCTTTATAACCCAGTATAATCACAGGAGTCCCTAAAGCAGCCAGGGCTGTTGGATTATGTCTCCCTGAGCTTTCTAAGGGAGCAAAAATGCTGCAGTGTAAAGCCAGGAGAGAGAACAGAGCAGGCAAAAGCTCTGTGTGTCTGTCAGGGGCAGATGAGGCTGACCGGAGCAACTTCATCTTGCTTCATTCAAGCGTTTGGGTTTTTAGGTTAGTCTTTCCCGGCTGGGGGGTGGAGCTGTTTATCCAGAAAACACTGGTATGAGGTGATCATAGCCGGTGTGGAGCAGTTACCAAGTGCCACCCCAGAGGTGAGCGTTTCACTGACAAGCAAAACGATGTGTACACAGGGTTGGCAAAGCCGGGCGTGTGTCCTGTGCTCCCCCGGGGTGCCCGGGTAGGTGTGAGTCATTGCATGGTTGCTACTCTTCCGCAGCCTGCTGTGTTTATTGATTACATACCTGCTTTTCAGAGTCTTAAGTAGTATTGATGGTGGCGGCTGTGTAGATCAGTTTGTTGCGCTCAGACGTTCAGCTGACTGGGATGATGGAAACTTGCAAACAATGGGAATAGCATAAAAAGTGTGAAAGATAGATTTATTTTTAAAAGCACTCTCTTGTTTCATCTCCTTGTTTTCTGATCGGGTAGGTCTCCGAGCTAATTTTGAAGTCATAGCAATTCTCTTGCCTTCCTGATCTGGTGGGGTGTTACTTCGGAGCTGCAGCTGCCCTGCGGTGGAGGAGCTGTTTCATTTTTGCTCGCTTACAATCTTTCCCTAGATCATAATCCACAGGCTTTTGAGCATGTTCCACCCACGCCCCTTCGTCAAGACCCGCTTCGCTCCCCAGGGAGCTGTGGCCTGCATCCAAGCCATCAGCACCTTCTACTACACCATTGCCTTCAGGTACGGCCCGGTATGGCCCCGGGGTGTTAGAGGAGGGTTTGGGGGCACTTCTGAATTTGTTCCATATCTCAGGGGAGTGAAGAAGGCTGCTGGGAGCTCGCAGAGTGTGCGCCTGTCATTGCATGTGCACTCCTGCTCCTGAGTAAGACCAGAGGTGTCCAGGCTGGGGGGGAAGTGACACAGGTTGAGGAGGAGGGCAGTTCAGAGCCAGCTCTTGCCCGTGTGTGATGCTTTGCTTATGCCCAAAGAGGGCACCCGTACTCCCATTTCACTGAGGCCCTGGTGAGGCAGGGACTGTTGCCTAGATGCAGGACAGCAGCTGTTCTCCATCGCCCTTGGTTTGGAGCTATCCCTGGGTGAAAGGGGAGAGTCTGATTAGCAAAAAAAATGTTAGATTGTGGTTAATTGAGGGAGGAGGAGCACTCTTCCAAAGGGGAGACTCTGGGGAATTGTTCTTCTGTTTTACTGGGAGGGTTACATGCTGCTTTTATGTACCTGACCAAGCTGGGAGGGAGGCTGGAGGGTTCTGAGTCCGTTCCTGTGTTTCACGGCATGATAATGTAATTCATCCTTCCTGTCTGGACACTTAACTGCCCAGTTCCAGAAGATACCAATACTGCAGATGTTCCTGACCCAGGGGATCTGTTCCAGTCTTTTACTCTCTTCACTGTGTGACACAAAAGGCTTTTTGAACTGAACCTCTGCCCCAGTTTAGTTTCATAATTTCTGGTGCCTGGAGATAACTTCTCCCTGCTGTCATCTGCAGCGCATGATCCATTCTCTCCTCGCGGCACTGCAGCTGGTGGCTCCTTTCTCATTTCAGGATCCACGCTGAGTTCCAGCTGAATGAGCCACCAGACTTTCCTTTCTGGTTTTCCCCAGGCCAGTTCACAGGTCACATCATCCTCTCAAAGGATTCTTCCCACGTTCGAGAGTTTAAGCTCTTTGTCCCTAACAACAGGTACGGCTGTTTCTCACTCTTCCTGGGTGCTGAACAGACTTGGGGGCTGTTCCAGATAAAGCCCAGTGACACTCAGGGGCTCTGGGATCCTGTCCTGTGCAGGACTAGGAACCATACTTGGGGAGAGGCTGGAGGGCTCGGTCTTGTGAAGATGGGAGTGTGGTGACAGCCCTGCCTTGTCCCTTACGTTGTGTGGGCATCTACCTGTGCAGGGAAGGCAGCTCTGCAGTCTGAGCTTTGCCCAGGCTAGTTCTGCTGTTTGCTTATCTGTTTTCCCCACACGTCTGTCTCTGCCAGCGGTCAGCACGTCCTCAATTCTCTAGACACCATTGCTCTGTCCACTGGTGCTGATGCAATTTTTCAGGAATAGCTGTTTAACAACAGGTCGGGGGAGGGGGGGCACATCTGGCTTGGAGGAGGCAGGGAAGGACAAGGGCAGAGGNGCCTGAGCTGTCCT
The DNA here is from genome assembly GCA_013399075.1 of Chloroceryle aenea. Lineage (NCBI taxonomy): Eukaryota > Metazoa > Chordata > Aves > Coraciiformes > Cerylidae > Chloroceryle > Chloroceryle aenea. The sequence goes on along the minus strand of VWZY01003906.1, from coordinate 24,234 downwards.
GTGCCAAAGCACTTTAGAGGGAGGTACCTGCAGCGCACAGGAAGACACATGGGAAAGGGGAGTTCAGGTTGTCCTGATGATACCCTAGAGCCAGGCAGCAGCTCTTTGTTGGCAGCAGTACTGCAAGTGCTGCCCCCCTTGCCCTATCCCAACAGTCCCTGGCTGTGGCAGGGACTCTCACAGATGTCAGGTAACTGTTGCAAGCTGCGGAAGGCTCCTCAGGTGTCTGATGGATGAGCTCATGCTTTTCAGCCAAACCCCTGGAAATTCAGAGTGAATTGAGCTCTGCAGTTGTCTGCAAAGCTGACAAAACGCATCTCAGCCAGTCACCGAGGATCCCTGACCCATTTCAGAGTCTGATTTCACTCACCAGTAGCTGTCACTTGGTACTTGGAGGGTGGGGAGAGACAAGCAGGGTGTGGGAAGCAGTCCCTGGCAATCCCAGTGCCTGACTCAAAGCACAGAAGTTCAGCAAAGCCTGACGCTCTCAGTTCAACATATTTTTTGCTCGGTGTTTCACAGGTTAAGGTTTTGTGTGCATAGCTTAGCACTAGCTCCCTCCTGCTCCCTGGCAAGCAGCTTGAAGCATTTCAGAGGAAAGAAGCTTCAAATCTCTTTGCCCATGACGGCAGGAGTGAAAATTCTATTATAACATTACCCTGGTGACTTAATCCCTATGGCTCTGTCAGCACATTTGTTACAGCATGCAGACACTTATGGCCCTGCCAGCAGCTCCTTAGAAAAGCCTTTGGCTTCCAAAAAACCACTTTTAAAAGTTCAGCAGGATGAGAATATGCAAGTTAAGTGCTGAGAAGGAGGGGGGAGCAAAGACACCTCTCTCTTCCATATTTGACAGTACTCAAAGGTGTAAGTGCTTTTGCCCAGAGCGTTGGGTGAGTGTCTGGGCCCTGTTCCAGGAGGGATCTGGTGTTAATGGTCTTGTGCAGGAAATGTGGTGATCTCCCAGAAGCCAGAGGCTGCCTCTTTCAGTGCTGACCCTGCAAGAGGAGCATTGAATGTTTTAATTTGTTTGGGGTTTCCCATAAACAGAAATAGTATCAGTCAGCTGGACCAGGGACCCTCCCCCTGGGTTGGGCAATGGGGAGGACACACCTCAATTCTGGGGTCAATTTTGGGCCCCTCACTCCCAGCAGGACATTGAGGGGCTGGAGCGTGGCCAGAGAAGGGCAACGGAGCTGGGGAAGGGTCTGGAGCACAAGGGTGGTGAGGAGCAGCTGAGGAACCTGGGCTTGTTGAGCCTGGAGAGAATGAGGCTTAGGGGAGCCCTTCTGGCTCTGACAGCTCCTGACAGGAGGCTGGAGCCAGGGCGGGTCCGGGCTCTGCTCCCAAGGGACAAGCAACAGGACAAGAGGAACTGGCGTCAAGTTGCCCCAGGGGACGTTTAGGTTGGGGCTGAGGAACAATTTCTTCCCCTGGAGGAAGGGCTTCCCCAGGGCTGTCCCAGGCTGCCCAGGTCAGGGGTGGAGTCCCCGTGACCCCTGGAGGGCTTTCCAAGCCCCCACGTGGAGCTGTGGTGCTGAGGGCCAGGGGTCAGTGGTGCCTGGGTAGTGCTGGGGGAATGGTTGGACTCGAGGATCTTAAAGGACTCTGCCAACCAGAACAATTCTGTCTCTTGATTCTACACAGCTATAGCCTTGGGTGACTTGGCTTTGTTTGCAGGTCTCTGAACGTTGACATGGAGTGGCTGTACGGGGCGAGCGAAAGCAGCAACATGGAAGTGGATATCGGTTACCTGCCTCAGGTCTGTGTTCACTCTCAGTGCTCCCTGTGTGTGCAGCATCTCAGCGGGGATTTGTGCTGCCATGGCCCTGAGCTGTGTAGCCTCAGTTACCCCTCAGTTACCCCTCTTCTTTAGAGCTCTCTCTTGAACATTTCAATATTACAATATCATCTGTGTTGACCTGTGTGTGTCCGCTGCAGCTGTGTGTCTCCTACTGCCAGTTCTTGTGATATTGTATTTTTCCCCTCTGCGTGGGCTGAATCCTAAGCTCCTGGAGTCATGTGGCTGTTTCCATTTTAAAAAAACTTGTCTGACAGGTGGTGGGGGAAGATGAGGAGCTGAACCCAGGCCCTGAGCCCAGAGGGGTGTATGAACAACAGGGTGCCTGACTTTAGAAACTGCGTGAGGTTATTCCTCTATTTTGTGATAATCCCGGCTCTTGGGACAGGAAAGGCAAGTCAGGATTTGGAATGTCTGAATTTAACAGTCCCATTTTCTCCTAAACTAGGGCCGTGTTTCTTTTTAATTGCCAAAAGTCATGAAAAGAGACCCAATATTGTACCGAAGTACAGGGAAGCTCCCAAACAGCTGCTGCACCCTCTTGTGGTTGAACACGTGCTGCATAAGGGCCGTGCTGGTGCCGTGAGCAAGAGCTTCCAGAGCCCTGCAGGTCCCAGGTGTCTTAAGGATCTGGTGTCCCACAGTCAGAAATCTGCACTGGGAAAGTGGGAACGTGGAGTGAACAGTTCCCTTGCATTTCCAATCTAGTGAGGCTTCAGAGAGTAAACGAAGTTGCTCGGCTGCTGTTCCCCAGTAAAAAATCTGCAACTGGTAAAGTGCAGCTCCGGGAGACAACAAGAGCTGTATCCTCATTAGAAGCTTCACAGTCTTGCTTTACATCTTTATCCTGTGCTGGAGAAAAATAAAAACAGGAATGGAATGTCTGCAGTGTCCAACTCAGCCTGTTCTCCTGCAGATGGAGCTGGAATCGACGGGGCCTTCAATCCCTTCTGTGATCCATGATGAGCATGGAAATATGATTGACAGCAGGGATCCCTCAGGGGAGGCCATCCAGTTTGTGTTCGAAGAGATAACCTGGCAGCAGAAAATCCCGTGGGAAGAGGCAGCCCAGAAGCTGGAAGTGGCCATGTATCCATTTAAGAAGGTGAGGAAAGGGCTGGGCTCCTCTTTGGCACCTTCACTGGGGGCAGGTCATCTTCACTGAGATGACTGCTCACCTCGAGGTGCAGCAGAAACCAGAGGCCAGAACCTGCTCAGCATTCAGAGCAGCGTGAGGGTCTCCCAGCTCAGTGTGTGCCTCCCTGGGTGCTGCTGCACGTGTGGCTCCATGGATTTCCAGTTTCCAGCTGAGGGAGCACAGCATCTCCAAAAGGCCCTTAGGGGTCACGCAGTGGCACAGACAGGAGCAGAGCCACCGTGTCATGTGTCCCAGGCTTGTGCTGTAAATGTAGGTTCATCCTCCCTCCCTCTTAGCAGCAGCTGCTGACGCAATTTCCAAGTGAAGCAGGTAATCGCCCTGCTTACAAATGGTTTTCCTCTGGTGTTAACTTTTGCAACATTCAGCTACCTTTGGACCAAGCTTTCCTTATCAGCAGAAAACACACAATCCTCCTGGGCCTCTGCATCCCCTGGCGAGACACAGATTTATAGCATTGGGTGACCCTAGCTATAGAATGTGCCAGTAGCCTGCGGAGCAGATGGCTACTGCCTGTCACTGCTTCCTTGGCTGCCGGGACATGTTTCAATGGCTGCCTCCTTATGCCTGAGCTTACAAATGTCTCTGAGCTGCCAAGATGTTAATATTAAGCTCCCTTAATTTGAGCAATTGGAACAAGCTCTGTGCAGGGCCCCTCACAGCCAGTTTTTGGGCTTGTTTAGTGAGGTTTTGTGATAAATATCTCCAGGCCGGGTTCCGCAGGCTGCTGAGGTGCATTTGCAGGCAGTGCAGATGCTCTCTGCAGCGAGTAAAGGTGACGCTCTGTGTGTGCCCCTAACGGCCCACGTGCTGTGAGGGGTTCGCTATGACCTCCCCAGGAGACAAAGTTGTCCCTGGGGATTGCACCGCAATTGTTGTTCGCTTTAATCTGCAGGATCTACTGCAGATTAAACTCTTGTGTAGGTCGCCTGTGGGATGTGGCAGGTCTGGTTCCTTCAGACCCTGCTCCTATTTGAAATGGGCTGGTTTGCTTCTGTCTCTCAAACTGTCTCTGCCTCCAGGTCTCTTATCTGCCCTTCACACAAGCTTTTGAGAGAGCAAAAGCAGAAAAGAAGCTGGTGCACTCGATCTTGCTGTGGGGTGCCCTGGATGACCAGTCCTGCTGAGGTGAGGACATTCCCGCCATGGCTGGATGAATGATGGGCCTCCCTCAGGCTCTGAGAAGAGTTGGGTGTCAGGCAGCTGGTTACGAGCCATCAGTAAATTGTGTTACTTGTTTTCAAGCTGGAGATGCTGAATAGAAAAGGTCTGGAAGTGGGGAATTGCTGATCAGACCTTAGATCCCCAGTGGCAGGATCAGATTTATTTAAGACAAGCCCTGGATCAATTCAGTAATTCAAGTGCCTTTGTCAAGACGGAGGCAGTCAGGGGTGAGAGAGGAGCAGGTATCTTTAGTCCTGTCTGCCCTTAAAAGCTCCATAGCATGTAGGGGCTCTGCTTGGCATGGACAGCGAGAGGCCCTCGGGGTGGATCTGCAGGGCCTGATCCTTTCCCAAATGCATCAAACCAGTCAGGCTCCACGGCAAGCTTGGCCTTGCCTTTCGTGGCCTTGCAGGTGGCTGGGGGCTGCTCTGGTGAGCCTGCTCTGCCAGCAGCACGTACGAGAAACAACAAACTCTGAAAAGCTGCCAACAAAGGAGAGAAGATGGGCCGGGTTGGGCCGGCTGACGCAGCAACCTGAGCACTGGCATCAAACATGGCAACAGTCAGCTCTGGAAGCAGAGCAAACCGCTCTCTGCCTCTCTTCCTGTGCCAGGTTCAGGGCGAACTCTCCGGGAGACTGTCCTGGAAAGTTCGCCCATCCTTGCCCTGCTGAATGAGAGCTTCATTAGCAGCTGGTCGCTGGTGAAGGAGCTGGAGGAGCTGCAGGTGAGTGTCGCAGCCACATCTGCCACCTTTGCATGCAGGGCTGGTGAGCGCCAGTGGCTCTTGAGGCACGGGGGTGCTAGCAGGGGCGGGGAGCTCACACCCGGGCCACTGGCGGATTTTGGTTCCAAGTCCTTCATATCATAGCGAATGCAGGAGCCAAGCAAACACCAGATGGAAGCAGCCTAAGAAAATGGCACAATGACCCCCTTGGCTCTGTCGCGGTGCCAGTATTCAAAGCTAAACCAGATGCTTCACTGTCAGATAACCCTGCCCAAGGCCGTTGGTGCCATCAACAAACTGACTTCTGTGTAACCCAGGGAGCAGCCAAGTGCTGTCTGAACCCCGAGTGTCCTCATTGCTCCTTTTCCCACTTAGGAACCTGTCTCTTGGCCTGTGGGTCAGTCACGGAGCTGGAGACTGGGAAAAGCTGGGATTGGACTGTTGTACCTGGCAACTGCCAGTCATGGGGTGATGTTATTGTTAGGGGAGAAAATCTACAGCTGAAAAGTGGGGATGAGACTGAAGGGCAATAGTAAAGCAGATGGTGAGAATGGAACCAGTTACCACCGTGCTGCAAAGCAGCAATTCGGTCCCTCCCTTCCTCCTGTGCTCAGTGACTCCTCACGCGCTGTTCTTCTGATTCTGGGGTGTGCAGACGTGTTACTTTGGGGTCTCCTTACAGAGTAACAGAGCAAACGAGTTCTACAGCAAGCTGGCTGACCTGCACCTGGAAAAATACAACTTCCCGGTGGAAATGATCATTTGCCTCCCCAACGGCACAGTGGTACGTTTGTTACCCCTTTATCTGGTCTGGGCTCTTCCCACCTGAATGTGACCCCAGAAGCGAGTGTCTGGTCCCTGAGCCTGACCCTGGCTCCTCGAGCCTTTGTGAGGCCGTGGTCCCTCTTGGTGCTGTGCTCTCAGGGGTTCTGTGGCAGACAGAGAACAGCTCTACCAAGAAATCTGTAACAAGTGCCTTTCTATTTGGAGATGGAACAGCAGCTCTGGACTGAGAGGGAAACAGTCAGACTTGAGCCAAATGTCTGCCTGTGATTCCTGGTTGGAAGCCATCGTAGCTTGTTACCTGCACCCACTGTCTCTTGTGCTCATGCTTCAGAGAAAACCTCTCCATAACAGCACCTTCTAGCAAATTTATCTTCCTCTCGGTTCCCCACGTTTATCACAGCAGATCAGCCATTAGCAGAACCATGCACGTGGCTCTGTCCTGCTCCCCAACAGGCCCCCCGCCTTGGATTTGAAGAACAACAGTTGCTGACACTTGACAGTGTGATGGCGCTCGCTGTGTGCCAGCAGCAGAGGATCCTGCCAGGGCTAATCTGATTGTGCCCTGCACGTGCCAGATGCTGGCTGGGCACGCGTGCAGTGCCCCCTTGCCGACTCCAGTGGCTCCCCCGTAGATGAGGCTGTGGGCTGGTGGGTGTCCTCTGCTCAGGCTGACGAGGTTGCAGTGGTCAGTGGCCACATGTCCTCCTTCCCCACCTTCCCAGGGGAGCTCTTTGCAGCTGGGCTGGGCTGAGAGCAGCACCCCAGTGGTCAGCGCGGCAGAGCTGTTGTCTCCCCAGCCTGAACTCGGGAGCCAGGTTCTTCCCAAATCTTCTGATACTTTCACACATCTTTCTCTGTGAAATGTGAGCCTGAATCCTGCTGAATTATTAGAAGTTATTCAAGAGTTGTTACAGCCTTGTCACTTGTGCTCTGGCTAGAGGCCAAGGCAGCAGCTGGGGAATTGTTCTGGCCTTTAAAGTCTCCTCTCCTCGGCTGTTTTCTTTCCCAGGTTCACCATATCAATGCCAACCACTTCCTGGATATTACTTCTATGAGGCCCGAAGATGTTGGAAGTAACATCTTTAGTTTCTCAAGCAATTTTGAAGACCCTTCAACTGCAACTTACCTCCAGTTCCTGAAGGAAGGACTGCAAAGAGCAAAACCGTACCTGCAGACCTAAGGACAAAGGCACCAGAGTGCCCCACGGAGATGGCCAAAGACTTCAGAGATCTACTTCGATTACAGCAGTTCTTCCTCATCTTCACACCAGACTTTGATGGTCCAGACAGTCCCAGGACTGGGGCTGTGCTCTGGGTATTGGTTTGAGGCCAAGTTTCAAGAGATCCCAGTTTAAGTAATGCCCTTTTGAGTTCAGGCAAATTTTTACAGGAGTGGAAATACTTGAATCTGTAAATGTTCTTGGTGTGTACACCTTGGCTTGCCACCCACCCTGTGTCTTCCCAGCTCCCGTCCGGACTGTGTGGTGAAGCTCATGTCAGAAGCCCCTGATCTGGAGGACTGGACTGTGTCGGCTCACGGAGAACAGCGTTCCCATTACAACCAAACACTTGTGGCGAGCACCTGTGCCCTGGGGACTCCGGCACAGGAGCCAGCGCAGGTGGGAAGCTCCCTCCTGGTAGCTGCTGTCCTCTACCCATCCTCACCAGCATAGCTCTGAGCTGTAAGCATGGATGCCAGCTCTTTATGGTGGCATTTAGTGACAGTGGTGGCAACCAGCATGTAGCTGGACGGTAGCTGGTAATGTGTTGACACCAACGTAGGAAGTTTGGGCTGGAGGCTCAAGCTCTGGAGCTGCCTCCTCCCAGCAGCGTGTGACGGGGTGGGAAAGCGCTCGCACTTAGTCTGGCTTTTGGCTTTGGAGGGAGGTGCTGAGGTTGACACAGTGAAATTAGGAATGGAAACCAGGTCATTAGAGGTACGGTGCAGCTCAGAGACACCAGGCGTGGATTAAGGCGGGGGGGTTGAAGCCCCCATTAGGTCCACCAGTGCAGTATGTGCACTGCAGGCAGCGGGACACCGCAGTGAGCAGCCCTCACCCAGTCCACACCAGGGCCACTCTCACCCCACCAGCAAGGAGGGCTTTGTTCTCCCAGGATCAGATCGGAGATGGTGAAATGCTCTGTCATTGTTGGCTTTGAGCTTCCCAGTCACACTGGAGGATGAACCGGGATTAAATGCCCTTGGGGAACAGGAGGTTCAGCCTTGCCTTGAGAGCAGTAACTGGTTGAACAGAGCGGTTCCAACAGCCAGCAGCATTCAAGAAATTTTTAGGAGATTTTTTCCAAAGAAAATGTTGGGACAGAAGGCCACTGTCCCTTAGCTGGACCCCACCCAGCCACCCAGGCAGTTGCTTTTGCTTTGCACCAGCGCTTGGCTACAGGGGGAGTGTGATTTGGAAAAGGAAAGGTGAAATGGGTTTTCAAGCATATTCCTGTAGACGGGTGAGGAGACAAAGCATCTGCAATAGATGGCTGCAGCCAGCCGTGCCTGATGATGCTTTTTCTGCTCTCTGAAGCACAATACTTTTTTTGGACCAAATCAAACGGGGAATTTATTTTTTTTTTTAAGGGAAATTTTCATTCATGGACTCCAGGACCTGGGAGGAACCTGGGGGTGGTGATTTCCCTCTGCCCAGCCTGCCCCAGCTCTCTCGTCTGCACCAGGAGCTGGAGACTGAGCTTAGACCTCTGGACTGAACCAGCATAGCTTCACTAATTGCTCTAGTGAGATGAATTACCCCTGGGCTGGTTTTCAGACTGGGCTCTATAACTATGCATTAGCTCTGCGCCTTCTCCCACTCCGTGGGACCTGTGGTCACACCAGGCTTGGCTCTGGCAATACTTTCGTCCATGGAAAGTGCCAAGGCCTTCAGGCAACTTCGAGACCAAGCTTGTGTCACGGTGGCCAGCTTGGCCCTTTAGGGGTGTTTGGTCTTGTCCTTTCGGGGAACTTGAGCCCCAGCAGAGAGGGGCAGAGCAGCCCGAGTGCCTGGCTCCCCTGACAGCTGCAGTGTGGATCTGCCCTTCTGGCTTTTACACAGCTTCACCTGAGGGGTTTTGCCTCCCCTTCCCTGAGCTCCGGTGGTTGTGCTCTGGTGGAGCGTCCATTCTGTTTTGTTTTCCTTCCCACCGGTTCTGGCAGCAGAATGGCCAGAGAGGGCAGTGGCAGAGCAGGCAGGGATTGCGTTTGTGTTCTCCAGGCCTGGAAGAACGGGCCCAACAGCGGTTCCCCTGGGACAGGGTAGCCCCTCTGCCAAGGTCAGGGCTCACACAGAGCCTGGAAGCACCGTGTTTTTTTCTCTGGTGAGCAGCTGGGCTCTTTCAGCCCTGCCCGTAGTCACTTCAGCAGGCTTCCGGCTTGGTGGAGCTTGGGGTGAAGGGGCTTAGTCTGACCTGTGGCAAAAGGAGCCTGAAGGGTGGGGTTGGGGAGGACAGGACTGTGTCCCCCCATCATACCCAGTTACCTGTGGCTGCCCAGCCCTGACCTGGGTGGGCTGCAGACAGCAGCTGTCACAGGAGGCTTTTATTACTATGTGCCAAGTGTTTTGTCTCTTTATTTGTAAACTCACTACGGTTTTTATTTCAATAGGTTTGCGATAACTCGGGGGGGCGAGGAGCTGCTTTTCCCCCACCTCCTGCACTTTGTGACGCTCTGGCCTGAAACCCACAGCTGNCGCAGCGAGTCCCTTCTGTCTTCCAGTGAAGCGCCAGCGCGGCGGGGAGCGGGGTAAGATGAGCCCGGTCCGCGGCGGCGGGAGCTGCAGCAGCCAGCGCTGAACCCGCCCCGGCGGCCCCACCAGAGCCGGAGATGGCAGCGGAGTCCGTAAGTGTAACGGCACTCGAAACGCCTCCCGCAGCCGGGGGCAGCCCGGGGCCCTTCCCCGCGGGCTGGCCCGTGGCGAGTGACCAGGGGCCCGGCACAGCAGTCAGTGCACTCCCGGCTCGGGGATTCGGTTTCAAATGCATACTGAGATTTTGAAATCTAGCCCTCAGACCAACCTTGGGGCGTTGTGAGCACTACAAGCCCCGGCAATACATAAATTAGTTGCTCTGTTGGTGGACTGAGTGATGTAAGCAGATTGGATTCCAGTTTGTCACTGTGGTACTTGCTGTCCAGAGTCTTGTGCTGCTGTCTGTCTCAAAAGCCTGTGTAAAATTGGCAGAGAGGAGATAAAGGACAGAGCACTTCACCATTTGAATCCAATTCAGAAGTATCCTGAGATTGCTAAAGCAGTTGCTGTTTCTGTAGACACTCTCCAGGGCTGTTCCCGTGAGCCCTTGGCCGGGACAGGCATTGAATAATACACTTGTCGCTTTGTTGTCATCCAAGGAATGTTCACAGTCTTAGCAGTGCTGCCCGCACGGCAGATCACGTGGAAGCGAGTGTCCCTTTAAACAAGACTTTCTGCTGATTTCATTTTTCTCCCAGGCCCTCATGTGATGCTGTTTTCCTCATTTTGGTGTTGTTTTCATTTATAGTTCAGTATCGTTGAGTGCTTTTAGTTTTTGGTCCTGAAAATACTACACTCCTGTTTAAAATGCCCCTTGGTAACCAGCTGCCTTTCACGTGAGTTCAGCTGAAACACTGTTTTATGGAATGAGGACTGTAGTCATTAGCAGGTTCCCAGTTAAAAGTATCACTGAACAAATTAAAAAGTTAGAGATCGTTGCTCCGGAGTAGATTGTACAGGACAATTTCCCAGCTAATACGTTTTAAGAAGGGTGACTGATCTGAAATATTAATTCTATCACCTGGCTTCTTGTAGACGATCCCCATCTGGCAGAACAAGCCCCATGGCTCAGCTCGCAGCGTTGTCAGGAGGATTGGGTCAAACCTCCCTTTAAAACCCTGTCCCAGAGCAACCTTCGAGGTAAGTGGACTGGTAAGGGACTTGGCAGTCACGTGTGGGAACCTGCCACTCTAGAGGCCCTGAGGCACCGACTGTCACAAGCCACTGTTTTGTTAGCGTCGTGCGCCTGCAGAGTCGTATCACAGAACTCACGTAGCTGTTGGAAGACTTCTTTTATTTGAAATTCTCTTCTTGTAAAGCCAGCGTGGACAGCTTGAGGGAAATACCTCTTCGGATGGTGACTTTGGAGATGCTGAACCCATGCTCAGCCTTGTGACCTCCGGCGAGGCACGTGCCCTCTGGGCCTGGGTTTCCTAGGCAGGGTTTATGGAAACGCTTACGTCACTGGTTTAAGCTCAAGGACAGTGCTGGGGCTTGTAGTGGCAAAGTGCCGCAGGTGGCCTTGGCAGCATGTTAAGCTGTATCAGGTATCCCCGTGCTGCCTGTTGGATCTCCCAGAGCATGGTAACGCACCCGAGAGCATGTGCAGAAGCCAACGCACGGAAAGGCTACGCTCTGGTGTTGCTGTCTCGCATCTGAGCTGGTGGTGCAGAGGAGAAAGGGTCTGGCAGCCAGTGCAGCACATCCGAGGTGGCTTCAAGAGACAGGAGCATCGCTTCCTTAATGTGTTTTTCTTCTGTTTAGGTTCTACCAAGTGTTTCAGAGCTCTGTTTAAATGATGTCCCCCCAGTCCCCACCTTGGCAGACATTGTGTGGATAGCAGCAGATGATGAAGAGACTTATGCCAGAGTCAGGTTGGTTTCTTCTTTGTGTCTGCTGGTCCTTGGTTTTGTACACTGTTTTTTTTTGCACGGCGAAGGCCAGACACTTACCAACAGCTTCTAGTCCCTTTATCGAGGCTTAGGGTGGGTCTGGCCACTAGACCAATGACAGGGGATTAAAAACCTGTGAGGATCCTGGGAGGAACCCCTGCAGGAAGTGCTAAGAGCCAGTGTCTAGTTGGATTTTCCTCACTGAAAGATCTGTGCAGAGTAACCCCCTGATCCCTGATGTTTTCTGGTTAGAAAGTTGCAGAGTTGAGTTCTCCCAGAATCAAAATGTTACTTCCCCAGGAGTTTGATTCTGGTCAGCTGAACTTCTGTCCTTAAAGGAGGACAGTAGTCATAGGTACTTTGTGAAGGATCAAATGGACTTTGAAATCAGAGGCAAAAGTTAAGGGTTAAGTGACATTTCCCATGTGCACCCAGTGCAGTGCCCGGCACAGGGACACACTTGCCAATAGAGAATGGACTTGAAACAGTCTGAGCACACCCAGACTTCTGTCCCTGCGTCCTCCCACCGCAGCTTGTGCCTTTGGGTCATGATTTCAGTGACGAGTTTTCCGTCCTTGTAACGCAGAAAGCGCACATAGCGCATGGGTGGTACAGCAGCGGACCTCACAGCCCTACGGTGGTACACCCAGCATTGCGGTGCAGGGGCTTGGTCTGTTGTGTTGAAACTTTCTGCTGTCCTGGGATGGAGGCCGAGCATCGCTGAGCGTTGTTGTCACAGAGGGGTCTGGACCTTGTAAGTGACCAACAGGTTTTTGTCCTGTAGAAGCGACACTCGCCCACTGAAGCACAAGTGGAAGCCAAGTCCCTTCACTGTTATACAGCGAAATGCTTCAGTCCCCAACCTGAGGAAGCAGGAGGAGAAGCTGCTCGCCTTGAAGAAACCCGGCTTACCAGCACTGAGCCGAACGACAGAGCTCCAGGACGAGCTGAGCCACCTTCGGAGCCAGATCGCTAAAATAGTCGCTGCAGAGTCAGGTAGAACTGTTAATGAGCTTTTTTTAATTGTTGCTGAACAAGAGGGGCTGAAGTGAACCGTGGTGTTGTAATTCCAGCAGAGCTGTGGCTCCCCTTGGGATGCTGTCTGTGGGGTCAGCTCAGGGCTGGTTCTGTCTTTAGGTGTTTCTTGTACACAGTACTTTTGCCAGTAACCAAGGTGACAGTTGTACTGTAGCTGCTTTCCAGAGGAAAAGAAGGACCTATAATTCTTCCCATTACTTAAAAACCAACCAAACAAAACCCCCCAGGATTGTGCCACACTTCAAATGATACCAGGCGGGTTAATTCCTGGTTATGATGGGTAATGGTGGCTGATGAAACTTTCCTTATCCTACCTCTGAAAGCAAATATTTAATCCCCAGCTTGCTGCTTTGTGCTGCACTCACTGCACAGTGCATGCATGAGAGCAAATCTCTTGTGCGCTGCAGAAGACAACGGGGTTGTCTGATTGCTGCAGCCCCAAGGGACTTTAGTGGCAGCTTATATTTAGTCCATGAGCAAGCAGTGCATTTGAACGTGAAACTGAGTTGTGGTGGTCGATTCAGTTGAAAGGCCGGTTGCTACGTGAGGAATTTGGGTTCTTTTTCAGTTTTGTGTGGTCAATGGACTCTAAGAATCTACTTGATATTGATAATGTAAATATACCTGGCACTGCCTGAGAATATATGGGATGTTTTTAGCATGCAAAGTTGACAGCCAATGGCATCCTGGGCTGCGTCAGGAATACTGTGTCCAGCAGGACTAGAGAAGTGATTGTCCCACTGTACTTGGCACTGGTGAGGCTGCACCTTGAGTACCGGGTTCAGGTGTGGGTAAGAGAGACATTGAGATGCTGGAGTGAGTCCAGACAAGGAAAGCACAGCTGGGGAAGGGTCTTGAGAATAAGTCTAAGGAGGAGCAACTGAGGGAGCTGAGGTTGTTTAGTCTGGAGAAGAGGAGGCTGAGAGGAAACCTCACAGCTCTCTCCATCTGCCTGACAGGAGGTTGTAGAGAGGTGGGTGTTGATCTCTTCAAGTTACAGCTGACAGGACAAGAGGAAACAGCATCAAGTTGTGCCAGGGGAGGTTTAGGTTGGACACGAGGAAAAAGTTCTCTATGGAAAAGGTTATCAAAGAGTGGAACAGGTTGCCCAGGGATGTGGTTGAGTTACCATCCCTGGATGTATTTAAAAGCCATCTAGATATGGTGCCTACGGATATGGTGTAGCAGTGGCCTGGTAGAGTTAGGTAACGGTTGGACTTGATGATCTTAAATCTCTTTTCCAACTATAGTGATTCTGTATTTAGAACCTGTCTCCTTGTGGTAGTGTTTCTGGTCATCTTTGGTCCTGCCTCAGTCCACAGGACGCTGTAAAGCCCCTTGGCTTGACTCTTACAACAGCATGGGAAAGGGAACCGCTCAGGGTGTGAGGAAGCCAGGTTACCCTCATCTCTGCAGGGAATAAGTGTAAAGGCACTGCAGGTGGCCCCTTCGGAGAGGCTGCCTGTGGCCTCTCCTGCATGTAAGATCAGAGGAAGCACCAAACTGGAATAAAGAACTGAGGAAATTCTGTGGTTTTGGGGTTTTTTTTTCTTCTCAGTCTNCGATTCAGTTGAAAGGCCGGTTGCTACGTGAGGAATTTGGGTTCTTTTTCAGTTTTGTGTGGTCAATGGACTCTAAGAATCTACTTGATATTGATAATGTAAATATACCTGGCACTGCCTGAGAATATATGGGATGTTTTTAGCATGCAAAGTTGACAGCCAATGGCATCCTGGGCTGCGTCAGGAATACTGTGTCCAGCAGGACTAGAGAAGTGATTGTCCCACTGTACTTGGCACTGGTGAGGCTGCACCTTGAGTACCGGGTTCAGTTTTGGGTAAGAGAGACATTGAGATGCTGGAGTGAGTCCAGAGAAGGAAAGCAAAGCTGGGGAAGGGTCTTGAGAATAAGTCTAAGGAGGAGCAACTGAGGGAGCTGAGGTTGTTTAGTCTGGAGAAGAGGAGGCTGAGAGGAAACCTCACAGCTCTCTCCATCTGCCTGACAGGAGGTTGTAGAGAGGTGGGTGTTGATCTCTTCAAGTTACAGCTGACAGGACAAGAGGAAACAGCATCAAGTTGTGCCAGGGGAGGTTTAGGTTGGACACGAGGAAAAAGTTCTCTATGGAAAAGGTTATCAAAGAGTGGAACAGGTTGCCCAGGGATGTGGTTGAGTTACCATCCCTGGATGTATTTAAAAGCCATCTAGATATGGTGCCTACGGATATGGTGTAGCAGTGGCTACACCATAGAGTTAGGTAACGGTTGGACTTGATGATCTTAAATCTCTTTTCCAACTATAGTGATTCTGTATTTAGAACCTGTCTCCTTGTGGGCGTGTTTCTGGTCATCTTTGGTCCTNCTTGGCTTGACTCTTACAACAGCATGGGAAAGGGAACCGCTCAGGGTGTGAGGAAGCCAGGTTACCCTCATCTCTGCAGGGAATAAGTGTAAAGGCACTGCAGGTGGCCCCTTCGGAGAGGCTGCCTGTGGCCTCTCCTGCATGTAAGATCAGAGGAAGCACCAAACTGGAATAAAGAACTGAGGAAATTCTGTGGTTTTGGGGTTTTTTTTTTCTTCTCAGTCTTGTCTTGGCTCTACAGTTACTCAAGCTGTGTGCTGGAAAAGTCCATTTGAATTCAAGGAGAGTAATAATGAGGAAAATTAAAGATCCAGATGGCAGAAAAATTGTTCCATCATTTAATACCTTTCTTCCTTCTCTCTCTCTGCTCAGCAATGGCCTGGTTGTTATCAGTTGGCGTTTGAGGACAGTTCATATTGACTTCACGTCCTCTGAGTCAATAATGGGGAGCTGTGATGTAGGGCCCGGCTGCAGCTCAGTAATCTGATGAAGCAGATAGCCATTTAACAGGCTTATTTTGGAAAGATTGATGTCAAAAAAAGAAATCTTGTGCCCATCTGTATTTGGTAGAGAAATCCCTTAATTGGTAACTGATCACTATCTACAGGCTTATTCTGGAGACCAAGGGCATTGGTGTTTTAAGGTACAGTTGTTTTCAGGAAGGTTCTTTCAAGGAGATGTGCACTGAGCATTTTGCTGTATTTTTGTTGTTGTCATTGTTTCCCTTAGTGTTTTACCCTGGGGCAGCTTGAGGCCGGTTCCTCTTGTCCTGTCCCTTGTCCCTTGGGAGCAGAGCCTGACGCCCCCTCCCCGGCTCCAGCCTCCTGTCAGGAGCTGTCAGAGCCAGGTCTCCCCTGAGCCTCCTTCTCTCCAGGCTCAACAACCCCGGGGCCCTCATCTGCTCCTCACCAGACTGGTGCTCTAGAGAGCAGCTGAATCTCATTTTTTTTACATATTTTATCTGTAAACCCAGAAAAAGTAAATGTTACCTGACCTCTGCAAGGACAGGGCACAGGGTTTGAACAGGAAAGGGGTATGGTGATGGGCACGATAGGAACAGAGATACATAAGGGGGTTGGTGGGATAAAATGTACTGGAAAAGGTCTTGTGCTGCAACATGGTGTCTTGGGAAGCAGAGCGGACCTGGAGCATAACAGAGAATATGATGAATTTGTTTTCTCATAGCCTGGGGGATGCTGTCTGATGATGCATCTTGATTTCTGTTCTGTTGTTTTGGAGGAAAAAAACCCACCTACCTGGTTTGGTATGAGCTATCTATCCACCTGTATTGTTTTCTTTTTCAGCTTCTGCATCGTTAACACCAGATTTATTATCTCCAGGAAGTTCAAATGCATCTTCTCCTTTACCTTGTTTTGGACCCTCTTTCCAATCTACAACTTCCTTTGTCATTAGTGATATCACAGAGGAGGAGGCAGAACTCGAAAGCCCTGAGCTCCCATCAGTCTCCTTGCTTTGTTCTGCAACCTCTGAGTGTTGCAAACCAGAACCAAAGGATCCCGACGAGGAAGATTCTGTGTCTCTCTCCAAGGCCAGCAGTTTTGCGGACATGATGGGTATTCTTAAAGACATTCACAGGATGAAGCAGAGCAAAGACTTGTAAGTGCTTCCCAAATTCTCTTGATTTTATCTCTTTTTATTTATTTTTTGTCTGTCAGATCATTGCAGACACTGGCTGTGGCATTCACTGCTTGTTGGTGCTGCTCTGTATTCATTACTCACGGGGGGAAATAGCTGTTTGTGGCGGGACTTGCCAACGCTTACATTTCTGGTTTGTTTTTTTGTTGATGGTTTATTTGCCTGCATAGAAAGAAAAGCAGAGGAATTTCAGTTAGCGCAATATTTGGCTGTTTCACCTTGTTCACCTGCAAAAAAGCTTGGGTTTGCCCAGATGAGAACCAGAACCATGTGTATTGGCAACCCTCAGAGCCAGGTCTCGCAGTCCTCTCTACTCACAGTGGTTGGTTCCCCATTCTGGTGCTTAGATCACCTTGCAAATCCAAGTCGTTGGGAAGCTCAGCAGCTTTTCCAGCATGGAACGTACAGGAATTAACACACAGAGCTTCTCAGCTTCTCAGCTTTTGCCTCTGGCTCTGCTCTGAGTGTGGGCAGAGTGAGTTTTCACTTGGCTTGTGACGAGTTTAAACATTACTCACAAGAACACCAGGAGCTGCTGACACACCGGGTGCTGTGTGGCTGAGACCAGATTCTGCCCCGCTCACTAAAGCAGCTTCGTTAACGTTGGCCGTGCTGCCTTCATCTTATTTGGGAAATCACAGCGATCAAGTTCAGGTTCCACGTTTTTTTAGCCCAAAAATCTATCCAGCCATTATGTTGTGTGAGATTCCTGGCCAAAAATAACACGTCGGGTGATGGCTGTTCACAATTTCAATGCCTAATTCGGTTTAAAAGAAGCGAAATTCTCAGCAGTGAAAAAAACCAACCAAATAAAATTATACAGTCATATGAGATAAATCTCTTTAGCTTGCATCCGGAATGCCCGCAGCGTGTCCTGCTGCTCGTGCTTTCTAGGTATTGAATGTTCCTCGAAGCTGAACCACTTGCCTGTAATCTTCCTCAGGGGTGGGTAGGATCCATGGGCCACAGGTGAATTGTTCTCTTCTTCCTTCCTGTCTGTTGCAAAGCAAGGTTGTGGGCATCCCCAACATCATTTTTGAAATACTAGGCAAAGGGAGACGAAAATCCTGCTGGTTTGTGTGACTGGGTCCCGTGGGGAGTTTGGGGGAGGGTTCAGGTAACTTACCTGTTAGGACTAAAGCTGCCCATGCGAATGGGCATTCCCTGGCTCCGTGAAGCAGCTTGCGGGTGCTTTGTGTTGTGATGTGTAATGTTTTGACTTGTCAGAAACATCCCTCAGGGACCGAGGTTCACGTGTAACAAGGTCATTATCAATCCTCTCATTAGTGCAGCCTCCTCTGGGAGCAGACTTTGCAGGGTAAGAAAACTGCCACTGTCTATTCCAGGCGAATGGGCATTATTCAGGGAGGAAAAAAAGACTGTACAGGTTACAGCGTGGAAATCCAAGGCATTTCTTACCCACTCCTGGATGTGCCAGCACAAGTCACGAGGGGAGGGAGCGGCCGTGAAAAGCAGAGTGTGGGTGACAGGGGAGCGTTGCAATTTAACGGGTCCCGATTTGACTTTGATTTCCTTGACAGGATGTGTGAGAACAGTGAGTAATGGCTGAAGGTGTTTGATCTTGCTGTGTGACTGAGGGGGAGGGAGAGATGGCTGGTGCACGGAGAAAGGATTTACCAGCAGCCTTCATCCTTTTTAACCTCGTAGAAGGGCAGAGAGCAAAGATTTTGTACTGGAGTACCTGAGTGGGGGGGAAGGTGCTAAATCCCTCCTCACTGGGGGGCAGTGGGCAGAGGAACTGAGTCACCAGGANGCCAGGTCACACTGCTGCTGCTGCTGGTGCCACAGCCAGGAACAACTTGAACAGAAAACCTTGAGTCTGTTGCAGGAGCTGAACTATTTGCCTCTCATCTGTTTCTTTACCTCAGCCTCTAACCTGCCTCCTACAGGCAACAGTGATGTTTCAGGTTGCAGTTATTCTAGCTGTTTGAAGACTCACAGGTAGTTGAAAAATGACATTAAATGGCTGATGTTTGTTACTCGATGAGCTTTAATTCCTAGGCAGTCCTCCGGTGTCCTCCGGTGTTGGTGGAGCTGTGTGAGCAGCCTCACGGATCCACAGTGGTGCTCACCCTGCGGTTGAATTACAGGCAGGGCAGTTGTGCTGCTGTAGGTGTCTTAAAAAATAAACCCCGAAATAATTATTACAGGTTCTAAACAAAACCTTAGCGAGTAATTAATGATACCTGGGGAAAAAAGAGATGATTTTTTGCCTTCCTGTGAAATAAGCTCCCTGACACTTCTCAACTGCTTGTGTGAGGTGGTTGAAAGAGGCAGGATGGTTTGACAATGGAACGCTGCAGGAAAACTCCTGTGCAGTAGCTGAGCGGAGGGCAGTGTCGATCAGCCCTCCTGTAAAAGACCTGGAATAATAAAATTCTGAAGAGCTTTGATGCTGACATTTTTCAGGATAGGTCTTGAGTCACAAAATGAGCTTGAGCTTTTCTAAACCAACATGAAAGGTCTGAATTTTTAGCTGTTTTTTTGTTAGTTTGTAGTGGTGTTCTTGCACATCCTCTCCTGGCAACAAAAGCTCATGATACAGGCTGCAAAAACCATCCTTGAAAGGCTCCAACATGAGTGTAGACCTTCAGTTTTGGCACTTTACTAATACACTGTGCTTTTGTTTTCCCCATAGAAACCGAACTTCAATGAAGGAGGAGGACCCAGCCGTTCTTATAGCAGAAGTTCTGAGAAGAAAATTTGCCCTGAAGGATGAAGATCTGGCCCTGAAGGAGAAATGATGTTCATTAAACTCCGTAAGCAAAAGTGTTACGCTCCCAAATTTCCTCCACAGTAGCTGCCTTCCTAAGGATTGAGCCTTTTGCCTCTTTCATGAATTCAAAATGATTTCTGCACTGGACACTGACTTAGGAAAGACCCTGCGGATTTGATGTGTTTTCAATGTATTATTTAAGACAAAACTTTTTAAGAAGATGGAAATTCTTTTTCCACCTGTGTTTTGATGTTGGGTTATTGATAAGGATCTTCTGAAGAGTGCAATGAGCGCTGCCGGACGTTCTTTCTACCTACAATTTTCCTTAGGTTCCAATTAAGCATTAACTTAAACCAGCCTTGTTACAATAGAACTAGTTCCCATTTCCAGTATAAACAGCTGTCAAACATCCCGTTCGTTCCCCAGGTATGGTACAGAGCTACTGAGAATAAGCTACTTCATGCTTCCCCATCGTCAGTCTGTAGGAGGATGGTGAATGGGTGGTAAAAGGTGTTTTCCCAGCCCCGATGGTAGGATGAAACTGCAGCCAGCGATCAAACCCCTTGCTCCCATCGAAGGGCGTCTTGCTGGGTTCAGCGTGCTCTGGGTGTTTCTTAACTCACAAATGATCCTCACCGTTGCATGACAGAATGGCCTTAATTTCTTGCCAGTAATTTAATGTTTCATTCATAGTCCTTGTATTCAGATAATGGATTTTATTTAGCATTCAAAAGGTCTATTTATTGAACCACCAATGCTAAGAACCGAGCACCTGCCACAAGAGCTGTCACCTGAGCAAAGGGAAGAAGGAACTTGGCATTGGCCATGGCCACAGTTCTCACGAACTGAAAGTTTCCTGCAGCTACCCCTTCTCTGCAGTGTTCCTCATGGCTGTATTTAAAGTATGGGGGGTTTTCTTTATATAAAATGGAGCCTTAATAAGACCATGGTTGTCCTTGCTATTAAAACATGCCACCAGCAGTGCTTGGAGCAGGGGGAGGTTGGGGGGGTGTGGAATTTCAGCTGCTGCAGCTGGAGCATTGGCTGCTGGTGCTGCACATGAAGGTTCTTGGCTGCTGAGGATTATATTAATCCACCAGGCTCTGAGATTTTGAAAAATTAAAGCATTGTCCCCACCTTAGAAGGGAGAGAAGAGGCTGGTGCTGCTGCTGAGCAGCTGGTGAGGGGGAGGAGGAAGAGCAGTTACAATTTCATCAGTTTCACAGGGAGGCTGTAGGGCTCTTCCCCACGCGCACACAGGCTGAGAAGCCTCTGTCAGGGGGGCTGCTCTCCCTCTCCTGACACAGCTTCTCTGCAGCAGGAGCCATCACCTGCCTGGCGAGGAGCTGGAGCTGTAACCAAGAGTCCCTGCTCTGGGGATTGTGCTCCAGCTGCAGGCTGGATGCAAGAGCCTGGCAGAGCATTTAATGTCTGGGCTATGACATAACTCCAGTCAGATCCATGGTACTGAAATTTTGGCCCCATGGGAAAGTAAAGCTCTTAGAGGGCAGTGCTTAAACAGCAGTAAAGACACGTAAAAAAGAATAAAATAGGGGTGGTTGCTGCTGACAAAGCAGCTGCTGGTCTGGAGCAGATGGACTCTGCTCCTCGGGACCCCTGGGGCTTTTGAGCAGCTGGTCCCTGCCCTTCAATGCCAACACAAGCCAAAGCATACCCAGCCAGTCCCCCACATCTCCCAGCACTGGGGATTGTGTTGAGAAGTCGGAGGAGCAACGTAACCAAGTACGGACAGAGAGGCGGCAGCTGCCACAGGCACTCAAACCAATACCACCCAGTTCTGGTCACTGTACCTACCACTTGTCACTGCACCAGGGCCTGAGGGACCAGCCGGGGGCTGTGAGCCCTCATGGGCACACCCTGCTCACCCCAGTGCCTCCCCGCCTGTGAAAGAAGTTGTGGAACAGTCAAATCATTATAAAAATACAAATTTGAAGGTGTTATGTTTATTAAGCTTCAGCAAACAAAGAGGCCCCAGCTACTGCCTGGGTCTCCTGCATAAGTTGGTGGGACCAGCCCTCTGGAAATGATGGGGACACTTACCCAATCCTGGCCACTTTCTTACCAAAATGGCTTCATAAAAGGTCAGTAGGTGACTCGAGCAAAGTCACTTAATAGTGTTTAATCACCCTGTTCCCTTCCAAATCCTGGGTGAACAGTAAAATCATAGCACAGGTCGAACTGGCACAAGGAGCCACACTTGCCCGGAGAGTTGGGCATCTGCCCACGAGAGCTGCCCTGGTCTTTGCAAGGAGATGGGACATTCTGGCAGCGGTGAGCGATGACTCTGTTCCCCTCAGAGTCCTGGGTGAACAGCTGCCTGCAGGGGCTGCCCCAAAGCTCCGTGGCTGAGCCAGTGCCGCCGGCACTGAGGCTGCACTCCCTGAGAGGTTGTGCTCGAGCTGCTTTTTGTGGAGACAAGTACAAGCCAGCAGCCCGGGTGCTGCCTCGTGTTAGAGCAGGATTTACCGTCTCAGTCTCAGAGAAATCAGTCAAAGAATTAACGCTGCTCGATCCGTGCGGTTTCTGACTCTGGTTTGCACCAAGTCCTGGTTGGAAATCAAGCCTGGTCTTGGCCTCTTCCGGCAGCGGTTGAGCCTCTTGTTTGCTTATCCCACACTCTGCAGTTCGGCCGCTGCTTTCCAAAACCCTTTTTCCATCAAATAAATCAGACTTGTGTCTGTGAGCAATGATCCTGCTGCCTTCGGAGTCCCAGGTGAAGCTGAAGCAGCAGCAGTCCTCTCCCAGCCCACTCGTGCTGTGGGACTCTGCTCTTAACAGCCACGAGCCTGGCGAAGGGGTGGGCGAGGCTGGAGCTGTCTGCATGTGGCGCTGGGGTGTAACCTGCACCAACCCCTCCCCAGCTCTGCAGGATCGTTTCTGAGCTTCCTCCAGCCGTGGCAAAGCCAAGATCTTCACAGGGCAGGCAGCTAAAGAATTACCTTCTTCTTTACAGTCTTTACTCAGGATGAAAGGAGATGGACGGGAGTTTTCTTTGTCTTCTTCATCTGAAAACAACACACAATTGGTTAAAGCCAGAGCTTTAACCAGTCACTACCCCCAGCACCACTCCTCGATGCTTGACTCGGAGCCACCGCTCCACTGCTCCTTCAAGGAGCAAATCCTTCCACTCCAAAGCAAAGCCCATCAATAGCCCTCTCATAAGACAAATTCTATCAAATAATTAACTTGTACACTTTATGTAATGCTTCCTCTCATACACTTATTGCTAAAGCAGTTTAATGTCTCTGAAATAGCCATTAGACAACTTACAGCAAACTGCTACACAAGCCTCAGCTGCTGGTTCCTGGATCCATTTCATTTCTCTCCCTATTAGTTAATCTGAGACACACAGATAAATTCCAGTTCCTTGTATTCCAGAGCACAAAGGTTTGTGCTGGCTGAAATATTCCAGTTGCCTTTTGATGCTATCACTGGTTCCATCAGGATTCACTGCTTTCTTCAGCAGAGGCTTCATCCAACCCCCTGTACAAAGCTTTCCTCGCTCCCCTCCTGCCATTTCCCCTTCCAGGGAGGTTGTTTGAACCAGGAAACATTAATTTCCACTTCCAGCTATAACTGCATTTAACCAGGGGCATTTAACCAATTTAGGGCTGCTCTTGTTTCAGAACCAGCCTGGCACCAGTTTCAGAACACCTTGGACACTGCCCCTTCCCCAGGCAGGGAGAGCTGCCCCTGGACACTGCTAGGCTGGGTGCTCCTGCCCAGCCCACACCCCGTGAGGGTCCTGGCTGGGTTGTCCTTTACGTACCACCATTGGACAACCAGAGCTGGATGTTCTGCCGCTCCCAGTGTTGTAAGAAGTAAAGCCTGGTGCCTTGGTTCAAGTTCAGATTGCTCTCCAGTGAGGACTGGCTGTGACTGCTGTTGCTTAGACTTTCATCTAACAACATAAAACCCACTGGCATTTAGATTAACCATCACAAATACCTTCTGGGAATTCAAACCTTTAACCCAAAACCTCTTCACTATAAAATGCACTTTTCTGCCTAGTGTGGCTGCCAGGAGATTAAGCGAGCTGATACTGTGGTTACAGCCCAATTAGCTCTTCTTCCCTACAGGGCCACACATTACCTGTCTGCGTGCGGAAGAAGGTGGAGATGGTGGTTTGCTTGGTGCGTGGCCGAGAGGCTCCGGTCTGCGTGAAAGAGACTGAGCCGAGAAACCTTTCCAGAACAGGCCTGGGTACTTTTGTCTTGACTGCAAGAGACTGGGTAGAGAAGGAAGTGAAAAGTGAACCCATGTAATTAAATATCCAATTCCACCCTTCTCCTAGCGCTTTGCTGTAGTTCCCACCTTTGTTAAGCGCTTCAAAACTCTTCCCGGGACACAGCTGAGGTTCGAAGAAGCTC
>VWZY01003905.1:28213-38549 GCA_013399075.1 Chloroceryle aenea | reverse complement strand
AGCAGAAAAGGACCTGTGGGTGCCGGCGGACACCCATCTGAACAATCTTCTTACAAGTATGGACAGGACTAGAGGAAATGGCCTGAAGTTGTGCCAGGGGAGGTTTAGATTAAATATTATGAAAATTTTTTTACAGTCAGGTGCTGGAATGGGCTGCCCAGAGAGGTAGTGGAGTTGCCTTCCCTGAAATATTCAAAAAACGTGTAGATGAGGGTGGTTTGATTTTCTGTGTTTTTTTTTTTTTGTTACGATTGGATACAGTGACCTTTGAGGTCTTTTCCAACTGTGACAATTCTGTGATACTTTGATATATATGTGTATACATATGACTATGCAAGACTACCTTCCTATATTTGAAATTTTGCAAAAGTGTAAGATTCCATATGTTTAAAACAAGGATTCTGTCGTTACCTATTGGATTGAACTCATGCATCCTCATGCCTGGAGGCAATTTCTTCTCCTTGATGTGAATATTCTCTATCTTCTGATCAGTTGTATTTGTTATCGTCACTTGCACAGACACCATACGATCATCAAAAACTCCCAGCTGTCTTGAGAAGCAATAATGAGCTGCTAACCCTTTTCGACTCATTCGATGAAGCAGTTCATGTGTTTTTGTTGGCACAGAGAGTTGGCTAGTGACCTATTAAGTAAAAAACAAGTTGGTGGATATTATAAATGAAGAACAGATAAAATGACAGTTAAATATTGCACTTTTCACTCAGCTAGAGTGCCTGCTTTCTAGTGAATTAGAAACATGTAAGGTCATATTCAATTCCATAAACAAATTGTGGTAATAGATATCAGATAATGGAGCCTAAAAATAACATTTCTGGTGCTTAGAAATAGAAGCTTTAACTTTGTTATATTTGCTTACTTTCCACTATAAATCTGCTTTCAATATTTTACCTCTACAGGTATCCACTAAATTATTGTTAAACAGGTTAGGAATTTACATGAAAAGTAACACCACACAAACAGAACATGAAGGCTGAAAAAGCCAAATACTCAGCACAAAAAAACATTTGTCTGGTCGATGCACTATGAGCTACTGAATTTTATAGTATAACTGTTAGATACATCCATTTATCTTTTTCCACTGATGACTCTTCATCTTTTGCCATACACATAGCCCTGAATGTGTAATGAAGTGAAAGAGACAACTGCAAATAGCACAATGTTCAAGACTCCAAACAGTTAAGCATGGAGAACAGGCTTTTATTTTGACTTCCCTACAAAACTGTTACAGGTTGCTACATTTTCCTGACTGCCACACTTAAAATCAAGGGCCTGACTCAGTGAACACTTCCAATAAGGTGAGATGGTAGTAAGAGATGGGATTTAAACCCACAGTGTATTACAGAAATGGAAGACTATCTGGAAAGCATAAAGCCTTAAAGAATCCTGTTGAAAAACTTCAGAACTTAGTAAGCATGTAACAAGCTTGACCATTCTTTCTTTAGTACCAGTGTCTGAACTGGAAAGCCAGGCTAGTTACTATCCATCACCTCATATGAATACCTGTAAAAGATGAACTAATAAATGTCAAGTGCGAGCACTACATTGATGAAAGATGAAGAAAGCTACAAGAGAAACTGGGTGTGTATTCAGAAGTGGCTTTGGAAAGTGCATTAAGTTTCACACATACTGGACAAAGAACAAATAACGAAGAAAAGGAGGCAGAAAGTCTTCCCCACACCTCAAAATTCAACCACCATGTGACTGTATTTAGAAAAACTTACACATGATGTGATGAAGCAAACACCTCTGCAGAAAATTCCACATTAAATTTGATTATCAACTTTTTATCTAATGTTTCCTTAGTACCCTAAATATCAGGATTTTTTTGAAACAAATAAATGATCTACCAGTAACCTTCAGTGTGCAGACTAAAAGCAGTTTCTGAGGAAACTCCACCCCCCCAACTTTGAATTTACAATTTATTAATATTCTTTAAGTAAGTTGGTGAAGTTCAAGCATTTTCTTCCGCCTAAAATGATAACAATGTTCTCAGGGACAAGGGTTTTTTTTTTTTAGTTTTCCTGTATGATAAGAAAAAAATAAAGCTGTTTATAATAGAACACATAGCCAAGTATTTAAATTTCTGTTCCTTTTCAGATAGCAGTCACACTACCACTTGAAGAATACAGGCACAATATATTTAAACAGTCAATATTTTTCGGTCCAATTACTGATCTCTGACAAGCATGAGTATTGAGTACTTTTGTCCAAAACCACAATTCAGTGAAATTTGCTTAATTCAGTGAAACCATCCTTGAATATAAAAACCTCAAAACTTTAATAGATTAATATTATGATTATATTTATAAAAATAACAAGGTAAAACTCTCAAAAAATCTCAGCTGTCAGGAAATAAGAAAGGAGGTACTTCAAATAATAAATGTCCTTCTGATAAATAGAATAAGGTTATTAACAATTACACTAGCACCTGTTACTTAAATTATTGCCGAAATAATGAATAAATATTAGGTTTTTAGATATACATTGAATATTACTTTTAAGTTTAAATTAAGCCTCTAACATGTTAACATTTAATTCAATCTGAGCTGGACATGCATAATAGAAAAGTTATTTCATGAAATGTTTCACCTATTTTTCAATAACAAGGTTATGAAACGTGTTTTATTTGTGCTAAAACAAGTATTTTGAAGTTGATGTATATTTGGTTTTATTAGTAACATTTCTTAATAGGAATGAAAACATAAAAAGTTAGTTGTCAGAAGCTTTAACATGTAGATACACACGCATACACACAGCAAAAATACCATCACTATACTTAAACAGTAACACTGACTCAAATTTTACTGAAACATTCCTGTGATTTTTAGAGACTTTAATCTCTGCCTCTTTCAGCATTACTGCTCATGTTTCAGTCACAATTCCACTTGTGAGCCTGTCCACTGTCATTTTCAGTATCCTACTACACAGAACAACAGAGACACACAGGTCAGAATAATGACATTATGTTTAAACCATCCTCTTTCCTGTAGAGTATTAATTTTCAGTTGTATTTAATGTGGCAGAACTAGAAATAAAATCTATATAGACTGGAGAAAGGAATTCAGTTCTGCAAAAAGAATTCTCAAGTCCTCTACTTGCTAGCAAGGGGTTTGCACTGGAAAAGGTTGGTGTGAATGTAATGAAGTCTACATCACAGCTGCAACAGTCTGGTAAACAGAGTTTTTTGTTTTAATTCTAAAATTTTTAATGCATACAATTGTAACACTTTAAGAAACCAATAGAGCAGATACCTGCAATCACTCTGGGGTTAAAATAATCCTCCACAGAGTTAATAGAACAAGAAGCATCTAGTAACCAGGAGATAATCCCCCACAAATCTTACACAGCATATGTTTAAATAATAGAAGTCGTTTGTGTACCTTTGGATGGTTTATGAAAATAACCAATCAATTCTGCAGACACAACATTATTTCTAAAAGAAATCTATGTGACTCATGATGCCTGCAGATACACAGAGACAAACCACACATATTTTATCAGTTTATTACAGTAAGCAAATAAGCGTGGAATGAGAGTGCACATAACTGTCTACTTAACGCTTACTGAAACATTTATAAGAGCTGTTATCTCCCTAATAACAGACAGACAGTGTGCAATTTTAGAGAGGAGAAAAGCTTCATATTTTTTAACACTTCACTAAAAAGTAACTGAAGAGTGTAAAATGAAAAATACTCTGTGCAGTTAGCTGGTAATGGACCATATTATCAACTCAAGTTAGATTTATAGGATACAAACTAGTCACTAATAGTTATTTTATGACATAGCATGTCTGCTTTTTTTGGGTGAAGATTATTAAGATTAAACTTGCAAAACTTTTATATACAGCTGTTTACAAGGAAATAAATATATAAATAAATAATTACAGTATAGACTGTCCTTCCTACCCCATTTTGACTGAAAGACACCACACATTAAAAGTCTGCATAGACACTCCACAGGGATATCGTATGGGAACACTGTGTTGGTAGGAGTCAGATTGATGTCCATGCTAATGGCACGCATAGAAAGATGACTGATCACCCTAGAAGAAGCTGCAAGTATTTTCAAACCACTTCTTATGTAAGAATAAGAAGGACAACATTAGGATTTTGCCTTAAAAGTCCCCACTCATCAACCATGTAAAGGTAAAATTGTAAGAACGATGACAGGAGTTTTGGCTTGCTTCATCACAATATAGAGCTGTCTACTTACAAACCACCAAATCCTCTGCACATGAACATGCTTCTCTTTGCCAGCTCAGTAAGTCCTTAATAACGAAGCTTAGGTTAGTATAAAAAAACTGTTTTCCATAATCATTTAACATAAAGAAGCACTACAGATTTTATTAAATCTACTATGGAAAACAGAGCTGAACAGACTTTCCTGTATAAAACAGTATTATTATTACTATTATTAAGCACAAATTATGTCTGTTTTTTTTTCCCTTTTTTATTTGTTCCTTAGCATACTAATGCTGTAATAATAAACATATATTAATTTTTGATCTTTATTCAGAAATGTATATATGTTTGGATAAAGCATGTATTACTGGAAAAAAATATTTTCTTCCAAGAATGATGATAATTATAGTTCTATTCCTCTAAATTACATTCTGTTAAAGCAGCGGACTGAATCATTTAATCTAAGTAGCCCTTCTACTGCCCTCCTACTGGCAATATCCATGACATAATCCAAGAATTACCTACTGAGCTGTGAGAGCTATATCCTCTCTTACACTCACTGTAAGGCTATGCTCCAGTAACTCCGCAACAGCTAAGAGAAGAAGGGCTATCACGTAGCCCAGCCACATTTACATGATCTTTCAACTGAAGCTATGAGAGCAACTTAGCTATAATTTTATAGTATTAGACGAAAGATAGAAAATCAGGCAAACAAAGGATAGACAGCTACTGTCAGGAAAGATTATATTCATGTTCATTTGCTCCTTTACCAGTTGCACATTACTCATAGCCACAAGGCAGTATCATCCTTAAACAGCTCCTTCAAAAATAAATAATTAATAATTTGTAAAAAGATATAATAAAAAGCAAACAAATGCAGAAAGAATGCAAACCTCCTACTCTGCATTATTTCAAGATACTGGAGCAAATTCTAACATCAGAGGATACTTAAGTCATGCTACTAAGGACTGCCAATCTAAGGACAGCATCCCTCTGGTAGGGTGTGGGAAAAACAATGAAGCAAGCAAGCTCACTTGTATTTTCTGCACTCAAGAGGAGCAATAGGATATCATAATTCAATTTGGGCTAATTTATCTAGACATACAGACACTTAAGGACATCATGTCAAATTCTGGAAAATAGTCAAAATAACTTTCCAACAGACACATACTTAAATGCTCTGTACCTACTAACACCTTCTAAAAGCCTTGTCTGCTAGGAGGAAGTCCTTCAATTTCTAATACATCCTTAACACTTCTTTTTGCATTGTCACCAACGTTTAGGCTCTATACTTTCCTAAATTATCAGTATGTCAATGAGGCTAATTGAAAATTAGCATATAAATGCTTGTATCTTTAAAGCAGTACTGGTTTCAGGCAATTTCAGACAGCAGACTTCTTACTGATTTGCAACACTGATAGAATTGTGCTTTTGTCTCTAAAAACTTGCAAGGAAAATGAAATTCAAAACCCCACAAATAACTCACATTCATTTCTAAATCTCACAGAAATGAATATCAAACAAAAAAAAAAATTTTTATTATATTGTCCACACCCTGCCTCTATAAGGCAGGCTAATATTTTTATGTCCCTTAGATCTTTCTATGGTTCTCTTAAAATATAACTAACTAGACAGTAACTCAACCTGAGAAACTTCCAGTAACATTCTGTCTATATAGTATTGCTCTTAGAGCATAAAAATGACCATATGATATAAAGAAACCAGAATTAGGCCTTAACCTGAAGTTCTTCAATAGCAGAAAACTCTATTAGTCCCACACCAGATTAATCAAGCACTTCTAAAACCAAGTGTGCACTTGTTTTGTATTTTATGTGTAACTGAGGGCCAGTGAACAGAATGCATTTCGTATGCATAATACAGCCTAAAGCTTTTTGTCAAAACAGTACACCCTTTGGTTTGAGATTTGGCATCTTTGCCTTTTCTTTCTGCTGAAGCATAATGAATCAGGAATAATCCAATGAAAACATCCGTGAAATCTTTTAAAAACTACAAAAAGAAGAATTTCAGTAGCAACAAAATGAGAATATTCTCACGTTTAAATTGGGGTTATTACACAAACAAGCAGGAGAGGGCTGAACGCAGTGTCATATTTATGGGTCACAAACCTTGGTACAAACTCAGAAGTGCACTTTCTTCCCCACAGGGTACTCTGGGATCACTAGCAGACTACAATAAAGTCTTAAAAAGATAATAAAGGATAATTTTCTTTAACTGCCTTTGCAGAAATTTCTACTCTCAAAGACTTCAAATGTATCCCAATCTAGATTTCAGCTTCTAAAATAAACAAATTAAATGTTGAAATTCCTACCTGTACATGGCAAACCTGAAGATTTACTGTAATTTTGTCCTATGCATGCTTCTACAAAGCAAAAAGCAGACGGCCTGTCAGCTGATGCATGTGTGTGACTTTCATCAAGCAGCATGGTATTTTAAACTCATTTCACATGGTCATTAGGAATCTCAAGGAAAAGGCATTCTCCAATATACAAGACCCAAGTAATTTACTTCCAATTTTGTAACTCGATTCCTCCACTGACCAACTAACTGGAAACTTTGAGGATTATCTGAAGTAGTTTAAGAATCAGAGAAACAGAGTAAGGTGGCATCCTCACCTTGCATCCTAATTATGAGTTTGAAATAGTGAATGCTGATAACAAGGATTAATATAGATTTTGGCATTGAGTCTAAATGACTTCCAAGAAGCATCTACAAATGGTTTCTAATCTATTATTTTTATTTTGGCAAACAGCCAGTATGCTAGGGACCACTAAAGTGAAAACACACTGAACCCTACTGGCTATAATGTATAATTTTACAGTTAGGGTTATACTCTTAACAACTTCTGAATATTGTTTCCTTTCAACAGAAGCATCTAGTTCAAGCTTTCCTCCAGGCCTCGTGTCAGGATAAGTGCATAATGCCAGCTGAAACACATGACTACACAATATTACCAATAAGCCAAAGTGAACTCAGCATATAATACAATACATTTGACATCCAGCACAGATATTTATAAATGCTAATATTAAATTACATCTTTGCTGGCTTAATACAACTGTATTTGAACTTTGGTTATAATATTTTTGTTGAAGAATACAACATATTATTCTGGCTTCTAACAGCATAATCTTAATACACAGTAATCCATCTGCAAGAACAAAAAGCTGAAATCAGCACTGAATCTGCTGCACATAAACATCTGTATTAGTACTTCCTCAGTGTGTGTTTGTGTAGAATTTTTCCCAAGTTTTATTTCATTTAACACAAAATGTTTTAACCTGAAAAAAATCCACATTGCTTAATTTGTGAAAATTACTGTTAACCTGAGACCATTACTAAAGCATAGTTTTTTTGCATTTTATTTTCCTTAAGTGTTGGGGGTTTTTTTGCCTTAAAAATAAAGAAGAAAAATCACCTGATACAGTTTGTAGTCTGTTTAGAGACAAAGAGGTCTATTTGCAATCACTTGCCTTCAGTTTCTTTGTTTAAATTCAAAAGCACACTTGTGGTTTTTTTGACTCAGAAACAAAATTCATGGCATTAAATGACTTATTCAGCCTCCATGAGGACCATTTCTTTTCACACTCATTAAGAAGAAATGCCACTCAATCCCATCCATACACAGCTCAGAGTAATGTGTAAGCAATAATATGCACAGCATACTGCAAACAAACACCTCACCCTATGGATGCCTCTAATAAAGACTACGGTACAGACAGATCCTGAATGTAAGTACACTGCTTTACACAGAAGCTGCAGGCATAGTTAAGTCCCTCAGTTGATGACTGAAGGCAAATTATGTAGGTAATTTTTTCTCATCTACTTTTGAAATTACCATGGTACTAACTAATATAGAGCATTTCTGCTACTATTGTCTAAATCCTCCAAAGACTATTAGCCAATTGAGCACAAACGTAGCAGCAGGACTGTGACAATGACCATTTATTAAAATTTGCTCCATCTTAAAGCAATTTTGATACAAAAATATAATTAATAATAGTTGAAATATATGATTTATGTAGAAAGCATATGTTCTAGTGCTCCCCAATTCTTCTGACATCTTCAAATGAAGAACACAGATGCTAGGGACTAGAAACATCAAGTGAAACTGTATGCACTCATATAAAGATGGAAATGTTTCCTAATCTAAGTGAACAAAAGTTCGGTGAAAACTTAATCTACTGCATAGTAACCACAACTAATTCAGCAAGATTCTGGAACTTTTTTTTAGTCTTAATATGTCAAGACACTGTTCAGCAAGTCATTATGAGAAAAGCATTCAAAAATAAAGTTAAAGCCTGACACTAAATGAAGCTTTTTACAAATAATCTCTCTGATGATACTATATTTAATCTCAGCATTGTTGAACTGCCTTTTAGAGTCATCTGTCTCTCCAATGTACTCTGGAGTCTAGGGCATAACAGGAGTGAAAACATTTCTAAACCATGGCACATCAATTATCAACTTCTGAAAAAAACAACCTTAACATGGGTTTGGGGGTGGGCAATGAAAAGTATCCCACCTTCTGTAACTGTTAGTAAAAACTTTTGAAGTACCTTAAAATCATCCGTATTGACATAAGTTAAAAGATTCCCAGTTACCTCAGTTTAACAACTGCAGTGTCCTCGCTTTTCAATTATTTTGCACTATTGGTCTACAAGTCATGTGGCAACATACCACTGGTTCATGAGGGAATGATGTACCCTAACAGCAGCGACACCTCTCAACTCGTTGAGATAGCTCCATGTGTAGCTTTTAATTTCAATGACCAAATATTGATTAAAAAAACACCCAGTTTTAAATTATTACAAAATCTCGATATTTTAATTTGAATATTTTACACCATGTGATGATGTGTCCAAATAAAAGTGACATAATGGAGTTTCACAGGCATCAAGTAGGACTTGGTTATTACTATATGCCAAACTATAAAAACATCAATAACAAAATTTCAGAAAAGACATTATGTTAGTTATAAAGCATTCACTCCGATTTTCTTTTATATTTAACCAGTATTTAATATGAAGGCTTAAAGATGCCCCTGATCATCACATATATGTGGGATTGTATATAAGGAAATTATAGGGCAGTTTTTTATCCTGAACAGAGAAGTCATCTTCCAGTGAAATCTTTGCTTTCCCCGTATATTGCCCTGCAGTTCTGCTTTTTGTGAAATCCAAGTTTCAGTTAAGCACAGACCAATCAAGAAAAAAAGATGAAAAGCAACTTATGCCCATCTTAACATCCTTATATGTGAAATAATTCACTATATTCACAAGCAGTGATTCATATACTTACAAGAGCTTTGAGACCTCATCATCACTGCATATTGAAATCTATAACCCGTCCCCTCTAAGCAAAGGGAGCTTCAATAAGGAGTTTTCAGCAGATTCTCTAGAAAGTCTAGAATGTTTCTTCATTTGGGATCAGCAGAATATGCCAATAAACATGCTGATAAAGATATGGAACAAGACAATTTAAAATTACATAGGACTTCTATGGTTCTTGAGTGTCATTCCTCAGTACAAAAATACAAAATCCCAAAACTATAATCAGTCATGCCAAAAAATGTGTGCTCTATTTGTAGATGTAGGTGAAGGAATGAGATTTCTAAAAGTATATATGCTACAGTAGCATGAATCTGAATGCAGAGAATATCGGAAGTTATATTTATATTGACTTTTAGCTAAGAGCTGGACATTTTTCTTCCTACTCTGATGTATACTTGTAAGAATACTCACCATAGTCTCACAATGCTGTGCTGCAGATGGCATGCAAAAGTCTTAAAATTAGAAAACTCAGTTTCCTACTTTATCAGTTTTATATATAATACTGGGCAAAAAAATATGAAATATTGCAAGTTTTAAAAAAGCTATCACATTGATAGGTTTAAATAAATGGACTTCTTGTTGTACCCTAAAAATAGTAATGTATTAGGTATACAGTTGTAATGAAGTTGAACTGACTGTTACACATAGTTAATATATGTTACACAAGAAAATGGTATCGACAGCTTTCTAGGTACTGTATAAATTCACATTCTATTTCTATTATAATCCTGCTTTTGCAGTTAAACAAACTTTGTCATAGGATCATCATTTACTGTGACCCTC
>VWZY01003905.1:0-22175 GCA_013399075.1 Chloroceryle aenea | reverse complement strand
TGCACAGCAAAAAGCTCTCCCATGATGGGACACCAAACTGATAAGACATTTCTTACAGGAAACTGAAAAACAAAAGTGCAAATGGTAAACTATAAGAAATAATAAAATGGTATCAAGGATACAATAAACCTGTGTTACTCTAACACAAAACCACACACACACACAAATCATAGAAGAGATGTGGAAAACACTGAAAATTGACTTAAAAGAAACATCTTTTTCTGAGTAAAAAATTTTAGAAGTGTCCTAAGAGGAACTGGATACATTTACAGAAATATAAAACTAGTCATTTAAAAAACATTGTTAGTTG
Organism: Chloroceryle aenea; assembly: GCA_013399075.1. Taxonomy (NCBI): domain Eukaryota; kingdom Metazoa; phylum Chordata; class Aves; order Coraciiformes; family Cerylidae; genus Chloroceryle; species Chloroceryle aenea. The sequence continues at coordinate 21,865 of VWZY01003905.1, read as the reverse complement.
ACCAAAATCTCTCAGAGAGAACACAGGGCAGAAAAATACCAACAATCTATCTGTCTGCTACCACCAGTAGTGATGGCACTACATCTCTTTCATGACAGTAACAAGTCAAATTCCTTCTAATACTGCCATTCCTGAGGTAAGAACTCAGACCATAGCTTGTATGAATGATAAATATACCTCGTTACAGAATACTGACTGCTAACAAAGCTCTGAAAAAATAAAATCCATGAAGCTGGGTGCACATCAGTAACTATTCTGAAGAACTACTTTTCATTTTCCTACTGTACAATTTTGTAAATTCTTAAGCACCTCATGCTAACCAATCCTGCAAGCTGCATACCAGACTAAAGCCATGATATAATCCATTATTGCAATCCTTATGTTCCTGGTTCTTCTAAGAAGAGAACCTTCACACTGGAGAAGAATATACTTCAGTCAGTCTTAGCACTTGCTATAGTGGAATTAAAAACAGCCTAAATAGATAAAGCAACCTAAATGAAAAAGTTTTCCCATGTAAAGACTACCTCAACAACTTAGAAAGTAAAATACAATTTAGGGTGTTCTTCTATTCCAAATCTCTAGTTGAGGGCATTAATGTTTACTATTTCTCAAGGAATTCTGTAAGTGCGCTCAATTTGAAATTAAATGTATTTATCAACTGGTTTGACAGGTCTGCAGCCTGACCTTGACTTTTGTCAAAAGCTATTATTTCTGCTCTATGCATCACCACTTTAAAGAAGTTCTCAAAGTGGATCTCATTCAAAAGTTCTGTAGAAGACATGAGGCAGAAACGAGATGATTTCCTCCTCCCTACCTAAACAGTTTTCTGTTGAACTCCAAGCAGCAGGAAAGAATAAAACATAAAATTGGTAATAACTACTACCAAGAGAATACACTGAACATGTTGGTATAAAACCCTAGTAACCTTGGTACCACTTCTACAAATATACTGCAATCCTTATGCACAATAATTAATGGCAACACTATATTGTTGCATCAAATATTTTTATAATTACCTCTTCACTCAAAGAATTTTCCCCTCTTTTGTTAGATACTTTTATTATGAACCTTTCTAACCCTTGACTTTTTTCCCAAATTATCCTCTGTTTGGGGCAAGGAAAACCAATATTCTCCCCTTAAATCCTACTCAAATCAGCTTACATTCCTTTTACCCCGTCCAGCTCCTGCTACAATCAGAGTTCATATCCCGCTGTCAATTCTCCGTTGCACTAATGCTGTTGTGAATCGTTAACAATTTTCTTGCTGCCAAGTCAGCTTTTCCTTCTCACTAATTTTATTTTTAAAAGTATGTGTCATTTTTTACCAGTTAATTATCATATGCAGAATATTCAGGGCTCTACACATACAGAAGAGCAGTTGCTCATATGTTTTTACCATCTAAAATCCTAAAGAGAAAAGAAAGGGTGATTTAGTGTTTTTCTTGTATGAGCTGTGTGATGGATAGGAACAGATGATCACTCCCCTCCTTGACTTCTCTCAGATACCATAGCTCTCCTCTTCCTCCTCTTACTATCCCTGCTCAAAATATTATTTCCTGCAGCAGGTTATAACCCTCTCTGTCCTTACATCATTCACAAGCTTTGCTTTCAATTCTCTCTTCTCTCACTTTATAAACTTCCTTTAGGGGACAACACCCATTGGCAGTGTTTACACATAATGGCTTTACACTGACAGCTTCCAAGTTTTCTCTTGACTCCTCTTCTTCATTGGCACTGCATCTTCAAGTATCTTTCAAGCCTGCAAATGTATCCATTTAAGACTCAATCAACTCCAAATGCAGAGTTTCCCCAAGCACTTAGGTCTGACTTCTTGTGTGTGGAAACTTCAAAAAGCCACACAAGTGGCCTCGGGAAATCTCAGCTGCCTGGCTTGGTTGAGCCACCTCAAGATGGAGTACACATAGCAGGGCAGAAGCATGCACAAGGATGTACTAAGTTTTGCATCCAATTGGAACTGGATAAAGTTACCCATAAATTACCAGAGAACTTTGTTTTTTCCTAATACAAACTGTAACACGCATGTGAGCATCTATACATGGGGGCAGTGTGCTGTATGTAAACATGGATCATAAAAACAAATGAGCCACAGGACAAAGCATCTATTCGAGGGTATTTTGTTTTTTTTAGGTTTAAAGACACCCATACCACTACTGTAAAACTATTCCTGTAGCTATGCTTTCTATAATGTTCAGCAGCTATGAATTTGGAGTTTCAAGTTTTCTAAAAGCTGTATCCAATTACAGTGCTGAATGATTTGAATAATAGACTGCCTGACACATTCTAAGATAAGTGTCTGCTACATTTCTTTGATATTAGGGTCATATACTGTACTTATCTATTTTTACTCCATGCTCTCAATTGCCTAGTAATAAATTAATTTCTCACTGTTAGTTTGGCATGTGCCCTACAGTTAAATTCATTTTCTCTCCCATTGAAGGAAGAAAAAGTTTTCTAAAGTATAACAACTACCCTTCTTATTTTTAGAATTAGTTGTCATGGATTAAATTCAAAATACTATATTAAGAGGAACATTCTCACATAAGGTCTTAAAAGCTGGTTTTATATTTCCATTTTTAGAAAATTACCTGATGCCGCTGAACAACACTTCTTACAATATTTGGATATCATTTGAAAGAACAGTTTTTAACACTAACATTTAATTTTGTTGGTTCCCAGTGCACAAAACTCAAAGGTCCTCAGGTACATTTGCAATTATTATCAACAGCAATGAGAGTTGAGCCTAGATCCTGAAACAGAATACATACGGCCCAAATCATGTAATCACTATCCAGGCGGCAACAATTAGTTCTTATGTATTTGGGTTGTTTCCACAGCAGAGTGTGAGGAAATGTTCCAGCCTCTTTTTTGCTGGTTCCATGTTTTACCAGAACTCCACAGTACTGAGAACTTCTTTCTGCTGTTTAGCATATGCCTTCTAGTTCTTTCTAACACCTCTCTTTTTCATTACAGCTACCTTCTGAAGAATGGGGAGATGCAGTTTAGCAAACGAATACTGGCAATCATGAGACAGCATGAATGTGGGAGTGGACTATGTGTTCATGTCCTGTAGATGATGAAAGCAGTAGACATTTAGCAAACAGCTTGTTTTCAAGCATCCAACATTTCTATCTTTGACTTACTCCCAAAGATGATAACTCTGAAGTAAAGATACTAGAGCCATTACTAAGCTAACCCAGAGCCAGGAGAACATAGGACTGCCTGTGTTTTGAGCTGTTAAAGCCGTAAGAAGCTATTGTGGGATTGCAATCACAGTAATAATAACACAGATGTAGTTAAACTCGGGCTTGCCACCTAATGCTGCATACTGCACAGCAACACAGAAGAGAATTTCTGGCATTTTCAGACTGTGTGACATGTAAACAACTATGCATCAGGTAAAGTGACTGCTACTGCTCCGCCTTGAATATAAACTGCCTCACAATTTTCTTAGATAAGGCCGACATCTAACGCATATCTGAACACCTACCTTTTCAATGTCAAATTTTAAAGCCTGTAAACATGAAACCGAATCATCAGCTAAGGTCTTTTATTTCTTGAGTCAAATCATTCATGTAGCTCTTTTATACAAGAAGTATTTGACTTTGCAAATGTATTGCTCCCAAAGCCAGCACAAAGTACTTTAACAACAATTATTAAAGTTGCAGTGTAGGTTCTATATACCAGCCTCATTAGAAACAAGGGTAGGCTAAAAAAAGGCTTGTGCCTCTGGTATTTTTTCTGGTCATTTCCATCCACTTTCACATGGATAGGTATCCAATGTTGTACTGCTGAAATTCCTTAGTAAATTGAAAATTTAAATTGAACACACAAAACGACTTAAAAATAACCAAAACAAAACAAACCACAAACTACCATCATTTCCCCCAGCACAGGAATGCCCTCTACCGCCATGACTCTGATAACCTTAATTATACCTATAGTTTTGAGATTCCCTAATGGAAAGTGCTACAAAGCAGAAAGCACTACCAGAATGAATCATGACACATACTGATACACCACTGATTGTAAATCTATACCCTTTTTATTTGCACCCAGGGGCTATGCTTCGTATATTCATGAAAAATTACTTCCAAGTAGCAAACCATCATAATTGAAGGCGCGTATGGTAAACAAACAGGCTGAAGATTAACAGGTATGTGATATTTGACTGTGTAGAAACTATATGATTTGAAAGATTCATACACTTTGGATACTTAAATTTGTCAAATAAACTCTTCCTGAGGCAGAGAAAAAGATAGATTGAAAGAGAAGGTTAAAATCCTTGAAGGTATCCTTCTTAGATATGCAATAATCATACTTTCTTACATTTCAGAATGTAATTACTACAGATCAAAATAGCTGCCAGAATTTGCACATAAACCAGAATTTCATACAAGATCTTTGTAGCAGAAGTACCTAAATAAAAAAATCACTTTAAACATGTCAAATGCTTAAATTGAGGCAGCTCCATAACCCACCCTCCACCCTACAATTTCTAAAGGCTACTTACATCAATGACTGATGAACTCGACAGGCTTAATCCCTCTAGGTCTGATGTTAAACTTGGGGACAGAATGGCTGCTGCAGGAACTGCCACAGGAGTTGTCACAGGACAGACTAGAAGTAAAAAGTCAATTGCTTAAAAACAAAATGTCAGAAAAAGAAAACCTGGGGAAAAAATGAACTATTTTCATTAAGTTAAACAGATTTTATGTTTTGATCTAATTATTTTACCCTGTGTATGTTTCTTATAGCAAATTATTTTTCAGACATATAGCCCCAATACTCAATATAAACAATGAAAACATACACACAGCTGATACATGTATAGTATGTGCTATTTACATTAAAAATATTTTGTCCTTCTTTCTTCTATTTTGTCCTTCAGTCTGGTCCATGACATGGAGCACATTTTCATTTGCAAGTTATATGCAAAGTAACATTAATGCAACTCTAATGTGTTACCCATATAGAAGTAAACTGGAAGAATGGCACTACAAAGCATAGTCAAAAGACAGTGCCAGCTCTACACTATCATTCCAAAACTACATTTTAATCTGTTCTTCAGAATTGTGATTTCTAGCATCTTATTATAATTGGTTCATAGCTTGCATGGGTATTGTACAAGTAACATCCATTGGTACCTGAGAAAATAAGCCCACTTTAAGAGAAAACAAGTCCAGACATACAAAAATTCTCAAACATTTTACATACCAATACATTCTAGAGTTTGAAACTATTTCTCAGTTCTAAAACAAACGAAAAACTCTTATCTTGTAACACTAAGCATTTAAACATTTAAGCATTTAAAAGTAAGTTGATAGTCTAGAGAGTTTTATCTCTTTTTTTTTTTTTTGGTCAGGAAGCTGCTATGATAAATGAAAAGAATCAATGTTTTCAGACATTTAAAATTCATTGAATTGAATTTACGTCATGGTAAAACTGAAACTTTAATCAAGATACTTACAATCATCTAAATCTAAGAGAAACACGTCTTGTTTATTTGGAGCTTTTCTATCTTGTACTGGTTTTTCTTCTTTCTGTTAAAATACATGAATATTTCAACTTTCACCATATCAGCAAAAGAAAAGTCTTTTCTTGATAAATACACATTTATATAAGGCAAAACGTACTTTGTGCTGCAAAAGAAGAACGTATGTATTTTCATGGCTCATCATGCAGAGAATTTTCCAATAAAAATTTGTTTCAACAAAACGATATAAACAAATCAAGAGCGTTGGTCATACCTACAGAACATGTCCAGACAGTGATAATTCAGGACACTATTTAGGGTGTCACAGCTCAATATGGCAGCTCAAGTAAAAAGGATTGATCTTCGGATGTAGTCAGAACCTGGACACACTACCCACTCATTGTTCACCTGACACTTTGTCATCACGCTATTCCTGCCCACTCTTACGCATCCTTTGTTTGGATCAGCTGGAAAAAACTTCTGCCTCTTCTGTCTCTGATTCACTCAGGAGATCGAAGGGTTTGCCATTCTTTCAGAGAATTTGTCAACTGCCTCTAGACCTGAAGAGACTGCTCACTTCCCAAGGTATTGCACTTAACTTAAACATAGTCCTTCCAGAAGCCATAATTCTGTTAACCTAGTTTACCAGTTTCCTCTTCGACAGCATATGACAGCCAACTGTATATATACATATATATAATTATTTTACTTTTTCAACAAGTCTAAATAAATCAGTGAAACTCCATATGCCCATCGTGGCCATCATTTCTTGAGTATTTCTCACAAGCTCTCACAGCCTCTTCAGGCACATGGGATACAAATTCCTACAGGATCTTGGAGTTCTCTCAGAAACGCAGCACCTAGAATCACTTTCTTTGACTATCACCATAGAATAAAATGACCCCTCTTTTCTAAAGGTGCATTCCTTTTTCTTCCAGTCTCTCAGCCTCATCAGTTTCAAACCAACAATAATGCTAAGCCTATTTTCTTCCAAGTTTGGGAGAACTTCCATGGTCTTTGGAAGGAAGCACTGAATATACTAGCTATTGTTCTTCCTCTTTGAAGCCATTGTGATTGATGACTATTAGGCTTCACCTGAGCCAAAATGACATTGCTCATAATTTTCTTCCAATAAACTCATGGCTCAAATAGACAGTTAAGTGACCATTACAGATGTGCTTTAAATATCCTAGAGTCTTGTCAGTCAAGAAAGAATGGACACCACTATGAAAAAATATTTTTAAATCAACATATTTCAATGGCCCTTATCATTATGGTATTTGAGTATTCTACTATTACTCATTTACCCAAAACACAAAACTCGTCTGGGCAAAGAATTATTACAAAATATCTTTGAAAGGTATTCCATTCTTTATATGCCTTGTCCAGAATTTGTGAGGAACTCTGCTGCAGAGCAGCTTTCTTGAGTTCCACTCTGCTCACAATTACTTGTAGCTTACCCCCAGTTGGGAGCCAAGCACCACAAAGCACTTGCTCACCAACCTCCCAGATGGAAAGGAGATGAGGGAGAAAAGTTTTAAAACCCCACAGAAATTGAGATAAGGAGATTTTAATATAACGACATATTAGGAGAAATAACAAAACCCAGCAACAATAACTGCAGTGAAAAAACACACAGAAAGAAGAGTTATCAAACGAACAAAGAAGTGGTGCTGCATCACAGCCCCTTAGGCTACCCACCCAAAAGCCTGCACTTTGCCTGGCTTGCCCCCTTACCCTTAGGTACCTGGCATGATGTCAGTTCAGTATGAAATAACACACTGACTAGACCCCTCCCCCCTTCCAACTTGTGGTGTAAATTAACCCTATCCTATCCTAACCCAGGTCACTACCAGACTTCTTTTCTCTCTTTCAGTGTGTTTATTGACAAGTCATGAACTTCCTTTGGCTATTTTAATTTTTTTAGTCTGTGAAATAAGCATAAACAGTACAGACTCTACTTGAATTATCAATGTCCATGAAGTTTCACCGAATCATTCTCTTTGGAAAAGAATGTGGGAGGATGATCAAGTCCAACTGTTAACCCAGCACTGCCAGGTCACCACTACACCATGTCTCTCAGCACCACATCTATATATGTTTTAAATACCTCCAGGAATGGTTACTTTCCCTGGCAGCCTGTTGCAGTGGTTTACAAACCTTTCCGTGAAGAATTTTTTTCCTAAGCACAACTTGATGCCGCTTCCTCTTGTCCTATTGCTTGTTACTTGGGAGGCCAACCCCCACCTCACTAAAACCCCCTTTCAGGTAGTTGGAGAGCGCAGTAATTTCTCCCCTCAACTTCATTTTCTCCAGGCTAAATAACCCCAGTTTCCTCATCTGCTCCTCATAAGACTTGTTCTCTAGGCCCTTCACCAGCTTTGTTGCCCTTCTCACACACTCCAGCAACTCAATGTCCTTCTTGCCATAAGTGGCCCAAAACTAAGCACAGTACTTGAGGTGCAGCCTCACCAGTGCTAAGTTCAAAGGGACATTCACTTCCCTAGTCCTGCTGGCCACAGGATTTCTGATACAAGCCAGGATGCTGTTGGCCTTCTGGGCCACCTGGGCACACTGCCAGCTCAAATTCACCTGCATACCAACCAACACCCCAGGTCATTTTTCACCAGGCAGCTTTCTAGCCACTCATCCCCAAGCCTGTAAGTGTTGCATCGGGTTGTTGTGACCCAAGTGCAGAACCTGGCACTTCACCTTTTTGAACCTCATACCGTTGGTCCCAATCTATCCATACAGCCTGACAAGACCCTTCTGAAGAGCCTTCCTATCTTCAAGCAGATCAACACTCCCACCTAATTCAGTGTCGTCTCCGAATTTGTTACGGTGCCCTCTACGCCCTCAACCAGAACTGATAAAAGACACTAAAGAGAACAGGCCCCAGTACAGCAGCCTGAGGAACTCCACTTGTGGTCAGCTGCCAGCTGGATTGAACTCCATTCACCACAAATCTCTGGAGTCAGCCATCCAGCCATTGTTTTACTCAGCAAAGCATATGCCCATGAGGAACTAGTTTCTCAGGAAGAATGATGAAAGAGATCAGGGTAGTCAAGTAGGACCTGTCTTTGACACTCCCATGTGGACTGGGCTGGAGCCCCTGGTTGTTCTGTACATGCTAAAATGATCTGCTCCATAACCTTCCCCAGCACAATGTTCAGGCTGGCAGGCTTGTAGTTCCCTGCATCCTGCTTCCAGACCTGCTTGTAGATGGCTGTCACATTTGCCATCCTCCAGGCAATTGGGACCTCCCTGGTTAGACAGAACTGCTGGCAAACGATTTAAAGTGGCTCGGTGAGCACTTCCANACCAACACCCCAGGTCATTTTTCACCAGGCAGCTTTCTAGCCACTCATCCCCAAGCCTGTAAGTGTTGCATCGGGTTGTTGTGACCCAAGTGCAGAACCTGGCACTTCACCTTTTTGAACCTCATACCGTTGGTCCCAATCTATCCATACAGCCTGACAAGACCCTTCTGAAGAGCCTTCCTATCTTCAAGCAGATCAACACTCCCACCTAATTCAGTGTCGTCTCCGAATTTGTTACGGTGCCCTCTACGCCCTCAACCAGAACTGATAAAAGACACTAAAGAGAACAGGCCCCAGTACAGCAGCCTGAGGAACTCCACTTGTGGTCAGCTGCCAGCTGGATTGAACTCCATTCACCACAAATCTATGGAGTCAGCCATCCAGCCATTGTTTTACTCAGCAAAGCATATGCCCATGAGGAACTAGTTTCTCAGGAAGAATGATGAAAGAGATCAGGGTAGTCAAGTAGGACCTGTCTTTGACACTCCCATGTGGACTGGGCTGGAGCCCCTGGTTGTTCTGTACATGCTAANACCAACCCCCACCTCACTAAAACCCCCTTTCAGGTAGTTGGAGAGCGCAGTAATTTCTCCCCTCAACTTCATTTTCTCCAGGCTAAATAACCCCAGTTTCCTCANTGTCACATTTGCCATCCTCCAGGCAATTGGGACCTCCCTGGTTAGACAGAACTGCTGGCAAACGATTTAAAGTGGCTCGGTGAGCACTTCCAACTTGCTCAGTTTCCCTGGGCATATCCCATCTGGACCCAGAGACTTGTGTGCATCTAAGTGGTGTAGGTCACTCACGATTTCCACTGGAGTTATGGGTGTTTCTTTCTATTCCTCATTCCTGTTTCAGAGAAACAATTCCATGACAATTCTTTTAAAGAATTCCAAGTCTTTTTATAGGACCATTTGGTGAATAATTAGCCCTAAATTAGGGATTTAGCTGTCATCTGTAGCATTTTTACTATTAACTATACACCACAACTTTATTTGCTAACAAGCTCTTCAGATAACAGAACATACTAAAGAAAACACAAATATATTTTGAAAAACCCAAGCCCTCAATTTTCAAGCTTTCATTCCCTACTCCAATAACACCAACAGTATGGCTCTGCTTGGCTTTTTTGTATTGCTTGTTTTGCCATTCTAAGTAGTTACTACATATGTTATCACAAATCTTGATATGCAATTTCATAAGATAAAATGCACGACATTGTTTTGAATCTACTATGTAGAATTCTTCAAAAGAATTTCTTAGAAAATAAAAATGGTCCTAATATATGGCCTAAGTACAGAATCATTATATCAAGGTAATGCATGGTAAGAAAAACTTCCACTGCATTCTTTATCAGAATACTGTACTTAACTACATCAGCTTACTGTAAACAAACAAGTGAAAAACAATGCTACCATCTGAGAAATCACAAGCTACCTAAATCAAACCTAATGTTTAAGTATCATTACATCTTATTTTCCAGTTCAGTCAAGTGTGTCAAGCTTAAGTAAATACTAAGCTACTTATATGTGCGTATATGCATGATATATGTACATATAAACACAAATATTTTCATATTTGTGTTTATTTCTATATATGGGTATATATTAATTGTGTGTAATTCTGTACTAAACACTACAGAAACCTATTTACCTGGGTCTTGCCTATTACAAATATATTTTTTTTCTTTCCAGTTGAAGAAAATTAATTGGCTTTCTAGGAATAATACACAGCAAATGACTGCAACAAACACTACCAAGAGATATTTCTGTTGAGTGAAAAAATCTTTGCATTCCAAATTAAGACAATAAAAAGGTTCTGATGTGTCTGGCAGTTTTTTATAACAAAATTTTTTATCTTTCTTCTTCAAACTAAGTCTACAATATAATCCAAACACTTTCCTACCAAAAGAGCCCACTACAGGAAAAGCAGAATACTAAACAAAGAAGTTAAGCTGTATTCCATCAAACATTTCTCCATTTGCAATTCATCTTGGTAATAGAGATAGAACCTGGTAAATGCATATAGGACTTGAAGCAGGAGATTTCTCTTGCTCAATGCATAATTCATGTGCTCCGCCTGCAAAGTATGTAAAATGAGAATTTCACACCGCAGCATGAGCCATGGAGCTGCAGAGAAAAGGCAGATGAAATCATATTTTGCTGTGTGAATTTTATTTCTTATCCTCCCAATATTTATACAAAACCATCATTGACAATCCAAATGCATTGACAGATCACCCACTGTTTCCATTGTGTTAGCACTTGAAAAGAGATCAGGCAGAAATATAGACAATTTGTTTTTGTATATTTTTTAAATAGTGGATCAGGTTTTTAACAGCTGAGTGACTATATTATGCTTGTATAAGGAGGTCAACAGTAGCTGATTTTAAAATCCCACTGTAGAGACACCTATTTATACATGCATCATCCTCAAATATGCATTTTATCTCCACAGGATTTATGTTTACAGTAAAATATGTATCTGAACACCTCAAACTATCCATATTTCAAAATGATATAAACCACTGCAGTACAAGAGAGTGACTCTTCTATTCACTGCAGCTCAATTACAGCGAACACTACAGCTTTTTAAAAATGATTCAAGAGAAAAAAACTATGAAAGCATTAATAACATATCCAGTAAAAATAAGCTGAAGTTTTTGTAACCTATTTTAATGCTAGTAAATAAATGCATATATACACAAATTAAGATCCCATGCAAGTGTAACTGAACATCTTTTCTTATGAAAATTCTGCTGAACATGGCAATGGTACCCAATAAAACGTATAGAATGGTGAACACCACCAAAAACACCAGCCACATAATGTATTTCATAACGCGTAGCAAACTAAGAAACTATAAAAATAAAGCCTAATAACTACTCCTCTTATCAATATATATACAGAAAATCTTTTCAGCTTTATTTAAAAGAAAAGGAAATCCTAATAAATCACATCCCCATACATACTGACAGAATTAAGAACATCCTGTAGCAGAGTACCATAAGCAATGGCTTTTAAAGTAAAAATCTGTGAGAGTAAAACCATACATTTCTAAGAGCCTGTCTTAAACTGTCTGCTTCCTGGGTAGCCTGAAAAGAAGTCAGATAGGAAGCAGAAAAATTGCAAGACTTTCCTGGAAATAAGACACATGCAGATGGTTCTTGAAAGCGTACCTTGACACAAAGGCTCTATACTAGACTTTATTTAAAATGTTCTTTCAAGTTCGTCAACAATTGCTTTTCTTTCCAGCTTGGAAGTGTTTATCTAGGTTATCCATCATCATTTAGCTTAACCTATAATCACAGGGCTCAAAACAGGTCTCTCTCAAAAAATCTATTAAGTTAGTTAGCATAACAACCACCTTTGACACAAAATACCTCTAATTCTCCCCTTATCCAATTACGCTTCTGAATATAAACAAGTATGTGAAATGCCTCCAGTATCAATGCAGGCATCCAACATGGCTTAAATGGAAACTAGCTTCATGGTCCTAGAGATTAATATAGTACACCAAAATAGACCTGTATCTTCAAGAGCATTAAATTAACTTGCCCCCTGCCCTCTTCATATATGACCATTGATGTTTACAGTCCATCAGCTATAGGTTGTTGCCCTATACTAAATATGCTAATTTTTTAGAGAAAAATAACTGAAGGGACCCAGACACCTAGCTTTCGCATAGTGAGCTCTCTTATTTTTTTCTAGTCAACAATCTTGCTTCTTTTCTTGCTGCCATACATATAAACCTATTGCTATTTGTTTCAGTATTTTTTGTGAAGTTTAAAAGCTCTGCAATTTTTTAGTTCTGCCCTTTGACTCTGATTGAGTCTTCTGTCATTTGCTTATAAATACTTTTTGTTCCTAACTCATTTCTTTTTAGGTGCTTCTTAATCAGTGAGGCTTCAGAGATGCTGAAATGTTATTACCCTTCTTTTAAAATCCAAGGGCTTGACAATTTTCCATTGACTTCAACAAAACAATTCCAAGCTTCTTGGACATTCTGGTTCTTGTATTATTCAATGTATTTGACTTCATACATTCTTAATTACTGTTTTAAAATATAAAAAGCTTTTTAATGCTAGTAGTCCTCACATATACTGTGAAACGACCAGAATAGACAACTGTAGCAAAGGAAATCAGGAACAAGGTGTGCTGATATCCTGAGAAAAAAGGACAAATCCAGCAGACAGAAGACACTATTGTTTGACTAATGTCTTGCACTGGCTGCTCAGAACTAAGCAGGTCAGAATACCTATTACTTCCTGGTGAAAAAAATACTGTGCTAATATGAGAAGCTGCAAGTGGTTAGAATTAATCCATGTTCCATCTAGCATTAAAGAAGTTTATTCTGAGAGGATTTATGTTATATTTGCTGTGCTGCCAGCTTTTGGCAAGATCATTTTTGGCTTCTCCTCTAGAAATAACTTTGGCTTAGGTGTGCTACCCCATGGAGCATTTGGTCAGGAAACAGTGATAAAACCAAAGAAAGACACCTCCATTTCCCAAGTGCTAGATTTTCACTTCATCTTTTGTTCTACTTGGTAGAAGAAGGGAATTGATTAAAACTTAAGAGTGCAATTCCGAGTTCCCTTAGTGGACCTGTAGAGTTTCAAGTCAAAGACCTCGTACAACATGGCTGTTCCAAGTTTTGGAGAACGAGAGCGCCTTCCCTCCTCAATTAAAGGAAACTTGTACCCGAACGGCTTAATAAAGCTACAGCCTTCCTTAACTGTTCAAAACTCACCTGTCCACTAGCTTCTACAACTGCACCAAATGCAACAAACAACATCTGTTTTGACTACTCAGCAATCTATGCAGGAGTCCTGACCAAAATGTCTTAATTTAAAATGCATCATTTAATTTTCAAAAACACATCAGCATTAAAATGCAATCTTTTGAGATACACTTCAAGTATTTATAAAATATACAGAAAGAAATGCACAGGAAATATTTGATTACAGACATCCTGGGTTCAGGTGGGATAGAGTTACGTTTCAGAAGAAGCTGGGAGGAGGCACAGCCAAGACAGCTGACCTGAATGAGCAATGGGATATTCATGCTCAGAATATAACTGGGGGTGGTGTCTGGGGGAGGAGGGGTTGCAGGTTGGAAACTGGCTGAGCATCAGGTTCCATGTGGTGAGCAACCGAATTGTGTATCACATGACTGATACATTCTTTTATTAGCTTTAGTGTTATTATCACTTCTTCCCTCCTTGTATTGTCCTGTGAAACAGTTCTTTATCTCAACCCACAAGGCTTTACCTTTTTCTTCCAATTCACCTCCCCATCCCACTGGGGGAAGGCAAGAGAAACAGTTGTGTTGTGCTTAAATCACAACAGAGGAAAGAAAAGTTTCAGAAATTCTTTCACTCTTCTACCGTAACAGACTTATCACAAAGTTCCTCATTTAGTTATTTTGAAATGAAAGGTAGGTGAACAGAAACCAATTCATGCTAGTAGCTTTATCTCTGCAGTTCTACCCTGAGTATAATGAACTTCTAACCTCTTCTTCACTAAGTTAAGCAATTGACACATGAATGGATCTGTTGAACACTTCCATCTTCACACATTTCCAAATCCAGTTTTAAAAAGAAAGTTCGCCGTTTTGTAAATGTTGTAAGAAAGCTAATAAAAAATGGAAATAACAGAACGCTTTGCAAGCTTTATTCCTATCAAACACAGAGAGCAATAAACAGTTGATGACTTATTAACAGAATTAATTCTGCTAAGCATAGGTGCATGAACTACACCATTCTCAATATTAACAGGAAGTTTTAAAATAAAGCTAGTAGTTCTACTAGAATGTCTTCAAACTCCTAAGAGAGAGCGAACTAACATTTGTTTCTTGGATTTGCTTCCTGTCAGACCCAGGTACTGTTACAGTTACACTTTAAGATCCTATTTTAAAACCCTAATTGTCACTAAGGCTTTCACCAGTTCAACAGTAATCTAAATGTAAATAGGAGTAAAAATAGCAACAACAGAAAAAAGTAAAAAAGTTTACAAACTAACTGAATTAAATCCAAAATATGCTTTTAATTATTAAATATTATTTCTTGCTTAAACTATCAAACTGTGATTAGTCTTTATATGAAAAGTCAGATTTTTTTTCCAGAAATTATTTTCTTTAGATATACATAAACACCGTAAAAAACTCCATTCCCACAGAAAGAAACACATATTGATAGATGGTTTGATGTATCTTTTTGTTATTTTATAAGGGTTTTTTAAAAAACACATTTTACCTTCCTAGAGGTAGCACTTCTAAATTTATCAGAATCAGAGTCACTTTTAGAGTCTGATTCTGATGAACTTTCTTCTGATGAAGCAGTCTCTGTATCAGTGGAACTGGATGTGCTTCTCTTTCTCGAGATACCTTTTGTTTTCTTTTTACTGTCCTCTGAATCACTACATAATAAAAAAAGTAAAAAAAAAAAAAAAAAAAAAAAAAAAAAAAACAAGCAACCAACCGAGCNTAAAACCAACAAAGGAATTTTCTTAGGCAGTATCTTACATTAACATTTTGAAGTTATATTAAATGAGTTTTAAGTCAATATTTCTTCATGATAAAAAACTCATCTAAGATGGCAGAAGTAGTAGCTTATTTAAGGGTACACAAAATTGTTCTATCACATTACACAATAAATCATCACATATAATCTAAACCAGTGAAACAGTCAAACAAAAGTGTGAACAGATTAAATATGAAAAAATATTATTTCCATGCATCAAATTGTGACATATCAGAAAGAAGTGCAGACAGGCTTTATATAAAAGAAACCTTCAGAATATTCCACCCATGATTAACAATCTTTATGGGTTATAAGATGCTTCTGCAAAGTAATATTGCTTAAAGAAAAGTCAACGTGCTGAATTTATTCCTTTGGTAATTCTTCTAAACCAAACAACGTAGAAGTAAGACCTATAATATCCACAAATATTTCAAGCCATGAAAGAGTTTATACAGAAGAGCTATTAGATGCTAATACCTTTGGTCGTATCATGTACCTTACAGCTTCAGAGACACTACTCTTCACATAGTAAAGTTCTGTTCAGCCTGGCAATGTTGGATTATGTTCCTCTCTGCTAAGAGCTACTGAATATTATTAAAATTTGCCTTGTTCACTTCTAATAATATTGTAACTACCAATTTGTACATTACCCTTTTGTGTCACAGGGAGTTACTACCCAGAATTATTGCAAGAAATGAAAATTGTTTTCTAATAGTTATCATGGAGCAGATAAATTAATACTGAATATAGAAAAAAAAAAACAACAAACCCGCTGTTCTTGTATCTGCAGTCCACCATTCTATACTTTCAAATCAGGTGTTTTATACACTGCCTGATTCAGCTTCCTCCCCGAGACAATAAATAAATTGGTTACTAAAGCGCTTGAATGGTAACAAGGTCAACAGTAATTAAACAAATCCAGACCACTCAGCTATTAAAAGTCCCTTTTGACTCTAATTAAGTTGTTTATATTTAAGAGCTGTACAAAAGAACGTACCGTGCTACATTATTGTTTGGCTTAGCAGTATTTTTAGAAGGGGAAAAATACAGAGAAGGGGAGTTGAAAAATCTAATATGACAGAAAGGAAAATAATTAGGGCAATGCCTTCTTCCCAAGATGTTCCGAGGACTGAATTGCCTAAATTAAATTTTATCAAATAAATTAAAAATAAATATTTACATTTAAGACATGCCAATAATGCCTACACATGTAACTGAAATTGAAAACAGTCCCCTAAATTTTCATCAAAAGCATTTTTTTATGAAAGCAGCAAACTTGAAGTTTGCAAAGCTAAAAATGAAACAAGAGTACACTTCACAAAACCATTCTAATGTAGCACATCTAATTGTTAAAATCATGGTGAAAAAAGGTATGATCAAAATCACATTTCAATGATAATACTTAACGACTTGTTTGAGGTCAATGAATTAGACAAAAATTCACTAGGATGTTATATATATACACACACAATATATATATACACTAGAAGAAGTTTCTTCTTTGTGATTTATAACACAGGTACTGACAAAATTATCTACATTTCCTTCATTGCCATTGAATTGAAGCTATAGTTCCATCAACAAATAAGTTACTGTGAACCAATTATATAATGAAGTTGTTTTTCAACAATTTAGCTTATTGTTAAAACTAGTTTTGAAGATCAAAAATGTTACTTTACTGCACATCAGCCAGTTTTGATGTGTAATCATTGTTTACCTTACTGCTTAAAATTTCAGATGTTATTCTAATGAAAAGAATTTACTGGTAACTAGCTTTTTAACTTTGCGATGATGAAAAGCCTGTATTAATTTAACCTACAGATTTCATTTGTTCTGAACAGGAAAAACAATATAAATCACTTTTAAAATCATTAAATCCTGACTTAAATTAATAAAGTCATAATTAGGGCATTATGCTGTGTTTGTTATGGAAGTGGCAAGGCGAGCTGCTTTAATTACTGTCTGTAATAAAAGGAGCAGAGTGCGTACTGCGCCCCAATCAGTGCTGTCAGCCACGACTAGGCTGAGCTGCAAACTCATCAAGTGAGCTGGCATCAGACTACAGAGAAAGGGGTGATCATGTCTTTAGAGGCCACTTGCTGACAGCCATGGAAGAAACAGATTCATACAATCCAAGGTATTAGCCCCAATTACTCAAAAATTTAATGATACTTTAATACATGATAATGCTGTTGATAATGGCCAATCTTAAAAAGCGCTAACACTTAAATTCTTATGACCGTTTCCCTTCACAGCTCTTGCCTCTAATATTTGGATCATAATCTTTTTAATATAACATTATTTAGAAAAATCAATTGTCTTAGTTACATAATGGCAAAGTGTTGAAGGACTTAATTTTAGCTCTCAGCAAAATTGCTTCAAAAGGTAATTAAGTGTTTCACACAACTGTTTGATCACTTATTCAGACTCCCAAGGTTACATCAATTTTCAAAAAGCCACCCAATATTTTACTGAAGTCAGGAATTATTTCCAAACATAAGAGTAGTCTGATTAATGAAAATACGAACCCAGTTCATATACTGAATATTGCTGGCATATACTGAAACAGGAGACATCACTCCTTGGCCAATACAGTCCCAAAAAAGCTTAATAATAGTCTTAGCAGACTGTTTACAGGAAGACTGCATTAACAGCTAGCATCACAAAAAATGAAAAAATACTAATGTATGCTTACCTTTCCTCATCAGCTCCAGATGTTTTTTTTGCAATACTTTCCTTGCTGTCTGATTCACTGTCACTTGATTCTTCACTGGAAGAGGAACTCCTATTACTCTCATCACTGTTACCTTCCTCATCTTCCTTCTCGCTTTCACTGCCAGACTTGCTCTCTGAAATAAAAAGTACACTTAATATTTTTTCAAAAGATCTTACATATTTAGTATTTTAGGAAACCTTTTTTTTTTTTTAAATAAAACAACTTTTCAGTAGTTTAAGATTCAATTGCAAACTTAAACATTGTATAACCTGCATCAAAAGCAGGCAAGAAAATCACTTTCTTCTCGTGTTTACAAAGCTTTCTTTGTTAAAGACCTGTCCTCTTCAGCCTACAGTATTATACTTCATCAAATTAGAAAACTCAATAATAAATGAATTGCATGTGGATTCTTCAAAACTGCATAACCCTATCAGATTGCATGTGGATTCTTCAAAACTGCATAACCCTATCAGGAATGGAAGATGATCTCAAATTCTCTAACCTATATATTCACTTAATCCTAAGATTATATTACAACCAATTGCTTAATTAGATAAACTGTTCTTGAATACTGATAGTGATGATGATAGAATCACTGATTTAGACAAATTATCCAACCTCTAATTAATCATGTAGTTACCAAATATTCAAATATCTGAAGTGAATGTTATTTTCTTGCTTCAGAGATCATAAGTTTCAGTGATAAAATTCTTAAGCACCACTTCTGCATGTTTCTGTTTTCCTCAGTTTAGGAATGAGAGGGAAGAAGTACAATATTCTGATTTTAAGGTGCCCCCTCCTCTATTCAACTAGATCCTGTCAATTCTTTTAAGTCTCTAATGCTAAACATTTTCTGTGTCTAAAGTCTGGGCCTGGGAGAATCATGTTCTTCACTACATCTGAACTACATTAGCATCTACAGATATGGCAGTCTTGGGGAACTGTCTCTCTGGCATTAAGTGGGAGACTGGTCAAAAGAACCGTTGCTCACTGAACTTGACAGGCTGCTGTCAGTTATCTTCTCTACCATCAACCGCTTTTATAATAAATAGAAAATGTTATGTAGAACTTGAAAGCAATACTGTAACACAATTTGCTGAATAAACCCCATAAAATACTACACATTTAAACAAGTCTGGCCATTTATCAACACAGCAGCACATGCTATCAAAATAGTACTTCATCAATAACAGATTACAATAAAACATTCAAGATTTATGGTTACCAGAAAACAAGTAAATGGGCACTCTTCCCACAAACAGTTAGGTACCTTTTAATTGAAGTTACAAACTCTCGCTATTCTTACTAGACTAAAAGCAGAGTGAAAATAGCATGCCAGCTTTTTTAACTGGGAAACAAAGCAAAGTCTAACTCATTTAATAAACACACAAGCTATATCTGTAAAATCAGCAATTATAGCAGCTAGAATGAATGTAAAATTTTCTCCCAATATCCCAATTCTATACATAGCTCTGTTTTGTTTTTTTTTTTCCCCAATTATTTTTAAGTAGTGGTCAGTTCTAAAGATACACTTCTCCAGGCAGCAGAGATGCAAGTTGATTTCCAAACACCTACCTGATTCACTGGTACTGGCAGACTCATCTTCTTCCTCTTCTGATTCAGAGTAGAACTTTTCAGTAGGTTTCTCTTTCTTTGTCTTACCTAGAATCCCAGTCCATTCCTTTGCCTGTAAATAAATTTCAACTTCTTTACTTTTGCAAGCAGAAATACAAAAATATATACACAATATGGCAAAGAAAAATAGTCAAAGTAGCAGTATTAAACAATTACTAAATAAATCCTCTAAGCAAGTGAAGAGAAACTATTAAACTTTTCTTAGTTTACACAGTTAAGAGAACTAAAAATTTTGTACATACTGATAAAGAGGTGAATTATGTCTATTAGACAGTCTAGAAAAAAACATTTAATCTGCCATAGTAAAAGCATCAGTAACCATAAATAAATTTCTATGCCCAAGGAAACTGAACTCTAAAGAGTTTTTTCTCTAGTTCCTGCTGAGTTTAGCCTATGACTAGAATGAAGGGTAAGTAAGGAATAGTTAAACCACCTTTAGCATCCCAATTTTTAAGGGAAAACAGATAATGTATCCAGTTGGCAGCAGAAGCTCCATCAGCCACAAAGGAATCATATTTCACTTCCTTTGCAATTCGGTATAAAAAAAGGTAATTCTTACCACCAAGAGAACACCAAAACGTGCCAATATTTTGGCCAGACATTTTTATTTTCCAGAACCTGCTACACTACCAGAGAAGCAGAAGGAAAACTCAGGCCAGTAAAAACATCCAAATAAATAGGCAGACAACTATATCAACAGAGCGATACAGGTCTGCCTCAGTGACCACTGTGACCTGAAACAAGACTAACTTTTGAAAGAGCTCTAACAGTGACCAGCAGTGGTGTACAGACCTAGAGACACACTGCCTTCCTCTTAAACACCAAAAGCTGCTAAAGCTTTGTAATGCTCCACCCAGCAACTGCTATTTTGAAAAAACAATATCCTTTTGGATATAAATGACAATTTAATTGTGCATAGTAGCTTAGCAACTCAGCTTCATTCACATCCACTGTGTAGGCAAATACATTATTAGAGGAACCACATATTTAACGATGAGACACTCTTCAAAGAAAAATACTTGCAAAAAACATGAGGAAATGATTTTCATGTTTGTTTTGAGGCTTAAAGTGTTGGAGGGAGATGTTTTCTATTATGCTGTTGATGGATGTTACTCCAATTTCCTGCAATATTTTTTGGTTTTATGGACAAAGGCGCCTCCACACATTCTTTCAAGCCAACCCTATCATTTATAATTCCCTGCTTGAGCTGACTGCCTTCAGATTCTCCCCATAAAAGCTTTCAGAAGTTTGTACACAAGCATCTCTTTTCCTGCAATGTATATAAGGTGGTAGACAAGTAATATTAAAGTACTAAGGAGAAATGCTTGTTCTACCACATGGCTGTTCACTGGCTTCTGCAATTCCTAACTATTTTTTAGAATCTTCTCTACCCATTCTATGATTGACACCTTATATGCAAATTAATTAATGTGTGGGTTACTGTAGGAATTGGTTTATGACAAGGACCATGTGCTTTTCTGGATATACCTGTTACAATGACATACCTCTGGGACACTATAAAGCACACTATATTCCATTATATTTCTATTTCTGTTGCTGTTCAATAGCTTTCACTGACATTTAGTAGGACTCTGGAACATGACAAATCACGACTCTGGTATCAGAACAGGACTTTGCCTCAGAGCTTACAATCCAGTAACAGAAAGCTACTGGTAGCAAAAGACCAGCCCTGTAACAACAATAATATATGATATTTTCCTACTATAAACTTTCCTAATTATCACCAAATGATCTGAAATGTAAACCCTGGCCTCCTCCAAACTTTACACTTCAAAACATGCATACATTTTTTCTGCTCTGCTGTCTTTGGATACATTACCTATTTTTTTTTGTTTAGACTTGGATTTGCACCAAAGAAACCTCTGCTCACCTCCAACTTTGGTAGTCCAGCTATACTCATCATTAAAAGCAATTAACATGCTGCAGCACAGCATATATAAAAGGTATGAAATCAAAACTAAGTTGGAGGGGAAAAAAGCCTGTTTAATCCATGAGCGATGCAGAAGTGGCCTACAGTCGACCCACTTCTCTCATTGAAAAGAGCAAGCACCATGTAGGTTTCTGAATGCTTTGTTTCCAAGGTAAAATAAGCAACACTTCGTGTTCACGTGCAACATTTTTCGGTACAGTATAGATATAGTATTTAAATACTTTTATTTTA
>VWZY01003903.1:0-11257 GCA_013399075.1 Chloroceryle aenea | reverse complement strand
CTTTTTCAAACCATTACAGGATGATACTAAACTTTTTTCTTGTAGATGTCAGGCTAATCCAAAATGGAACCTGAAATCATTGGGAAATAAGAATTCTTAACACCTTTAAAATCCATGCTGTGCCTGATTTGTATAGTCTTATCACTTTCATGAACATATACATAAAAACATAAGAAAAAGTGTACATTCACCCTATGGTCACAGAAATCCCTATATAGCTGTTGTATTGTTTCAATCCACCATGTTGACCATAATTTTGAGCATTTTTCTTTGAAATATGTTATATTCTCATCTGGGATCAATGCCTTACTCAGACAGGAACTTGCTCTGCGGGTTGGGTTTTTTTTTTGGTATTTTGTTATTGTGTTGGGGTTTTTTTTTAAGATAACAGTCAGCTATTAAACTGATGTATTTTTGAGTGCTGACATGTATTTTTGACACAATCATATCTTAGTCATGCAGATGCTGATTTCCAGAATGTAATGTTCTCTACTATAATTACAATAGGAGGGTATAGTTTTAGTAATCATTTTAATAGAGCTAAACAGAATTGTTGACAATGCAAGTTCCTTTCCTGAGATACTGAATTTGTAAGTAAAAGAAATATAGTCCATTGCAAGCAAGACAGGATATAAACATCAGTTTAAGTACTTGCACTATAAATAAAAGAACCAATGATCAGTTTTCAATGAGTTCATCTTTCATGGCCTGTGATTTCATACTTTGATTAGCTAGGTAAACTAAAAAGGTTACAGAGGTAGAACCTGGACACTATAGGTTATTTATGGATAAATATAATGACTAAAATTGGCAGGGTTTAAAATTCTCCATAATCCCACCACTTACTGTTGGTAATTTGAGGAAAGAGTTACTTGTCTCTGCTTCTTTCACTGAAATGAACACTATGTGACATGTTTGATCTGCTCTTTCTAATATCTGTTTAAAATCTGGTTGTAACTGCAATGTTATTTCCAAACAGTAACCAACAGAAGTCATTTGTGGAAGAAACATAGGGAGGAGTTCGGATTACTGTGGTGAACTAATTATGCTTCCCTGTTCAAAAAACTGATTAATTTAGTTGAGCCATGGTTGTTCTTGCAGGTTATGAAGGACTGTGTGATTGTGGAAATGCTATAATTCTGCTATACATGAAGTTGAAAAAGATTGACTTAACAGTCTGGGGAATTCAATAACCCAATATAATGTAGAGACTAATTTTTGGAGACAATTTGTCTATTCCACTGGCAAGAAGAGTGCTGAAGAAGGATTTTGTTTTGCATTTTTTATGTGTAGCTCCCTTGTCAATAAATTCCACTAGATACTGCAGTTTAACTCACCCTACTATAATTAAAAGAACATACCTTAAAAAAAAAAAAAATTACTCTTTACTAAAAATGCACTTTGAACAAGTTAAAAAAAAATAATGAAACAATCAGTTACACAACTGCTTTATGTACACAGTGCTGCTAACTAATATGCTTTTTTAAGGAATAGGCTTTGGATAAGACTTACAATTTAAGTATAAGAAAAATATAGAATCTATAATTTATAGGCTTCTAAAAAGAAAACCTAAGTTGAAATGCAATTTGGCAAAATATTAACTTTTTTTTGATAACATATTTTTTGGTGGAATGGAGTAATTTATTTGCTGATTTGATTTTTCTCAGCTGCCCATCTTGTACTACAATATTACTTGAACTGCAAGTGCTGTATTTATTTTCCAGATAAAAATATAGTAGCTTCTATCTTATTTAGCATTCTTTTATGACTCTTATAGATACTTACACATAACAAAAATCACAAAGTCACAAAACATTTTCTATTATATGAGTCAAACCTTTCCTCAAGAATGATATTTCAGTAACAGGCAAGAATGACATTTCAGTTAGAGTATACTAATAGGCCAATTTTGTATGTGCATTTCCTATCATAATTACATCAAATTATGAAAAATCCCTTTAAGATTTACCCTAAGTATCTACTCTTCATGAACTTGGATTTGACTTTTAATATATGGAATTGACATATAAAGCTCTCTCATTTTATTTGGAGATGAAATTATTTGGTTATGAATGAAATTCTGAATATTCCAATAGTTATCCATTATTTTTCCTGTATCTGAATTTCTTTTCATGATAGAACCACAAATTCACAGAATTACTTATGTTGGAATAGACCTGTGGAGATCATCCAGTCCAGCCTTTTCAGTAAAAAAAGAGTTTTTCTTATGTTTAAATGTAATTTCCAGTGCTTCAGTTTGTGATCATTGCCTCTTGTCCTATTGTTGGACATGACTGAGAGTTGTGCTTTCTGTAATGACTAGCACTGTATTATCAGCTACATCCAGTGTAATTTTCAAACTGTTCTTCATGTGTTACCATGTTGACAGTACTGAAAAGAATTAGTCTTCCTTGCAATATCCACAAGATACTTCACAGTAATATTTTCCCCTTGCACTGTATGCATAGGTGTAATGGTTTGAAAAAGCAAAACAGCGAGAGACTCAAGTCAGAAATACAAAACAAGGGAAATTAAACGGTACAAAGAAACACCCCGAAACAGAGTCCGCATACAACCCGACACTGCCGGCTGGGGGGTGGTAGCGGTCCCGGTGAAACAGTTCTGTTGCAGCAGTAGTCCCGCTGAAAGCAGCAATGCCATGGAGAAAAGTTTGGCGCTCTCCTCCGGAGAAGACCGCCCGCGCGCTCAGACAGGTCCACGCCACTCCGCTCAGGGCTCCGAGCAGGGTCCCCAAGGCGCCGAGCAGCTCCGGAAATCCGGCGGGAGCAGGGTCCCTCGCTGCTGACCTCCGCCCCGGACCATCTCCGGGTGGCAGCACTCAACTCCTTCCCCCTGGACCGAGCCTCTCACCATGGGTCCTGGGCAACTGCTAGTGATGACTTATTCACAGCCCGTGAGCAATGGCATAGAGAGTATAGAATACACAGTTTTGCTTCTAACCACAAAACAATAAACTGGTCCCGGTCCCTCTAACTATGACAATAGGTAATAATAGCCACTCTGGAGTTTTTATGTTGCAAACTTCAGGTGACACCACTACATGACAAAATCAACAACAACAACAACAACAACAACAAAAAAGCCATCTTTATTAGCCTGTATATTCCAAAAAGAAAATTAATTAGTCTATGAATATTTAACTCAATATCAAAAGTTTATCAACATCACTACTTTGATATAACTTTTTTAGTTAGCAAACAATATACTTCAAGTTGCTAGTGTTTCATGAAATACTAAAATCAGTAAACTGTATTTGAAAATCTAACAGAATTACTGTCTTTATGATAATATTAAAGTAACAGTACAGATCTAGAGATGTACCTGTTCATGTTATGACATTTATATATACATAGTTATATTAAAAGTACTCAAAAAGAAAGAGACTTTATAAATGTAAACTGTAAAAATTAAATCAGTACTCTAAAAAGTCAAGTTGTGTTCAGGTATCATAACTGAAATAGATAATTTTTTTTTTCCATTTTCATAATAGCTTCCTTTACAATGTAGAGAACCAATGCTGTTTGTATCCAAAACCTTAAAAATAATGTTCACATTCAAAGTCATAGCTCCTACTACAGCCTGCATACTTTATATCACCTGCAAACATGAGAACAGTCACTTGTGTGATGTTCTATCTGTTTATGAAGACAAAATGAGAATGCAGTTTCTTTTGTTATCTTTTTCTTGAGAAATGTCATCCACTTTTGCTTATGGTGTCATGCATGCTTCTCCACAGCCCTGAATACTTCTTTCTGACTTGGATTTCTTTGCTGAACTGCCAAAGGCTGGGTAGGAAACTTGTAACACACTGGGGAAAAAATTTAATATCAAGCAAAATAATAAGAGGCAAAAAAAGGAAAATGGTGATCAGAGACATGGATATTTATTTGTGTAGTCTCTAGCAGCTACAGCTGTGTTACCTGAGCACGCTAAAGAAGATAAACCAAAAATATGGTCTCTTTTGAAGACTGTAAGAACATATTCTGAAAAAAAAATAGCATCCATATGTAAGCAGGGATTAAATCTGAATATTTAAGAGGAATTAGAGATGAGTACTTAACTGCACATCTAAGTTGGACTTAACTAATGTACAGAACAGCTGTGGTGCCTTTGTGAGATAGAGCTGTGTGGATCTGTTACATAAAATGGCAAGCTGATTTCACTTGTTTTGTGTGACTAACATTTATCACTGTAAATGACTTTTTATTTATTTGTTTGTTTATTTATAGTGAGGAGTTATAATACTTACAGATTGCAACAGGCACCTAAAATGTAGTAGTCAGGAAAGGACCTCTGGAGGTTGCATATTTTCCTTATTAAGTATGGTTGAATATATTTGCAGTTCTGTGGTGATTTTTATTTTTCCTTTAATTTTTCCAACTGTGAGGGATCTATAGCCTGCTATATTAAATCATAGAATCATAGAATGGTTTGGGTTGGAAGTGACATTAAAGGTGATCTAGTTCCAACCCCCCTGCCATGGGGAGGGACATTTTGCCATACACCGGGCTGTGCAAAGCCTCATCCAACCTACCCGTAAAGGTATGGGCCCTGGCAGAAAACTCCACGTGGAGCAGTCTTGGAGGAAGAGCAACTTTCAACCTGGAATAACTCATATACATGCAGACTTACACTTATGCAGGAGTGCACTCCACTACCTACAGTTACAGGATGCAGGATGTGCTTCTCTGTCTCCTAACTAGTGAAGAAAAATGAGAGTGTGCCACTGTAGAGTAATTCCATACCGTTGACCAGACATAACACATCACTCATTCTCTCCCTGGGCTAGCAAGTCCCTGTACCACCAGCTATAACTTTTGCTCTGGTAGCTTGCTTATTAAAGATTCATGCTAATTCACATTCTACTGATGCATTAAAAACAAGGTAAAGCTGGATTTCTTATTGCATTTTTCTATTTTTAAATTCTGTTGAATCTGAAAAGTATCCAGTATTCCTCTTCTGAAAGCAACTGCTAATACATTAAGAAATGCTATATTTACAATGTGGTTGACCTTAATTTATCTCATCCCTCTGGTGTGTATCTTTATGTACTGATATTAACATAATGCTGCATTCTACATTCATCTTATTTTTTCCTTGCTTTGAACAGGAAGAAATAATTTTCATAGTAAATTGTAAAATTGTTGTACCCATTTTTCTTTTTTTTCTGTGTGGGATGCTATTCATCTGGCAAGATAAGAAACTTTGGAATGCAAATATTACCTCATATCATTTCTCTCTTTTTCTCTGAAAAATTCCTTTATCTTGTTTGATTCTGTTTTTCAAACTAGAACATAGTTCACAAAGGTGTTAAAAAGATTGACTAACATCCTAATAATATTAAAGATAAAACCTGAAAAATGCTAACAGTATATCTGTGTTTTAGACAAAAAAAATTGAAGTTTTTTACAGAAGCTTTTGACCATAAGCAGAAGCATAGCACTGAAAGTGCATAATAAGAGACATGTATTGATGATGTGAATTGATAAATAAGCTCAAAATTAGGCTAAACATAGAGTTAGACATAAACATACAAGCAGAGGGACATATTCATTAGTGCTATCTTTGTTGGTTTAGAATTTTGCTTTTGTATTTGAAGTTGAATCAACAGCCTACTGTAAAATATATTGAGGAACTCCATTTAAATAGATATGTAGATCACTTTGTTAGGGAATAATACATAACTGCAGCTTGTTGTGAGGGAAAAAAAAATACAGGGGAAATATAAGTAGCCACAAGTACAGATCTCAACACTGCAAATGCCCTTGCAAGTCTCTCTTATGTATATGCTATGGGATCAATTAGAGCTTTACACTCTTTATTGAATCCTATACATAAATAATCACTTTTGAAAGTTACTGTATAAGTAAATCATCAGTAAGGTTTTATCAGCATATTGAGTCAATTATCTGTAGAACAAACAAAGAAAATTTTGCTTTTTTGAGGCAGAGCTGAGAAAAGATACTCATCTGATTAATGCAAGTATGTTGTTCAAGAAGTTGTATACCACTTTGTCATTCTAGTCTACGAGAAGCCTTTAGGAATACTCAAGCTAAAAAGAAGTATGTTATTAACTGGAAATAAACTACAATAGCATATATAGGGGAAAAACTATTAGTAGCTCATTTTAAAAGCCTGAAGTGCATTGTGACTGCATTACATGCATCTGCAGTATTGATATTAATGTGTTGACAAAGTAGGAAAATAGTTAGAACTTCAGATTGTATGACTGCGCATATAAGTACAGACTACTGATTTTATAAACAGAAAGGCTTCCTTAGTCAGTAATTTCAAGATGTTTCCCCTGTCTCCCATATGACTGCTGACTCTGTTTGCTCCCTTCCACAAGTAACAGTACACACTCCTTCCATTTCTAAATGGATGGATTAAGTAAAATGTTTTTGGTTTTCTTTTTATCTATATGCAGATCATACTGCTTCAGTTCCCACTCTATCCACTTGGTCTGAAACTGCTTCTGTGATACCTTCTAACACTTATTTCTGGCTCGATGTTCTAGTCTGTATTTCACCACATGATCTGAAGCCTTTCTGTTGATTTGTTTCCTCAGCAATGAAAGTCTTCTCCTAGACAGCCATGATTTTATCAAAGTATTTACAAGTCTGACTTCTCTTGATTCTCCTCCTCATATATTTTTTAATAACCACCAGGAACCTGCATTGGTGGTTTCACCTCATTTTACTAGAAACTCAGGATATCCATGTTCTTACACTTCCTCATAAACTTCCTTGGATGTCTGTAATTTGTCTTTGCTTGCACATTGCCATGAGTTCTGAGACCTCACTGGGGATTACAAATTACCCATTTTTCAATCCTAAATTATTACTTTTCTCATGTGTTCTTCCATACTTTTCTTAGATCACTCACTTGCTGATTTCATGTCTTCCCATATCCCTGCTGCTGGTGGACTCTTTAACTGGAAGAAAAGTTTTGATGACAGCTTAACAGCACAGTAGCAAATGAGACAGATGAGATGACTGCATACTTGTACTCCTTTGCTGAGACACCATTGATCTATCAGAGCTCCATTTGCCTTTTGTTATTGAAGAAAAGGCAGTAAAGTAGCTTGTCCTTGTGTTTGTTTTTGAGAGCAAATTCTATTACTTGAAAGTTCATTTGTGCACTTGATGAATACCTCATCTTTTTTTGGGGAAGGGAAAGGTATATTTGTTCTAATGTGATTTTAAGTGGAAAGCTATTATTACTTCATTAATACAGTGTTGATCTCCTACTTAGGTATTTTCTTTCTTTCCAAGAGTTGTATGAAAGTAGTCTGTAGCTGACAATGTTGGAACATTGTAATATAGGAATATAACAGTCTCTGAACGTGTGCATGTATGTTTGTGTATGTGCATGTTTATATGTCACATTAGTGTTCATTGCTTTAAAAAGGTACTTACCGCCTTCCAAGATTGTACACTAAGTAACATTGGTTTTCATGGAGCCTAAGCACTTGCATTGATTTTTATTACTTCTCAGTTTTCTGTAAAACCTCAGGCTTATTAAGTTCTATATATATTGCTTTGTACATCGTGAGACAAATAACAAGTTAAGCTCCATATACAGCTTCTGCTCAAATCCTCGTAAACTGCACATAAATTTCTTCTCTGTGCTACCTTTTGAAAATGAAGTGCTTTCTCTCCTCTGTCATAGGCATAGGAAATCTCTTGTCATTTTCTTGTCCGTTTGCCTGTCTCCCTGTACATCTTTTTACAGCTTAAAAAGAAAGGAAATATATGTATCATATGTATCTAGCAACATATTTCCAAATAAAACTTTGAAAACACTTTCTAATTAAAAAATTAAGAAGATAAATAATTGCTTCATTAAAAAATGCATACAACTTCTGTACAATGTTACTACCTATGCCTAACAATCCTAATGGATTTTATAAAAAGTATATGCTTATAAAAATGTTCAGGTCAATAAATTAGGAGAAGTGATTCCTTCCTCTTCCTTTACCTTGAAATCAGTATATGCTGAACCTCCACTTTTTGGAATTCTGACCTATCTGGAAAGAAATAAATCCTCACTTGTATGTATCTGTAACATGTCCTTTGAATCTTGGTCTAGCACACCTTTCCACAGTTAAATGGACCAAAACAAGTTGAGAGGTTTAGCTCAATATGTTCAATTAAATAATCAAACTAAAGTAGGGCACAAGATTGTATAATGAGCAACAATGTGATCCAGTGAGATTTCAGTCAAAGTTTAACTTAAATATACTTCCCTGTATCACTTATTTTTCGTTTTTGTAAAGCTTTACAAATGACTTTCCAGTTTACTTTCACTGTTTTCCTCACTGCTTTTTGTTACTCGTTTACATTTCATATTGTAACATATTTGTCTAACAACTTTTTTGAAAGTCCTTTGAATCATGTAACATGAACCCCCTATATATAGAAGTACTAGCTTGATGACATACATACACGTATGATGAAGGTGGTATCAAATTATGGAGTAATAATGAGGTCTAGATAAAGATGTTTTAGAAGATCAAGCGCTTTAAACCAGAGACTATATATAGTATTCTATAACATTAGACTGATTATTCATTAGCTATTAATTTTGCTTTAATATTTTTATATAATGTATGAACAACACAATAAATTAATTATCTTCAATAAAGAAGGAAATTTAAATATTGTGTTCCTATAACTTGAAATTTTCCCTATATTTTCCATTCTGAAGGATGGACTCTTCTAGAGTCATAACTTGTTTTGATTACTTGTTGGCAATTTTTGGTGATGGAATAATCTGAAGCTATTGATTTAATGTTAACTGCAACCTTAATTATCATCACAATCTTCTCTCTTATTTTAGTGTTACTTTTATTTAAGTGTATATTTGCTTATTTTCTGGACCAGTTTTAGTCCAAAGATGTTTTTGTGAATTTTACCTGACACAGTCATTGGGTAAAATATTTAAACACTACATTTTAATTAGTAGTAATAAATCAGAGAGTTCCAGGAAATATTCTTAGGCATTATCATCTATTATGGTAAATTGTTAGAGCAATACCCAGACAAGGCTTGACCTGAGACAACCTACACTTCCAAGGCACTGTTTGGGAGCTAGAAGGCGGCATGTAGATTTGCCTGAGAACATTTAGTAGTATGAATACAGTGCATACTTTGCCAGTTTCTCAGTGTCAAGTAGTTCCAGGTGTGTCTAATTTACTGGGCAGAGGCAGAGTCAGAGTCAGAGCTGGATTTGCCCCCCCATGAGCACTTTAGTTGCTAGGCTGAAGACTAGTTATTCCCACTCCCCACTCTATTCTAAATAATCAGTTTCTCATTTCATACACACATGAATAAACATAACACAGCATTATAGCACAGCTTTAACTGATGGAAGAAAGATGCCTCTCCAGGTAAAAAGTAATTTAATGAAAGTGAGGGGTGTTAAAGACAATACATTGTACTGAAAAAAATATTATGCTGATGGAGAAGAAAGTGGAGTGAGGAAGGAAGAGTAAGTTTGTAAGTGTAGATGGAAACGCACATGACAAAAAGAGGTGGTCAGAATCTTACAGCAACCCATGAAAAAGCTCCTTTTCAGCTCAAGATTACTAGGCAGCATAAGCAATCCTATACATATTATGAGTGCTTACCTGACAGTGGTATGGGAGCTAGACACCTGGAGAGATGAGTGTTTCAAGAGGAAGGTTAGAATAAGTGCCCTCACCTCTCTAAATAAAATTTATAGTGAGATAGTGAGAGCACTGGGGAGGTAGAGAGCATAAAGGTCTCGAAATTGAGGTTTAGTTATTGAGGAAGATGATGTGAAGCATAATTGGGCTGTGAATCCCTGTACTACATATTAAAAAGGTATGCAAAAAGGGTATCGGTAGACAAATCTAGCTTGCTCAGTTTAGGACCACATATCACTGTCAATAGCATTTTACCTGAGCTGTAGAAGCAATCATATTAAGGCTCACTTCTGCACCTGATGATTCAGGATTTATATAAAGCTTCTATACTTAATTCTCAGCCCAGCAATAGAGCACTAGCAAACAATAATGTGTGCCTCAGTGTTTTTATGCTGAATTACAGATACATAAAATTGATGCTAACCAATCTTTCCATTTAAAAGCACCTTTTATGTTTCAAAAATGTTTTACAATCAATTGGATACATATAATTTGTATTTAAGTCTTTTATGTATACTGAAATATATGGAATGAAATTACCTTTATTTCAATAAATTCAGTCAAATTTGATTAAAGTGAAAAAAAGATTGAAATCTAGTCAATGAAAGTAGCAAGAGATGTGAAAGGTTTCATAAGAGATGCATGGTCACATTTGTATGTTTGAGAGTTTATTTTCAGTCTGTGTATAAGAAAAATGTCCCAAAGATGATTCCAAATGGAAAGAAAAAAAAAAAAAAAAAAAAAAGAGATTCTATGCCTATCTATGCCTATTTTTCTTAATTGTTGTATCATTAGAATGCAGAGAGAGAGAACTGTATGTGCTTATCTGTAGAATGGAGAAAAATCAGAGTACAGCACTGTGTCAACTATAGGATATACAAAGTGTTTCATGTGTGCAAATGAAGTCATCTTTTGATACTTACCCATCTATCTGTTGTTCCAAAGTATGAAAAACTGCCCCTTGAATACTGATAAGACTTTTAAAAATATCATATATACTGATATGACTTTTAAAAACTTCTGTTTCAGAGAACTCCTGATAGAAGGTAGGAGATTTTCACCAAGGATCTTAATTTTGAAAATCAGTGACAACTTTTTACTCTTTGCCAAAGATGCTGTAGGA
Organism: Chloroceryle aenea; assembly: GCA_013399075.1. NCBI lineage: Eukaryota > Metazoa > Chordata > Aves > Coraciiformes > Cerylidae > Chloroceryle > Chloroceryle aenea. The sequence continues at coordinate 443 of VWZY01003903.1, read as the reverse complement.
GAGCAGCTATTGCAAACTGCATGTTCACATAAATCCCCTGTGCTGATCAGTCTTCAGAGGCCCGCAGTACTTTGGCAAAGGTGTCCTGGTATTTCTGGAGGTTCCATGTTGACAGGCAAATAAACCAGAGCAGTTTAAGATAGGACCTGTGCTGTCATGTGATTGGTGGTAAATTTGCAAAAGAGATGTAATACTCCTCCTGCTTTTGTCTGTTTGAATCCCAAAGCTTGGCTTCCAACTGGGTTTATTATTGAATTGTTACTTTAATAATTCTAAGGATTATGTAAAACCAACATTGTCCATCTATCATATATGGTTTATGTTTGTCAGGGTTTTTTTTAATATGTGGATATGAAGATTAAGTTACAGCACTGTACAGAGTCTAGGAAGAAAGAACATAACAGTTCACCAAGCAGTGAAAAAAAAATACCATAGAATCATAG
>VWZY01003900.1:43945-55171 GCA_013399075.1 Chloroceryle aenea | reverse complement strand
GTCTCTTTCTCCCTGGTAACAAGCTGGAAATGGTGACAAGAGGAAATGGCTTCAAGTTGTACCAGGAGAGGTTTCATTTGGACATTAGGAAAAACTTAATCACTGAAAGGGTTAAGCAGTGAAACAGGTTGCCCAGAAGAGTGGCAAAGTCACCATCCCTGAAGGTAGATGCGGTGCTTAGGGACCTGGTTAAGTGGAGGATTTGGTAGTGTTAGGTTAATGGTTGGACTCATGATCTTAAAGGTTTTTTCCAGCCAAAATGATTCTACAGTTCTGTGATATGTTGGTATATTTCTGCAGTTTCCCTGTAAAGCTGAAAGTGAAGCCCTCTTCTGAGGTCACATGTACTTGATACTCTGTAAGGCTCTTATCTTTAACCTGGCCTGGGGTGAGACCTGGACAGGTCTTCCCCTTGCTTATGCAGGATGGTCCCCATCTCCTAAATCCCCATCTCTTGGTACTCTGTAAGGCTCTTATCTTTAACCTGGCCTGGGGTGAGACCTGGACAGGTCTTCCCCTTGCTTATGCAGGATGGTCCCCATCTCCTAAATCCCCATCTCTTGGTACTCTGTAAGGTTCTTATCTTTAACCTGGCCTGGGGTGAGACCTGGACAGGTCTTCTCCTTGCTTATTCAGGATGGTCCCCATCTCCTAAATCCCCATCTCCTAAATCATCAAGATTTTGATCAACTTTAATTTGGTTGCAGCGCTGAAACCTCTGTGCTGGCATGGTTTGTTGTTTGTTTAACAGCTGCATTTTATTCCGGGACAACAATAAAATGTAAGGGAAATTATTTCTACGTAGGTAATTTTCTCCAAGATATATTTCAAGGTATGTTTTTCAATGTGCTTCTCAGTCATGGTCTGGAAATCTGCCCATGAACAGGTAGAGGAAGTATGGACCAAAGAGAAGGTTTTGGTTACTATCCACCTCTGAGGGGAATGACTGTCTCAGCAGTAAGAGATTTGAACACCAGGAATGTGCTTTTCACATAGAATATCATATAATATAAAAACACTTGAAATTATTCCAGCATCAAATCATAAAGTCTGTCCTGAACAATTTAGTGGCTGTCTGGTGAACCAAACTCACTCTTCCCTCTGTTTGATGCTGGCAAGGAGCATGTCTTTCTTTGATCAGGGGGAATGTAAGCTTGGCAGGTCATGTGGTGATATGACCTTTATCAAAATAAGAAGTTAGCAAGAATGGCTTCTTCATATGCTTATGCAGCAAAGTTGCCCCTTATCAAGAATGTCAGTCAGATGCTACCCGTTTCTCCCACTCTTCCTTCATGATTTTTAACAGTCTTCAAGCTCATTTCTTTGTTCTGTCAACAAAGCAAGTGATCTGTGTTGGGCAGCCAGTAAAATAGATTTATGAACTTTCTGAAAAATAAACCAAAGTTCAAGAAGACTATTCATTTTATTTTTTAGGATACAGTCATGGTATTGGAGGCAGGTGGTCAGATCCTCAGCACTGCCTTAGTGACTTTAACACAAAGGGCTACTTCTGGTTAGGCCCTCACTGCTGTAACCTGGCTGCTGGTGAAGCATCAGAAAATCTGACCTACCTATTACTTTGTGCATGCTAAATAAGTTACCTCTTTCCCTCCAGTGGAGTCAGGATAATGCTGCTTCCCTGGGGTGTCATTGTAAACAAGATGCTGAGGGAACTTCTACAAATGCTGTCTCAACCAGTGCAGGACAGGATTTGAAACAAAGGAGAGACAAAAGCAGAGAAGTATGTCTGCAAAATACAAGCCTGTACTTGATCACTCAGCTGTTTTGAGGATGTGCAAAGGGCATGCCATATTTGCATATACTTTAAATGTACTGCTAGAATGTAAACACTCCTTTTATGAACTACAGCTATCAAAGGGAAACAAAATTAGAAAACAATTAGAGCTATATTTGAAATTTTTCCCTTCAGCCCCCTTTCTGTTTCTCATCCAGATACATTGTTTACACCATGATGGTAAATGCATACATATGTATGTACATACATATGCTGTGTATATATATCTGTATATATGGCATACGTATATATGCCTTTTGATTCCACTGCATTTTTCATCTGTGTAAGAACAACACCACCTGTGTCCTGATCTGACTTCAGCTCAGGTAGTTATATCCTGTTTTGCTAATGATACAGGTTTTCTTTCTTACCTTTCTTTCCTAAGCAGTTTCTCCTTTGATGAAAAGCTAGTAGCTACCACTCATCACTTGAGCACTACCAACATAAGGTTTGGTTTGTATGTCCTCTGCTTTTTAAATATCTCCCCGTGTCACTACACCTTTAACGGAATTTCTGTGTAAAGTGACTTATCTGTCAAGATAGACCTCCAAATTCACTTTTGGTTTAAGTGTAGAGTCCTCTACTTTTACACCTAGCAAAATTAATCCTGGGAGGAAAGGATGGAAGACTTCTTTTGTGATTTCTTCATTACGTAAGTAGACAGCAGGTATTCACCTCGGAACTACACAGAGGAGCTGAGATTAGCACCTGAGGATCATCTTCAGACACCATAAAAATATGATATATTTTAACACAAATTACTGGGTATTTTTGGAAAGCAGTCTCATTTGCTGATCTCTTCCACCACTGCTGACTCTAGCATAAGTCCACTATAATAAGGTCTGGTACATGAAAGCCTGTTAACAGTCTTTGCACAATTTGCACTTCAGGGTTGCTAAATAAAGAGGCTAGTGTTTGGCTACCCATAGTCATTTCCACAGCTCTGGGGTTCCTGACCTGCTAAAGTCAGCTTATGGTTGATTGATCGGCCACATTCCCTTCTGTGGCTTAAGGCACAGTGTAAGTAAACTTCTTTCATGCCATGCCTTGGAATAATCTCAAATTTGAATGACTTCACATGACCTTCAGAAGGTAAACCTCCTTCTATTTATTTAAACACACACACTGCCTGGTATAAAGCTCTTCTGTGGTAAAGGGAAACATTTTTGGATTCCACCCTGCAGAGCAATGGAAAAAAAGACTATTCTCTTCACCTTTGATTGCTGTCACTAGCTACTGCAATTCACTACCACAGGGTGAAGATCAGCGCAGGCTTGGAGCACAGGTTCCTGGAGACTACTCTTGCTTGTGAAGCCAGGCAACATTGGCCTTGCAATCTATGGTGTTATTCTACATTACATGTTAACCCCATCCCTCTTTGATGAGTTGTCTTGGAAGAAAATAAAAAGCAAGCTACAAGTGGTGAATGACAAATGATGGATCTCCTGTCCAAGAGTTTTTTAAAGAGGATTCAAATAAAAGATGGAAGTGAGCTGTATAATGTTAAGGTACTCTTTTTTACCCTGTTGTTTGATGTAGGATGGAGACAAATTCAAGTGAATGAATGGACTGGACAAGGGAAAAAACAAGCAAACAAACAAAAATAAAACACACCAGAAAAAAATAAAACCCACACATTTTTTTCCTTTTGTTTTTTCAACCAGTTCCTAAAATAGCTTTAGAAAAGTGGTAAGCAGGCTTTAGTATTTACTGTGTATATGGACAGCTCACATGGATTAGGAAGAAAATATTCTGTCTTATTTCACAGTTTGATCCAACTGCCTAGCTGCATTTTGGAGATCCTGCCCTCCACTTACTCATTTGCAGTTGGACTCCATCAAAATCAGCAAGAAAAAAACCAAACAGTGGTCTGATCTAGTATGCCTAAACAATTCCTGTCAGTTTTTGTAAGATGCTGGGTCTTGCAGAGTACTGACATTTAAAACTCACTACAAGAATCCATTCCCTTCCTAAGACCGAGAACCTACCAAATTAGAAAGAAATACTCTTAAAGTAATGACCAGCTTGGTAAGAACCATAATGAATTCAGGCTGAAGGAAGGAAATGCAGACTGTTCCTCTACTCAGATACAATTTGACAGATAATTACTCCCATGAGTCTGTCATGAAGTAGACTTTCTCTGAAAAGAAACAAATTGACATCCTCCCTTTTTTTGTTGTTGTTCCTTCCTTAGTCTCATGACAGAGACTGCTGAGGGAGTGGGGGGAGCTCTATGGTCACCAGCTGTTTAAGCAAGGAAGCAGACCCTGGCACTTTTAAGTTTACAGGTATTTAAATACCACAGTCAAGTGTTTTAAAAAGTGAGTTTCTGACCATCTTGAAATTATTGGACCATCTTCAAAGAGGGCCCACAGGAAATTAGTTTGTCCTCTGACACACTAGCTCCTGGTACTGTTTCCACTGGGCTTGAGGAAGGGATTCTGATCAAGGCACCAGTGACATTTCTCTGCATTTTTTCCATTAATGCTGTCTGTTTCACAAGTGTCCTTAGAGAAAGAAGTGCAGTGCATGAAACCTTAAAAATGTTGGGATAAAAATGGACACACACAATCATACTCCACTCTGGATATACTGGGAAATGTTAACCTCTGAAACACTGACTTTGTGGTGGACCTGATCAAGTTGTCTTTACAGATTATGAAAAGACTCCTACTGGATTTTCTGGGCGTTGGACTTAGACCCATGAGACTCAGCTGAAAAATTTTAAACAGCATGCAGTAATTGCTCATTAGACTGCAATGATTTTATGAATCTTCCTGTTGTCACAGTCAATACACTACTACTCTGCTGCTCCTCCAAGCAGGAGAGACAGTGATGTATCCGGCTCAAGGTAAGGAGGAAAATGACAACATCCATCAGTTACTGTTTTAACCTAACAATTTCCGGCTCTTAGTCACTGGTCTCTCAGTAGGAGGCAAGCACCCAATCAGTTAGGATAAGCATCATGTTAGGAATGCAAAACACTTAATAAAAGAAAGAATAGCATTTCTAAAGTGCAAAAAGACACTAACATTTGATTACCTGGAAAGACATTCCAGGGAAAAATTCATGACCACAGAAAATAGTTTCCAAATTAAATATGGTGCAATGCAAGCATTCAATGCTAGACACAAACTGTGTAAAATGGATTTTTCCTAAACAGTAGTCTGACTTTCCTTTGCTTGGAGTTTGCTTCAGCTTTACACCCAAGAAAAACAAGTTGAAGCTGCCATCATCTACAGTAGAGTTGGCTTTTCTTATGCTTTCCATTGCTGTAAACTAAGATGAAAGACATTGGCAAATAAGTTGCAGACAAAAAGGAGAAAGTCCACCAGTTTTACTCTTTCTACACTGCAGTGAAAACACAGGTTTACAGGGAAGAACAAAAACTGTTTAAAGGTCTGTAGCGAACACAGAATAAAAAGAAGAAATCTGATGGGACTGTTCAGTACATTTACTCCACATGATCATTTCAGGCTGATTTGAGCACTGAAGACAGCAAGACATAGAGCTTTACAGCAAGACTACTGTCTTGCTAGGTAAGTCTTTCAAATTGCTGCATTGCTCCTCCTGACTCAACAGCAAGAGGCAGAGATTACTGTCAGAGAAGAGAGGTACACAAATAATCACAGATGTTATTCAAAACATCAGACATTTAGACCTTGAACTGAAATCCCACTAAATTCACCAGGACCCTTCCCATTATTTCCAGTGGGCTTTGGATCTGCCACTAATCCAGATATGCACTTAGATAACTTTTTCCTTTCACCACAAAGGAACAAATGAAAACCAACTTTTAAATAGCTTTGTTGAGGATGGGAGGATAGTATATGTGCCCTGAAATAATTTAATTACAATTCCTTATTTTTATTTATTATAAGAGCATTTCTCCAGACATTAACACTAACACTTGAAGAACTGAAGTGATCAAGAAGGAAGGAAGGAAGCTGTCCAGCAGCTGCCTGTAAAACCTGCCATCACTATCGGTAGTATCTACTGGAAAGCCTCAGTGGAGCCAAACCTCACGCAAGAATCATTCTGCCTCCTTCTGGCAGGCTAGAAGAGAGAGCAATCTCTTCTGATCTTCTTGGTTAGAATAAGCTGCTTAATAAGAGCTTTATGACCTTTGTCCTGAGGGAAGAGCAAGACAAAGAGACCCTAAACCAGCTTCTTGATGAGGAACAGTTTATTCAATGTGTGGAGGTCTGTCCTGATGGATTCCTCTTATGCTACTCCACACCCATTCACCCATTATCTTTTTTGGCACGCTGCAACATTGCTATGCAATTACAGAGAATATTCTTCATTGCCTTGCATGACCCTATTGGAGTAACCTGGCATTTCCAGATGATGCTATCAGTCTATTTCATTGAGTGAGGATTCTCAGCTCAGACACAGGACAGAATAACATAAAGCATAGAGTGAGCAGGCTCTGTCAACAACATACAAACAGGCATATGCACAGATACATTCCAATATGTGTGTGCGTAACAGAAATACCCGCTGTGACTGAATGCTGCTATTTTTTCTACTAATTAGCCCAGAATAATTTATTTTGAGGTAAAATGAAAAAGAGATTAAAACTTTACACAAGGTAACATTTCAGTGCTTTAGTGAACACTTAGAAGATACTTTCCATTGTTGATGTTGCACTTCCCCTCCAGCCTGACCTAATTCCCTGTGGTAGCCAGCAGAATCCCAGACATTCATTTCCATGAACACAATTTAGGCCCCATGTGTGAGAGTAATCAACATTATCTCTAATCCCATCACCTGAGTTGTTTACTTGCATAGTCAAAAGAAAAAGTCAAACAGGTGAAAATATCAGCAGTGTCACATTTTCAATCCAGCTCTAAAATCAGGACCCAGTGGGCATGAATTTGCATGGATTGAGTTATAGCATTGCTTCTGTACCTGCAGAAAGACATAGTGCTGTGGCTCTGAGGCTGTCAGCACACATACACTATCACCATCTCTCACAATTTTCACACAGCAGGGGGATATAGCCAGCATCACCACTCCCACGAACAACAGTCCTCACAAGGTGTGCTACATCATGGGCCAATGGTGAATTAAACAGAGGGCTTCATTTGGAGATGAGTGGGCAGGAATCACATAGGTGTGTGTGTGCATACCCAACACCAGCTGAGGCCAAGTGGGTTGTCAGGATGCAAAAACCACCAAGAAACAATAAAGAACAAACAGGGGGGGAGTTAGAAGGCAATGAAAAGCATTTTATCAAATGTACAAATTATCCAAACAAATAAGTTAGCCACACATCCCGTCAGGTCAGTAATAGGGGCTGACACCAACCATAAGCAGAACATGGTATATTTGGGACCAGTTAATGTTTTCCACTGCAGTTAAAACAACTTGTTCAGAAAAAGCCTGTCAATTTAATCCTGCCTACAGAGTGCCAAGGCTGTCATTTCCCACCTGTGCTACAGAACTACTAGTGTGTTTTTCACAAACAGTGGTCTATTAGACCAGAATACACCTAATGTGTATTTCAGTGTAACAGGAGACAAGTTAACAACAGCCCCGTTGAATGAAATCACAGAGATCATAGAATTGACACATTAAAGACAGCCCCACTTACACTTGATTGCACAACTAGAGACAAGTTTTATGTACCTCATCTTCTATGAACATTCATATTTACCATTTTAAGACATAAGATAAAAGTGCTTTGGCAAAGGAATAGGGAACAATACCAAATTATAAACTAGGCATATTTGTAGTTGTAAAGAGATTTATAAAAGAAATAGTTGGATATAATAAGCACTCAATGATATGGGGTAAACACCGTGAGACTTGAAAGCAACAAATGTCCAACAATTTGTAAGATCAAATCCCAGGTAAATGAAATATGAACAACAAATAAGTATGCATAAAAAAGGAACAACCACATTAAATACTCTGGTCATTGCTACAGAATGAGTGTTTTACAACAAAACAACACAAAATTGATCAGGAAATTATTCATAAATGCTGATTGTTTTGAGAGTAAGTATGATTTAGCTAGCTATGCCATGGAAGCCATGCTGCATTTCAGGTAAAGTGATCATATTGGAGAAATGAGGAAAGGTATCAGGAAATATGCAGAGGGAACATTGACTTGTTAGCAATGAATTAGGGCCATGGGTTCAGGTGATGTAATACTTTCAGAATTAAAAAAAATAGTAATTGAAAGTCAAAGAAGCATCCTTGGATGCTTCCACATGAATGCAGTGTTTAGAAGAAATGGTGTATAGACTCAAAAGTAATTTATATAAGGCAGTTATGTGTTGGTTTTGTTGTTTGTTTTTTTTTTAAGAAAGATTAGCCATGTTACCCTGAAAGTGAAATTTTNTTTTTTTAAAAAAAAAAGGAAAAAAGAGACATAATAGAAAAGGAACACAGACTGGAGCATATATGTTAATGTCAGCAGTAGAGACATCCTGGGAAACTATTTTGAGAGATCAAGAGGAAAAATATTTAGAAAAGCATGAGTTGATTAAGAACAGGCAATGTGAATATCTAGAATAGGAGATCAAGTCTCCCTTGTTGGAACTCGGTAGGAATTATGCCTCTCAGGTCCAACAGCATTGCACATTTGGAGCAGCAGTAAGCTCTGCTGACATCTCCACAGAAACTCATACACACCCTGAACCTGTTTATGTTTTTTTGTGTCCTGCACAGAACCCCAGACTTCCCAGCTTCTGCAGGAAGGAAATCACACAGTAAAGAGTTTGATTCTGTGGCTGGAAAATCCCCTCTGAATTAAACCCAGAGAACAAGAGGAATCTGCTTCAGAATGCTTTAATTTCCTTTGATGCACAGCCAAACATCATTCTCCTCTTCATATTTCCAGCACATTTAGTCCTAGTTTGCTCAGTTCTGCATTTTTCACATAAGTAGCCATTGTCTATGGAGAAAGGGCTGTGAGTATTTCTGTTCAGACTGGGGCAACATGACTTCAGAAGCAGCATATGTGGCACATGGGAAAGTATATACTTCATCCACCTCCTAGCAGACATGCAAGTAGTTTACTAAAAAGTAAGGCCACCTCATCCTTCTCAGATGAGGATGACCCATGAAAATCAATGCAGCTTCATTTATTTCAGCCCTGTCATGCCCACTTCAGGAAAAAACAATTGGCAAGCAACTGGCACTGGTAGACTGGAATAGGGAACGTGCATTAGCTAACACCATCTGGGGATCTTGTATGGTGTTAAGACCAGGATAATGCTGTCCAGGTCCTTTAAGATCTCACAGCCTTACAAGCTCAGAGCTCAAAACAATTTGGGGATTGCTTCAAAATGTTGTTTTTGAGTACTTTATTCTGCTGAAAGAGTCAGTGTGATAGCACTGGACCAAATTCCAATGTCCACAGCCAGAAGTTACCGAAAAATTCTAAGAAAGCAATTCAGAAAAGTTTTTCATTTTGGTGAACAGGAGGCTGGCAAGGATAGATGTGTCTCTTTGGTCTAGGCACTTCCTCTCAATAAATCTCTTCCTCTTCTTACACATGGGTCCTAATAGATGTTCTGCAGCAATAGTCATATCAAGACAGAGAAGAGAGCACATGGCATGCCCAGAATCAGCCACTCATTGGTTAATGTGTGATGCCTAAATGGTCCACATGTTAGCATAGAATATTCTGCAGCATACATGTGCCCAGCTGCCTCTGGAGCACAAGCACAGAGAAAACAGACTTATGGATCCACATGGACTCTAGCCTTCTCCAGAACTTGTCATTTTAGGGTGAAGTGCAAAACTACACTCAAGAACCTCCAGTTTTGCCTTTCAAATACCCTGTTAAACTCAACAGACACAGCACTTCTAGAGGAATCTTCCTTAAGCCACTCACTACTTCGTAACACTCTACCCCATGTTCCTCTTATCTCCCCTTTTCTCGGGTGGTTTATCACCCATTCCACTGATGGCCTTTTTTACATCCCTCAAAATGAATGCATCAAAATCCTAGCAGCTGGAATACGTTTGCAATTTACAGAAACTTTGCAGCCCACCCGAGTCAAGGAAGAATGGTGCACACTTCTTGGAGATGAAAGGGATTAGGAAACAGAGGGCATGATGCTGATGTGACTCAGTGAGCCCCTTGTGTATGGAAGAACGGGGAAAGGAGAAACAGTGTTCTTATGGAGAACAAGGACAGGTGGGGTCTGTATGTTAGTTCTGCCATCTCAGATGCCTGTGGAGAAGAAACAATAAATACTAGATAAAGTGCTTTAAGGGTTAAGAACTTCAAGGGGATAGCCTGCACAGTCTCAAAGAAGAGATAATAAAGACTCTGTAACACTAGATCCAGCCTCTCTGTAAAGATAATCTACTTGATGGGGGCTTAATCCTAGCAAGGGCTCTATAAAGTCTGGGGAAAAAAAAGGGGTATAGTGTGAACCCTGAATAGTCTAACTGATCCCAAACATAGAGTCTCTTTTTATATGTAAATATCCCATCTCTCTTCAGCCTCTTGATCATTCAGGGTCTAATCAAGGAGTTTCCAAAAAGACATCTGCTGTCAGTAGAAAAAGCTGTCCCCTTGCTTAAAACTCTTTTCTCTCACCCAGGGTTTGAAGCTATGATTCCACTCATGCCACTCTAGTCTCAAAAGCTAATGCTGCTGGCATAGATATAATCTGATTGGGTCTCAGTGCAGATGAAATGATGCCTGCCCATCACTCCATGGGCCATGTCAGGCACAGTAGCTAGCAAGGCAAAGCTGAAGAGCACAAGAGAAGTTAGTGTAGCACAAGCTATTTTAAATTCTCTTGCTTTGTCAGCTAACCATCTCCATTGCAGGACCAAGAAGAATTACCTGAGATACCAATTCAACAGAGTTCTCAGGTGCTAGATGTCCTGGTTTTAGTTAGAACAGAACTAATTCCATTCAGTGATCTTACTTTTCAGCTCAGTTCTTCTAATTGCACTCTAAAGTTAGCAGCCTGTTTTCACAGACAGTGTCTGCTGCTGGCAGTGATAACACCCAATGTTTGGAGTTAGTACCAAGGATTGGTGTGCAGAAAGGTTCTTGTTTATGCTTGCTCCTGTGAAGACCAAAGTCAGTGCTAAATCTTGTGTGCCACATTGCAGGGTGCAGAAAGTAACAGGCTGCCCCTGTGCGGAGAAGGGGACAAGGGCAGGTAACCCTAGNTGTGTGCTCCTGAATCAAGTACCAGAATCCAGCTCCTGAACCCAGTTCTTGTCTGGTGCTGAGTCCAGTCTGGGATTACTATAGATTTTCCCCCACTGCAGCATCAGTGGTGATAATGATGTTAATGGCCATCAGGGATATTTGGTTCCATATTGGTTTTGTGTATAGATTTTATATATTCATTTTAGTATTATTGTTTTCATTAAAGCTGTTTTAATTTTATTTTCCAGTCTATAAGTCTCTCTCCCTTATTCCTTCTCTCTTCCCCTTTGGGAAG
>VWZY01003900.1:23167-35927 GCA_013399075.1 Chloroceryle aenea | reverse complement strand
AAAAAAGAAAAGGAAAAGGAAAAGGAAAAGGAAAAGAAAAAAGAAAAAGAAAAAGAAAAAGAAAAAGAAAAAGAAAAAGAAAAAGAAAAAGAAAAAGAAAAAGAAAAAAGCAAAAGCAAAAGCAAAAGCAAAAGCAAAAGCAAAAGCAAAAGCAAAAGAAAAAGAAAAAGAAAAAGAAAAAGAAAAAGAAAAAGAAAAAGAAAAAGAAAAAGAAAAAGAAAAAGATCCATACTTAAAAATACACACTTAATTCCACTGTTACCGTTTCAGAACTGTTGGTTTTTCTCCTGAGCTTCAGAGAAAACAAATCCAGTTTCCTGCAAAGCTCACTAAGTATCTGGTGTGGAATTGCGGGTGGTGAAAGAAAAAGATAAATTTGTTCTGAAAAGAAGAATCCCACTCTGTAAACTATTTCAGTGCTCAGGATTCCTTCACTGCTTTTTGGAAGGCAGGTAGATCTCTGTTATTGTCTGTCTGGACATTTAAAATTTCTCTTCTGTTCCTTGCCTCTGCTGGGAGCAATTTCACTACAATTACTCAAACGAAGCCCCTGAATTCCACTTGGTAGCTATTCACATGACCCTCGGTGCTTTGGATTTGATTTTTCTCCAGTTTTCTCTACAACAGGAACAGTCATAAGGAAATTTTGCTCAGCCAGTGGCTTCAGGTTTCTATTAAAACCTTTTGGTACTTGCAACACTTCTCAAAACCTTTAAAAAACAAACCTTGCATTGGAATTATTCAATCAAATGGTATTAAAAGCACAGATTATGCTTTAGAAACTACTTACAAAGAAGGTTTTTACAGATCAGTAAGGACACTAGTTAGGAGGGGCCCCTGATATGAATGGAAACGTTTGTTTCAATCCTCATTTATCTCAAGGCCCGGGTGCTTTCTGGACAGTGGAACATTCTTCTCCTCCCTGTGCTTGGAAAAGTGAGGATCGAGTTGCAAGAGAGTGCCCTTGAATGCTCAAGTAAGGAATTTGCTAAGTGGCCTCCTCAGCCAACACAGCTCCCATGTTAATGGTAGCTTCTTAATTCCCTCTGCCCTAGGCAGCAGGATTACCCATCCTTTCTTATCATAACACATCACCACTGAGACCCTGCAGTTGTACCAAGCCACAAACTCATGACTACTTCTCATGTTAAAAAGTTTGCCATTTCTCCACCACCCTGAAATTTTAGCCAAGCCTTGATAAGGATATAAACCACAGGTTTTTAAAGGTCCTAGTGTTCTTAATTTTTCCAGTGCTGCTCAGGGATCTCTAACTCTGTGTGTGTGTGCAATTGTCCCAACCTATCTGGATTCCCTACACCTCTGCAATCTAAGTACTAATTAAAGAATAGAGAATTAAAGAATAAAAAGTTCCTATTGTCACTGAGGTCAGCAATGTTGTTAACCCAGAATCCACGTCTATTTAAGGACGATGTAAGAAAACGTTGGAATGTTTGGGGAACATTAGATAGGTTAATTCTAATTTTGCCTAATAAATATATTCAATGCAAATGTGGGGTCCCACTGGTTCCCTTCTGAACTTGGCAGTGAAGCTCTTTAACAGAAGTAGAACCCAGTCTTTGGTGAGGCAGTGGCCTGCACAACTTTATCAGAAATCAAATCTGCAGCCCTAGTCTCAAACCCAACATTTGTTGATGGTAGCCAAAGTTTGGCTAGCATAGAGTGCAGTTTTTCGTCCTGTAGCTTGCACAGCTAATCTCAAGCTCTTCTTCTTGCCATCCAAAGCTTCTTGGGATTAGTCAGGACTGATATTGATGTATGAACATCTTAAAAAGACTGTACATAGCTCCCAGGCTGAAGACTAAACACTGCTGTGTAAAACAGAATTTGGTAGTGATTCTATAGGGTGAACCTAATCAGAACAGACAGATTACAATACATGGTAACATCATGGCATCGAAGATGAAAAAAGAACCAAACCCAACTTGCTCTGAAGCACTGCATAATATATTCTGGAGAAACCAGAAAATCTTTCAGAGTAGCTGGGATAGAGGGAAATGAACCATTTGTTCCCATATGAAATAAACAAAAGAAGGAAACGCTCCAATCTGTCTCCAAACTAGGAAAGGAATGGTGGTGAGAGAAGTCACCAGAGACTCAACCAAGCTTTTCACATTGTCCAGTCCCTGACAGTAGCTGTGTTTGAATTGCAAGGAAGATGGCTGCACAGACACACACCACTTCATCCCCTGGACAGTCCTGGTGAGCCACAGACCGCTGCGAAGGAATGCAGCCTTGGGCAGACATCTCGGGATGCCTGCAATACAGCACCACACAATAGAGCTGCTCTATTTTTGAGTACTGGTATATCACCTGATAAAATAAAAATCTAAGCAGCCTCAAATTGCTCCAAATCACCTGAACTACTCTGTAAGTGATCAAGAAATAGTTATTCCAGACACTTGCAATGAGACTACCAGAGCAAGTTCATTTTCAGTAAGAAAACCCACAGAATTAAATTTAGGCAGTATGGAAAGATCTTAAATTCAGAAGGACAGAACTTTGTATGGTGTTGACTGTGAAATACTCAACACAGCCATTAATCTTCTCTTTGCTTATGTTTTTATGTCACTTAGGCTTACTTATTGGATTTTGTTTATAGATGTCAAACAACTCAAATAAAAAAGTACTTCCTCATTCTCCCATCACCACTCTCCTTTTAAAGCTCAAAGCTAGGGACAATTCTGAGGTTTTGATTTATATAAAAAACCTGTTAATTTGAACTTAAGAGCACAAAGTGAAGCCAAGCAACCAGCTTCTCCAGACTTGTTGCCTTTGTAGTGGACCTCTCAAGATTCTGTATTTCCCATTTCAGATGGAAATGCCAGCACTCCTTCCCCTCCCAAGCAGAACCCAAACAAGGCTCTTGTTTAAGTAATAGGACCATGAGTCAGTCTGCAACTGTGATCACACTGCCTTTCGGTGGACACCTTACTAAATATTTAGGACATAAATTGCCCATTCTTTTAAATAGCCTTACATTCACAGCCAAAGAATTAATGCAGATGGACAATGTTTGCAACTGACCCATACATTCTGATTTACATTTCTTCAGTCCACTCCTCAGTGCAGACCAAAAAATCTCGGTTTCCAGGAAAAGTAGCTAAAGCACTGAGCATCCCAAAAGGAACATGTCTGGAGCCCTTGTGAGTGACTATATGCAATCACATCACCTAATATCTCTTGCAAATACATACAACTCAGTCTTGGAGTTCCCCTATACACTCCTGCCTGTTCAGAGGCTGCTCCAGAACGTCCTTCACATGATGAAGGATCTTTACCTAATTTTCAGGAAAAAATGATGTCTACAAATAGTATGTAACACTTGTTTCCTATCACAGTTCTGTTCTTTACTAAAAACTATCTTCCCTAACTCTTCCCCCTCACCCTAACATACTTATAATCCAAAAGTCATGCTCCCTTTCATTTATCATCCTTTTAAACTGAGCAGATTTAGCTACTTCCGTTTCTGCTCTTAAAACAAACTGCACGTCCAAAGCTGTACACAGGCGTATATAGATGTGGTCTCACCACTACATGGTTCTGCAGAACTAAACTGGTGGAAATGTATCTTCTCATGAACCCTAAAGCACACCTGAGGGCTCTGTTTTCCTCTTGGTTGCACTGCAGCAGTTTACTGAACCGGGATTTGCACTTCACAGGTTCCTGTGCCAAGACAAAAGAAGAAGGTAAACACATTTCACTGGCTGGGAAAATCAGACCCCTCTTGACCTTGCTTTTTCAGTATGTGCATAAGGACTGTTCTGCTTGCCTAAATTCCCATAATTTTCCTCCTTTCACAAGGAAATAGTGGAGTTCAGGCATTTGAGAGAGGCATTTGAGGAGGAACAATCAGAAGAGGGTTTCATGTTGCAGCAGCTTCCTGACTGAGAGAAGACAGACATGGGAAATGATAACTCTGCTCCAATGTCAGGGAAGAGAAGACTTCTATTTCCAAATTAAATGTAATTTTAAGAGCTCTTTGTAGCAGTGAGGGTTCACTTCAAGAACCTGGAGGCTTAGAACACAAACTGTGAATTCCACAGAAAGGTTCCCATCAATTTCAGAGCAGCGTGCCTTATGAATATATGCTCTTATTCAGTAATCAGGAATGAGGGAGCACTTTGAAAATGCTGGCGCTCTGCAATATTTATAAGGTCTTTCTTCCTGCATCATTCAGTTCTTGCACTTGGCTGTTCAGGCAATTCTAAGAATTGCTCATCTGCAGAAACTGGTTGGGAGATCTTACAAACAAAGGAAGACGAGGAAATCTGTATTGCTGGGGCTTAACAGTCTTAGGCTGATTCAAAATAAATAAAGAAAAAGTTAATGGACAAGTATTAAAATAACAGAATACTCACAGATGCAGCACACTATGATCTGACATACCGCAATTCCTGTATCACTCAGAAGGTAAATATGTCCTCATCATACTTCCTCCTACAATGTTTACAAATCCTCACTGGTGTTTTTCACAGTGATTAATTAGGCTGAATAATCAGATGCACTAAAAAGGAAAGAACTTTCATTCTGGAAGGACAACTCATTGGCCAAAAAAAAGGAAGAAGATTAAACACTGTGCAGACTTTTCAACTTTGAGTGTCAACAAAGTTCTTCTAAATTAATTCAGCCGCAGAAAAGAAAGATGGGAGGTTCTGAGAAAGTGTTCACTCTAAAAAGTGCTTGAAAAGATTCCAGTCTGGAGAGTGGAGAAATCTTCAAACCTGGAGGTGGTAAACTTTGACTAAAGTCATGTCCTAGCTTTGCCCATGTACAGTAGAATTCACTTAATTTCCATAAAATATGAACTAGTTGAAGAAACATTCACAGAACATGCCTGCAAAATACTTGAAGTACAGCAGGATTTCTGAGCTGTAAATCTAGTAGATATGAACATACTGTTGCTCCAGTGTATCAATGCTCTGAGTAGTCTAGGACTGCAACTAGAAAATGTTAAGAAAAGGTACAAATAGGAAATGCTGTATCTGTTTAAACTCTTGGCATTAGTTCTCCTAAATCCAGATATGTGGAAGCAGAGTGAGTCTGTGTTTCAGTGTCTTTGCAGTTGTATGAAAACCCTGGTTTTCTCAAAGAGCCACACAAGGGGATAACTTACTTTTTCTTCAAACATTTTTCTGTGTTTTTATTACTAAAGAAGTGCTGCAGGACTTATTTAAGGAGTGACAGTGGATGCCAGATTAAATATGAGCACACAGCAAGAGATTGTAGCACAAAGAGGCAATTATTATACTGGGAAGTGGAGCAGAATTATTTGCAAGACTACAGAGGTACACAGACCTGGTGAGGCCCTTCTTGGAAGACCGTGATCAATTTGGGGCAACTCAATATAAAGAGGATGGCAATAAAATCGAGTGAATACAATAACAGTGATAAAGGTAAGTGGGTTGGAAGGTATGATGCATGAGTAAAAGGTAAGGGAACCTAACTTACTAAACATATCTGAAAGATGGAAGAAAGAACAAAGGGAGGAAGGACTCGACAATACCACAGTACTCCTGGGTTGGTGGAGAAACCAGACTGCATCTGTAGATATATTTCAGACATAGTGAACAAAAAAGGCATTTCTCACAGAAAATTTCAAAATAAGTATTAAGAATTCCCTTGTTCTTCCCCATTTTATAGACGTATTTTGGCTGTGGGAGGGAGTAAAGTAATTAATTGAGGGAAAAAAAAAAAAAAAAACAAAACAAAAACAGAGTAACATTTGAAAAGAAAATAGATTTTTTTCTCAAGGAAACAAAACTCAAACCAGACTATACACACACACCACATCCACACATATACGTGTTCTCACATACAAGCACATTTTCCCCCCGAGAAAAAAAAAACATTAATGGAGCATTACTAGCCATCTCTAATCAAAGGCTGATGTTCAAACTTCCATCTATTCTTTAAAAATTAGATGTTCCTGGGTAACTTTATCACATTCTGGCCCACTGTTCATGCAATCACTCTCCCTTCAGCAGAGAGATATCCATCATCACAAAAGGCTAGTACTATGCTTGCAAAGTCTTCCTTTTGGATGAATTGGATGATCTCCATCTGGACTGGTCATCAGAGAAGAGCAGCTGGCATTGCTCCAAAATACGAAGAGCTCTTAGATTTCAAACCGCTGAAGCCTAGACTTGCTTGGGTATCTCCAAGCACTCTGGCAAACATGATTAATAACAGGCTGGGAGTGGAGGTAGCAAGTGGAGCCAGAGTGGAGGAAGACTGTCAAAGTCAGCACTATATAGTTCAGACAAAGCTGAGTTGGACAATAACAAAACTCTTTTGGATTGTTCATTCCCACTCATAGCTTTGGATTATTTTAGCTGCACACCCATAATTAATACATTAAACTGTCTTCTGGAGACAGCTGTTTTATGATGTTTGCATAATCCTTCCACCAGCCTGTCTGTTTCCTCGCAATTTTTAAGTTTTCTTCAACTTTCTAATAACTTTCCTGGAGAAAAAAGGAAAAAAAAAAAGGAAAAAGAAAGGGGGATAAAAAACACAACACTAGAACCAAATGAACTGCTTCACCAATTTCTTTCTTTCTTTCTCTCTGCCTCCCTTACTTTTCCCAGGACAACTAACAGAGCTGGAGCTTCTCATTTTGACTCAACAATATCTTTCACCTTCCAACTATTCTGCTTTTGACAGGCAGTATGTCTTGCTTATAAATCTTTCACAAAAATTGGTGTTTGTTTTTCAGAACTTAACTCCAAACACAAGTCAGTCTTTGAATTTATTGGACTGCATTTATTTTCACGGTATATTCTTATAAGTTATCCTGACCATTGTTCCAGTTCTTCTTCACTCTTTTGCTCATGAAAACAAATTCACTGTTGTTAAAGAGGACCTCATCTCTAAAACAAATAGTCCTCTCATCCACTTTCTTCCCTTCTTTCTTGCCTAACACACTAAAGTTGTGTTCAAAACATTGTCATTTCGGTTGTTGTTTTAGAGTGGGGAAGATGGCAAAGATGGACATTGTCATATCTTTTAAAGTAACTGCCTGGTACTGGTCAAGTCAATGAGATGCATTCACTGTATGGTGAGCTATGATTAACCAGAAGCCTGACATATATGAACTACGTAAGCATGGGGAACCCTGGAGCAAAATCTCATTCTGTTACAGCATTCTGAGCTGTGTGCCAATATCCCAGCATCAGCTGTCATCTGCAATACCAGTGCCCTGACTTTCACAGGTGCTATTCAGCAGTTTAAGAATTGTAGGCACCTTACCACTGCTGAGAGAAATTGAGCAATGGTTTCACAGCAGGATGAGTCCTAGAGCGTTTCTTGTGAAATTACATGCTTTTAAACTGAAAAAAAATATATAATTTAGAGGTGAATGTGTTTTTCTGCAACAGTTAGAGTTGCTTTATCTACCCAAAAGGAGCAAGGATGAAAGAAAATGTTGCCACCCATAAGCATTGTGGAAGGGAACTACAGCAGATTCACTGGCAGGATGGAAGGTCTGTGTACGATACCCGTCATTTCCATGAGGATTTTCTTATTTTTTACAGTGTCATCTGGTGAGAATGGGAGCAACTAATGTTGGGTCAACCAAAGGGAGGTTTGTATGCATCCACACAGGACAAGAAACACCAAAACACTTCACTTTGCACATACACAGAAAATTCATATTAGTGCTCTTACCAATGCTGAGATATTCTAGGCTTGTAAAAAAAAACAACTATCCTATAGAAGGATGAGTCTTCATTTGGATGTTGAACCCAACTGTCATTTCTTGTACAGTGTGCTCGTGAGAGGCTTTTTATTTTCCCTCAGACGCCTGATTTCTGGTGTGTAGACATCAACCAAATTGCATCTTGTTTGGGTCCACATTTGCTTACACTTGCTGCTAAATGAAGCCTTATTTGCATTAAAATTTGATCACTCACCCACTGCAATTCCACAAAAGCGAAATTTGATTAAAAAAGAAAGCTAGAGAAGGGTGCAGGTCTGCTGTGAATTCAGCTGAGAATCATCATCTCAGATAATGTTGGATACAACCTGTATCAAAAGCTGCAATAAATAATTTAGATATTGCCAAGCAATATATGCACTGCCTGATAAAGGAGTATTTTCTATTTTCCCTTTTCAATCCCTAATGGTAACCAACTACTTACAGTACTAAGAGAGCTTCTCACCTTAAAAATCTTTCATATTGATTCGCTTTCAACAGAACATACAATTAAACTCTGCAATACTGTCAACACTGAGTCTGACAATGCATGAATCTGAACTTTTTTGAAGGGAATATTTCCCATTCCCCCACTAGTGCATATGCAAAGTTTAAACTGCTACACTGAGCTTTTACTAAATTTCTCAGTTTGGTTTGCATATTTAGCTGAGGCACATATTGAACATGGAGGCTCAGTCATCAGTCTTGCCTGGAAGTCCAGCACTGGAGCTGACATTGTGTACAAAATCTTGACTTATAGCCTAGTATCAACATCCTTTCAGGTATCATACACTTCCTTACCATCCAAAACTATGGCTTAGTAGAAAACACCCCAAGTCAAATGTTCTGAGAATCCCACTTATACCTTAAAATATTCTAATGACTCCTTCTAGCCACTGGGATTAAAAAAAAAACAACCTATCTCCAGTAACCACAGTAATCACCTCAAAAGAAGCATATGCAGTGGGCAGAGAACATTTTGAAGTCACAGGCCCATTAGCATTCAGGTCAGGATCAAGGTTATTAGGCAGCACTCCAGCCTGGGTAGCACTATGGAAGCTGAATGCCTCAGGGGATATCTGCATAATGAGGTGCCCTGGCAATGGAGTGGATGTGCACCTGCTACTCTGGGCCACGTGACAGGCATATGTAGAAGTGGCAGAATCAGAGCTACCTATTTGCTAAAGCTAGAGCTCTAGCCCCTAGAGCTGCAGGCAACACCCAAAATGTATGAAAGGGATGGACAGCCTGCTTTAACCCACATGTGGGCAAGGATAATGGAAGGCATCATTCATCCGTTCTCCTTTGGTATCCAACTGCAAGGAAATAGCCAGGCACAACTTTGAGCTTGCAGATTTAGGGATGCATGGGAGAAGGAAGAGGTGAGGGGGGAAAGGGATCCCTAAAAAACTCCACAAGGTACATAAACATTTCTGCACAGGGATGCCAGCCATCAGCTGGATGAAGCTTGGCACCACTTCTGATTTCATCTTCAGAAGATCCTAATGGACTAGCTGAGGAGAGATAAAGAAGGAAAGGAAATTTCAGCTGTAGACATAATGAAGCAAAAAGAGTACCTCCATAAAGACCACAACAACAAATGATGTGCAAGTAGAAGAGAGCACAGTGTCCTGTAACAATTCATACCCTCTGATACAAAACAAGATCAGGTCACATCTGTTTACTAACATATCCTGAATGAGGAGTCAGCAAATGGGTGCAGATAAGGAAGACTGTCCTTTCTCCCCTACCACGTAGCCCCATGGGCAAGAGTCAGAAATTCATGCAATGAAATAGCAACATAGTGGGGACTCATCAAGAGTTACGGGCTGTGCTGTTCAAGCAGCTGTTCTGTGGGGAAACACAGTGCTAATGCTGCCTCTCTCTACCCTTGAAACCTTGTCCAGGCAGGGCTGCCAAAGGAGGACACAGCTTTGGTAGAAGTCCCAGTTCTCCTCAGTTAAAATCCTTTCCTTTTTTATGTCTACATGCATCCAAAACTCAATTCTTTCATGTCCTCAGTTTGAGAGGGAGTATTTTTTTTATAATGTACAGAAAAGGATCTTCTGTCCTCCTGCTTAAAAGGTCTGGGGGCTATTCACTTTCCCAGAAATTCATTAGTCAATGCACCTATAATCCAGCCTACACTGAATGAAAACAAATCACATCAATTCACATCCAACCTAGTAAAATGGAAACCACTTCAGATCCAGGAATGACAGCCAAAGCTGAAATGTGTTGTCTGCAAGAGTTTCCAGACACCAGATATCATAGTGAACTTGCCACCTTTATTGAAGAGGGCTTCTTTCTATGAAGCTTCAAAGAAAACCTGTGGATTGAGGAAGGAGACCCTAAAAGTTATCCTGCGGAGGAACAATATTACTTGATGATCAGCCCAGTCTGGCTTCCCTGAGGTCAGCCTTTACTTACCTACTTCAGAACTTCCTAAATCTTGCAGCTTCTTGCTTCACAAGAAATTAATGGCAAGATGACAGGCCAGATAGACCAGCTGTGTCTGGCTTAGTCCTGACTGGTTCCTACATGCTGCTAAATCCTGGTTTGAATCTAAACACTGTCCACAGAGTTAACTTTATTTAGAATTTGTGCATCTGTCTACCATTTCCAGCTTTGAATAGGGATTGAAATGGAGAGGTGGAGATGGTATGTTCACACTGATAATTAATATATGTTTATATATCAGGTATGTGATCACTGGCATACTTTAGCTGTGGACAAGGCCATTCAGAGACTCTGTGGGAAGGCAACAAAGACAATTGAGGTATTCTATTCTAACACAAGATTTCTAATTTCTAACGAAAAAGTTCTATTTATTCTATTTATTGACTTAAACCCAAGAACATTCATATTCTCTCTATAGATCTTTATATAAACACCATTAATTCTAGTGTATATAACTACCTTATTTTATTTGGAGAGGCCTCCACTTCCCATATTTTTTCTATATGGTATTATTCAAGCTCCAGGTTGCATTTTTTTATTTATTTTTGAGTGCATTAGCCCAGATTTGAAGGAAATATGTAGGTGGGGAACATAATGCCCCCAATTGAACTGCACTAGCAAGAACACACTATAGTAGTTTAGAGATTAAAAATAGGATGATTTGGATGTGTGGATTTGAATATGATTTATGGATCACTTCCACAGACATTATTGTTGCTTATCATTCAGATGACTGTGAAAGTGAATACTATGTGGGAAATCATGCAAAAGATACATTGTCTATAGAATGGGGAAAAACATTAAATCTTAAAGTGGCTGATGCAGCAATTAATATTGCAACCTTCACTGCCTTCAAAGCACGGAAGAAAGGGGTAAGATTGCCTAAATGTCTGCTTCCCATAAATAACTGATCTCAAGACTTAAAGAGAGAGACAGGCTTAAACACACATTACATACTAAAGCCCCTTTCAGCAATTGCCTTGAAGGAAATGCTTAAAACAATAGTCGCTGGGGAACCAAGAATTTGTATGCAGGTATTGCACTCAGGATCCTGGGCTGCACCAGTTGCACCTACAAGTCTAACAGAGTGTAATATATCAGGACAACCACATTTTCAGCAGGGACAGATGTGAGGTGAGGAGGTGTGATGTACTTTGTTCTGCTGCTGTTCAAGTAAGGACACTTGGTGTCTAAAAATCTTGACTAGAGCAGTAATTACAGAAAATCGCAATTTTCCACAGCTGAAATTCAGAAGCAACTACTTAGACACCTGCATTTTTTTAGTGGATTTTTTTATTTTGTTGGGTTGGACCAGAACAGACTCTTAAGTGCCAAACAAAAGTAAGGACTGACACAGCACTCAAGAACCTGATTCTCCCAAGTTTCCTTTAAACAGAGGGCTAACTCCATTGATTTCAGCAAAGCTCATCCTGATTTAAAATGGCATAATGAGGCATGGATCATGTTTGTCATGTTTTATGTCCATCACTGCGAGGACAAAAAAACCTATATATATTATATGAACAAGCTACCTGAAATGAGACCTTTTTTTTGGCATACCCTTTCTGACAGAAAAAAATGAAGTAAAACACATTTATTCAACAAAGCAGCTGATGTGTGGACACATTCAACTCCATACAGAGACAAGTAAATTTAAATATACATTCAAAGAATTGTCAGATCAAAAAACTCAGAAGCATTTGACCAGCACCTCAATATCCTTCCCTTGTCTCCTTAACGGATGTTGTTTTGCTGAGAAAATTATGGCTTCTTAGCCAACAGCCATAGTTACTCTTTAAAGCTTTTTTTTTCACATATGAATTTATAATGGTCAGATGAGACTTTTTTTTTTTTCTACACACTTTTGTTAAGTTTTTTTTCAAATTGGTTAATAAAAGTATTTATCAATATTATTTGATAACTGGAATAAAATTTTAAAATCTTCAAGTGTGAAAAAATCACTGTATGTCCATCCAGAAACTTTCTTGAGAACTGAGAAATGTCCCAGCTGTGACATTAATAGCTCATTGCTTTTCCAAAGCTGAAAAAGTGAAGATCTCTGAGAGAGGGAAAAAGACAACTCAAAGCCACCAACTACTGATGCCTCAAAACCAGCTGTGAAGGTCTGAAATTATTTATAGAACGCATGTTTGCAAGCTTTTAATTAAAGGGGCTGGAGGCCAGAGGAGGGAAAGGAAGGGAAAGGAAGGGACAGGAAGGGAAAGGAAAGGAAACCCTAATTGTTTTTCAGAGTATCTCAATCTACACCCAAGAACATTGGGAAGAAAGCTTCTGTCTTGGGAGGAGTGATGAGGTCACCCACAGGGTGAGGAAGTCAGAAGGGCTAAAANAGAAAGTTCTATTTAGTTCAATTAATTATCCACTGGCCATTTACTTAAGGGACCTTGTTACAAATATATCCTCATCACAATGACAGGAAATCTATCTGAAAAGTCTGTGAAAAGGCTATTAATGAAGAGTTCCTAACGTCTATAAGCTGAAATACCTTTTCGCTCCTTTTGCCACTAGTTCCTGTGGGTCATTTCTGGGGTCAGCAGTGGTGCACAGAGTAAAGACTCTGCCAGT